>CAUYUJ010004925.1:445934-468434 GCA_963575745.1 Prorocentrum cordatum | reverse complement strand
TTACTCTCTTCTCTACCCTAACTCTGCCTGGAAGATGCCCCGCCCTCTCCGCGTATGGTTATTTGCACAGGATTGGGCGACGGTTTTGTTGTTTCTTACGTTTTGTTTGCAGTCTGACTTTTTTCGGTGTTTCAAGAGGGTGCTCCCGCTGCAGCGTGGGCCTCGTTTCGGATCGGCGCCTTGCTCCCGTCATTCAGAAGGGCGCTCTCGCCCCTGCGTGGCCCACATGTCCGCATCCGAGTCTTTGTCGTTGTCGCCCCCTCCTTCCCCCTCCTCCGCCTTTCCCTGGGCCTGCTGCTCCTCCCGCTCCTTCCGCTCTGGTCTCCGATGCTGCCTCCTCCTCCTCCTCCTCCTTTTCCTCCTGCTCATCTCTCCCTTTCCGACTGCGCACGACACCATAGGGTCTTATTGGGGAGTTCTAGTTCCTCTCCCTCCCCCTTCCTTCCTCCCTCCCTCCCTCCTCTAACTGGAGGAGGACGAGATGAGGGGAACGGACAAACAGACGCGGTGGTCTATGATATGTTGCTGCTGATGACGACGCTAATCGTGAGGAAGACGATGTTGGTTGTGATGAGGATGGTGATTGTGGTAGGTGATTCTGGTAGTGTAGTTGACGGTGATGACGACGCCGATGATGATGCTGATGATGATGATGATGAGGATGATGATGCTGATGCTGATGATGCTGATGATGATGATGATGCTGCTGATGATGATGATGATGGAGAAGAATAATAATAATAAGACAACGAATTTTAATAATAATATGATGATGATGGTGGTGATGATGGTGGCGATGGCAATGATGGTGCTGCCAATGATGGGATCGTGAGACGGAGGCGGAGACGGAGGAGGAGGAGGGGGAGAAGGAGGAGGAGGAGGACAAGCAGCATTTAAGCCCTTGAAGCCGTCTGAGAGCCCCTTGGGAGAAGCGTGTGAAAGCGAAGAGGGACTAGGATGAGGAGGATGAGCCGGAAGATGAGGAGTGAGGGATATATATACAGAGAGAGAGAGAGAGAGAGCGAGAGGGAGGGAGTCGGGAGGAGGAGGAGGATGAGGAGGAGGAGGAGGAGGAGGAGGAGGAAGGATGGCGGATCGTCGGCACAAGGACGCCTCGCAGAGCTCGGCGAGCCTCGCAGCAGCCCGCCCGGCGGACTTTCCGCATTCGGCCTCAGAGAGCGCCTTTGTCCTCGCAGCGAGGTGTACAGCTCCCTCCCTCCCTCCCTCCCTCCTCCACCTCCTTCCTCGTTCCTCCTCTTCTTTCTCCCCCTCCCCCTTCTCCTCCCCCTCCCCCTCCTCCTCCTTCTCCTCCTCCTCCTTCTCCTCCTCCCCCTCCTCCTCCTTCTCCTCCTCCTCCTCCTCCTCTTCCTCGTCCTCCGTCTCCTCCTCCTCGTCCTCATCCTCGCTCCTCGCTTCTGGCCTCTTTCTTTTCCTCTTCCTCCTCCGTCCTCGTCCTTTTTCTCTGTCCTCCCCCCTCCTCCTCCTGTTTCCTGTTTCGAAGTGACGAGAAAGTCCTTTCCTGCTCCTCCTCCTCCTCTTTCTCCTCCTTCTCCTTCTCCTTCTCCTCCTCCGTCCCTCCTTCGCCCTCCCTCCCTCCCTCCCTTACTTCCCTTCCAATCAACCAACCAACCAACCTCCCTCCTTCCCTCCCTCCCTCCTCCTCCTCCTCCTCCTCCTCCTCCTTCTCCTCCTCCTTCTGCTCCCCTGGGGGTAAAAGGAGGCTGCAGAGGTTGTGGGCGGCCCCGGGACCACCACATGCTAGTCGTAGAAGTCCCCGTGCAGACACTCAAGGTAGTTTACACGCTGCTCGACAGGTACTGCAACACTCTCCACTCTCGGCGATCGGAGGCTACCTGGCTTCACTGGAAGATGACGAGGATCATGACGACGACGCCGACGACGGGTGACGACGACGACGACGACGACGACGACGACGACGACGACGACGACGGGTGACGACGACGACGACGACGGGTGACGACGACGACGACGACGACGACGACGACGACGACGACGACGATGGGTGACGACCAGAGCGGGGCGCAGCGCTGTCCGCCGCCAGCTCGCCCGACCCGGCCGTCAAGAAGCAGGCGGACGACTGGCTCACGAAGTTCCAGCAGACCCCCGAGGCCTGGCAGGCACCGCCGTTCTGGGGTCGTCGTCGTCGTCGTCGTCGTCGGCGGCGGCGGCGGCCACGTCGTCGTCGTCGTCGTCGGAAGCGGGGCCAGTCGAGACACCGGCTCGAAGAAGGAACTCCAAATTGCATAATCTTTTCAGCGCTCCGCGCGGATGTCTTGTATCTGCGTTGGGCCCCCTTGCGCCGATCCAGGCACTCCGCGCGGAGCTAAAGTAAGTATTCTTGGGTTTTCGGATCCCAATCTATTTCAACCGCCTTCCTACGTCAATAGATCTGCTTTTGCTGTGCTTTGTTATTCTCTTGGAGGGCCTGAGCCCGATCTACTTTACCCGTCTTCCTTCTTCATGTTTCTACCTACCTCTTCCGACCGACCCGTATGGTTGTGCAGTTTGCTCTTCCTCTGGCGGCGGCCCATTCTTGTAGTTTTTGTCCAGCAGTTTGGGGACCTTCCGGAGGCCTTTCGTCACCGCGTGGTCGTGCACCCACCTCGTGAAGTGGGTGAGGACTTGGAGCCTGGGAGGGGTCTGGAGCCCGCTCTTGAGCAAACTTGTGCGGGGCGGGAGAGCTGTCGTTGTCTCAATGGCCCCCCCTCGCATTGTTGTAGGAAGCGGAGGAGGAAGAGGAGGAGGAGGAGGAGGAGGAGGAGGAGGAGGAGGAGGAGGAGGAATGATGGTAACGATGCCGATGTTGCTTACGATGATGCAGGGAAGAAGGACGAGGGGAACGGGGATGGGGAGGAGTAGCTGTCGGAGGAGGGGTAGGAGGTGGAGGAGGAGGAGAAGCAGGAGGACGTGCTTAAGTTGGCCGACATCCTGCAGCTCAACCAAGTTACTCGCGAGATCTGTGGTCGGCTGGGGCAATTTGCCGAACATCGATCCGGCGGATTAATGCTCGAGGTGCGCCGATAAGGGACCGGCACCAGCGTGGCAGATAAGGGCAAACAGCAGCCTGTTCCTGGTGCCATACCTGTAGAGGTTATGACAACACTGGCATCCCCGCTGGGAAAGAAATCAGCGCGGTCAAGGCGCTGCAAGGGTTCAGATGGGGCCCTGGTTTTCAGGCCGTTCTTCAGATCCAGTTAGGTCGGGGAACCCTTCCGTGGCCGAGGCTCGCCGAGGCCAGTTTTTTGGGTTGGCCTTTCGCCAGTTGGCTCCGTTAGAAAGAGGGCGCGGCGATAAGGATAGAGGGGGGTTCCTCGGAAACATGACAGGAACCCTGCCAGACATCACCTGGCATTCTTGCACGCCCACAGGGTGTCGGGCTTTTGCTCGGGCCCCTTGCCGGTCGGCCCTGGCATGGCTCGTCGCCCCTGCCAGGGGCCGAGCAGCTCGTCATCCTGGTAGGCGCTTCCCAGTTACTGTCTCTCTCCCGTCGTCTCTTTCACCTCCTCCTCCTCCTCCTCCTCCTCCTCCTCCTCCTCCTTGTCTCCTCGTCTATTATCCTGGCTCTCCGCTCCCACCATGGGCAGTGAACCGCCTCCTCCCTCTCCTCGTCTCTTCCCCCCCCCGCCCCCGCCGCCTCAGGACACGCAGTCTCCGCCCTTTCTGGGAGGTGCGCTTCCCCCCCCCCCCCCCGCGTGCAGGCCCGTTGGCCCCCCCTCGGACGTGGCTAGAACGAGGATGCGTACATCCGTGCCAGAGCGTTCTGGAACGCTCTCAGAGCGGTTTGGAACGCTCTGAGAAGGCCGCGACCCCCGAGACATCCTCCAGAGCCGCCGGATCTCCGAGATTCTCGATTTATCCTCACCCGGTTTTATCCTCGTCCTGGCTTCGTCTTAACCCCTGAGGCTCTTCAGTTTGTTTCCCCTCCCGGCTCCCCTCAGCGGGGAATCAGAACGAGTCCCTCGTCTTCCTCCTGCTCCTCACCCTCCTCCTCCTCCTCCTCCTCCTCGTTTCCACCCCCCCCCCCCCCTCGTACTGTCGTAGTCGTCGTCATCGTCGGCGTCGTCGTCGTCGTCGGCTGAGAAATAAGTAGTCTCCACTGTTGGTGGAGGAAAACTTATTCTCCATTGGTGAAAAAGGGCGTTTAAAAGATAACTAGTTTCTGGGGCGTGAAAAAGGGCGTTTTGTTTGAGTGGGGGGGGTGTCTGACCCTTAGGGGTTCCCCCCGCGCGCGCGAGCGCCGCCCCGCGAGCGATCGGCCGAGAGAGCGCGCCCGTGTGCGCCGCTCCGCGGGCGTGCGCGAGAGGAGGGCGCGCGCCGTGGGCCTCTGGCGACGCGTCCGGCGGGCGGGAGCCGGCTCGGGGGGTGGCCGAGGCACCCCTTCCCGTCGTCTCGCCTCCTCGGTGTTCGGGGAGGAGGAGGAGGAGGAGGAGGAGGAGGCGGAGGAGGCGGAGGAGGCGGAGGGGGAGGAGGAGGAGGAGGAGGAGGAGGAGGAGGAGGGAGGGAGGAGGAGGCGGAGGAGGAGGAGGAGGCGGAGGAGGAGGAGGCGGAGGAGGAGGAGGAGGAGGAGGAGGAGGACGAGGAGGAGAGGAGGGGGTGCGCGCGCCCGGGGCCGACGCGCGACCGCCAGCGACGCACGCCCGACAGGGCGGGCCTCCTCGGGAAAAATAGCGAGCACGTATGCCAACGTTCATCGGTCAGCGCCTTCCCCTCCTCCCTCCTCCTCCTCCTCCTCCTCCTCCTCCTCCCCCCTCCCTCCAATGTTCAGAGTTGGCGGTGGGTCTGGTGAGGTCCACTTCGACCGCGGCCTCCCCCGCACGTGCCAGCTTTGAGTTTGGGGGGGCGGGGGGGCGTGTCCACTAATTGTTCCCCCCCTGCCGCAGGGAATGGGGGGGTACAACATCTTTTGCTTGCAGCTGGTTTCGGCCCTGCCGCTGAGCCCATTCCTCGATACGTGGGCGTCTCCCGGCGCCGGGAGGCGCCAGGGGAACCAGCTGCGAGAGCTGATTCTCTACCCTACCCTTTGCTATCCTACCTCGTTCCGCCCGAGTTGTCTGTCTCCCGCCGGCGAGCCGAGACGTTTTCGTTCATTCGGATGTTTGCGTCGGGTCTCGGCGGTTTTCCAGCCTCAGGGTGCTTGCCAGCAGCTGCGCCTCGCCGAGGGCGCTCTGGGGGCGCCCAGGCCTCGGAAGCCCTCGCGCCTTCTGAGAGGTCCTCACCACCCACCAAGCCACCCCAACCCAACCCGAAGGTCTCGATTTGCCCTCCGTTTCCAGTGGGGGGGGTCGGGGAACATCGAGAAAACACATCTGGAATCCGTACCCCCCCCCCAACCCGAAATTCGGGTCTTCGGGTTGGGTTGGGGTGGTCTGGTAGGTCGTCCGGTCCTCTGTGTGCCTTCTGTCCGCGCCTTCCGAGAAGCCCCGCCCCCTCTCGCTCTGCCCCCGGGGGGCTGGCCGCCGACTCCTCCGCCTCCGCCTCCTCCTCCCGCCCCAGTCACGATTTGGAATGCTTCGGAGGGTGTCGTGGGGCTATCTTGAACCGCCATGGGGCTCTCTTAGGGCTGCACGGCGACGTGGCCTGGCAGCGAAGGCGGCCACGAGCGGCCAGCAGAGGCTTGTTGGGTCAGGGGCTGCGGCCCCGCAGTTTGGTTCACAGATGGGCATCGGCCCAGACTCAGAACGTGAATTACCTACCCCGCTTTCGCGTCCAGGCAAAACCAAGTCGTACCACGCGCCTCCTCGTCAAGCGGCCTGATCAGTACAGGCCGTAGTTTGGCATCGCTTGGTATCTCTTGGAAGCGAGGGTGGTCAAAAGCGAGGTAGGTTTGCTTGCCCCCTACAGACGGTCTAATCGGGCCGGGCGAAAGGGGGGGATTGGGAAAGGGGGGGTTACGAAATTTGCTGCATGCAGCTGGTTTCGGCCCCACCGATGGGCCCATTCCTCGATACATAGCCGCCTCCGGCGCCGGGAGGCGCCGGGAAAATCAGCTGCGTGAGCTGATTCTCAAACCCCCCCTTCGCTATCCCCCCCTTTCGCCCGACCCGATCTAAGGCTCAGGCCCTGGCTCTGGATCTGCCGTACCTTGTTGACCTTCGGACTTAAAGTTGTGTCGGAAATGCTTCCCAGACGATGCGAGAACGTTGGGCGGAACTTTCCGCCTCAGAGTGCTCGGGCGGATATTTCCGCACACGTATGGCGGAGCCAGCGACGGCAAAGTAGGGCGGAACCCAGCATCGAAGGAGCTTGAACCGTATGGCGAACGTTTCTTCCCGACCTGCGAAATCGCCAACAGTACGGCGGATTGGGATTCAGGTGGTTGGGCCGAGGTGGCCCAGCTCTGGTTTTCAGCGTCCAGGGGCCGTTCTTGAGCCCCCGGACCGCCGGAAATCGATCCGAGGTGAACATTTGGCCCGGGTAGACCCCGGGAGGAGTCCGGGGGCAGATTTTGAGCGGATTTGCCCTCGTCCGTCCTCTCGATTAATCTGGGGCTCATCCAGCTCAGACCCCACTTGACAGGTGGCCGACAAGATCCTGAGCAGCGGGGACTCCCCCGTCCAGTACCGCTTCTTCGCCGCCCAGACGCTGCGCACGAAGGCGCCGCCCTAAGTGAGGGGGGGCGCGGCGGGCGCGACCGCAGTTTGCCAGGGCCGTACGGGGCGCCAGTGGGGTCGCGAGGGAATTGGGGAGGGGTGGCGTTCTGCGATCGTTCCTCCCCCTCCTCCTCTTCCTCCTTCTCCTCCTCTTCCATCCCTTTTCCTTATGAATAATATCTTCCTGTCACACCCCGATGCCAGTTGTTAGGGCGGGCTGGTTGTTTCGCCGGAGACTTTCTCATGATTTATGACCCTGAAGCTCAAACACTGACAACAGTTTCACAGATGGAGGGCGGCTCGTTTTCAAAATGTGGCTCTCGTCTTAGCGCCGCGAATATTTGTAATTAACATTTGCAAGAGTTTCGCGGGTTGAGAGGGCGGCCCCTTTTCCACACGTGGGTCTCGCCTTGGCGCCGCGCGCACCCGTTTTAAACATTTGCAGGAGTTTCACGGGTTGAGGGCGGTTCCTTTTCCAAACGGGATCCTGACGGGCGCCGAGCCCGGGGGCGACCATTGTCGAGATGGATTGATCGACTTTTGCTGAGCCCTTAGGGCACGCTGCCGCGCGCGCGCGCACGGCACGTACTCAGCGTCCTGTCCTGTCCTGTCCTTTTCAAAATGTGGCTTTTGCTCTCGCCTTAGCGCCGCGCGCATTCGTTTTAAACATTTGCAGGAGTTTCACGGACTGAGGGCGGTTTCCTTTCCAGCAGGCGGCTCTCGCCTTCGCGTCGCGCACATCCATTTTCACGGAAATCCCATCGTCGACGTACCAGAAGTCCCAGGAATGGCCTTTTGGCGCGATTCAGGATCGTCAAGACGCAACAGTCAGGTTGATCCGCGGGCTATGGAACCCCGAGAGCATTGTTTTGGCATGCTTCAGGTTCCTCAAACGGTTGTCTTCCGAGGCAGTTCCCTCAGTGGACATGAATCGTTGCAGGGACCTATGGAGAAGGAGCTTGCAGGGAGGGTTTATTCCAACATGGTTGATGATTCTTGGGGTTTCATGGGTCCTCCTCCTGCTCCTCCTCTCGCTTGAATTTCCTTCAGGGAGCATCCGTTACCATTGGAACGATTCAGAGAAGATTAGCATGGCCCCTGCGCAAGGATGACGCGCACACATCGAGAACTGTATACAATTTTCAACAGGGGCGCTCGCTCCTCCTCCTCTTGCTTCCTCCTCCTCCGCCTCCTCTTCCTTCCTCCTCCGCCTCCTCTTTCTGCTCCTCGTCCTCCTTCTCCTCCTCCTCCTCGCGCGGCTACGTCGCGCAAAGAAGCCGTCGTCCGTCGTCTGTCATTGTCGTGTCGTGTCGCGTCGTCGTCGTCAGTCATTTGCCCTGCTCTCCGCGGCTGTGCGCTCTCATCTTCTTCCTCCTCCTCCTCCTCCTCCTCCTCCTCCTCCTCCTCCTCCCCTCCCTCCCTCCCTCCCTCCCTCCCTCCCTCCCTCCCTCCCTCCCTCGCTCCTCCTGTCCCTTCTCCTCCTCATCCTCCTGCTCCTTCTCCGCCTCATAGCCTCCTCTTCCCCACTCCTGGGGGAGTTATGAGGCACCCTGCACCCTGATTTCACTGGTGGATGGGTCCGCGCTGGGGTGTCTTCTCCATTGCTGCGCCTGGTTCTGAAGCTATGCACCCCTGGGGTCTCCCAAGGTTGTCCGATGTGGATCGGGCGGACGGCAGCGCGGTGCAATAACCGTGGGGGGGATCGAGGATTGCAGAGACGTGGTCCGAATGGGGCCAATACGGCTCCTAAACTGCCACCGCGGGCAAGAAGGTGCTCGAAATGTGCACGTTTCTTCGCCGCACGTGTATTGCCCCCCCTTGGCGAATTCCCGAAAGGATCTGCCCTCCCGCCCCTTTAGCCAGTGGCGTACACAAGGGGGTTGTGCGAGGGTCGGCGGCCTTTGAGAAGGCGAAAGGGGCTGCCGAGAAGGCAGGGGTCGTCTTACGGCAGGCTCGTGTCCTGCTGACGCGGCAGCGATTCCACCGCTAGCATTCAAGGTTGAATGCCGCCAGTGGCCCAGAATCGGCCAACATGGCGATTCCTGGCGATCGCTAAGCCCCCGGTCATTCAAGGTTGAACGAGCCATGCAGTGTCAGAAACCAACGCCTTGCTCGTCACGACACGAACCTGCATGGTCCATGGATTTCAAGAAGCCTTCTCAGGAGCCAGGGGAGCTTCTAAGGAGGCCCATGCCCTCTCAGCAGAGGCCCCCCCAGGCTTCTCGGGATGCCGCCCCCCCCGCGCCGCCCCCTTCTGTGCGCCGAGGGTCTCCTGCGGTGGTAGAGGTCGTTAGGTCGTTGTGGTGGTGGTGGTGGTGGTAGTGGTGGTGGTCGTCGCCATCGATGTGTTGGACGTGGTCGTCGTCGTCAGCGTCGCCGTCGGGGGAGGTGCAGTTCGACTTCTACGAGCTGCCCGAGGGGAGCTACGGGAGCCTGCGCGACTCTCTCCTGAATCACATAGACAGGCCGCCGGGGGGCCCTCCTGCGGGCCGCGGGCCGCCGGGGGCCCTTCGAGTGATGAGGATGCTCGATGGCCAGCAGGACCTTGTTCCTCCTCCTCCTCCTCCTCCTCCTCCTCCTCATTGTCCTCCTCTTCCCCTCGTCCTCGTCCTTCTTCTCGTCCTCCTCCTCCTCCTCCTCCTCCTCCGCGACGCCCGCTCGGTGGAGCACCCGCTGGGCCAGCAGGAGGCGCGGCGCGCAAGCACGCGCAGGTGGTGGACCTCACGGCGCGGTTGACGCTCACGTTGGCCAGGGAACATGCAGAGTTAAGGGCGGCGGTGATGCAGACGTGGGAGACCCGACACGAACAGCGGCATCGCCAAGGCAGCGCTGGCAGCAGGACAAGCGTACAATGAGCAGGCACTGGAACTACGACGCCGCGCGGGCACGGGCGAGCAGGTGGACACGGCGTCGTTGGGCAGCCCGCACATCCGCGTCTGGACGGAGGTAGCGAACTACATCGGACGAGCCCTCGATGAAGGGCCAGAACGTGAGCACCTGGAGAAGTACTACCAGGACGCAATTTTATCTGGCAGCGCGGAGGCGGTGGCGGACGGCATTCCAGTTTTCAGGGTGCGCAAGAACAAGGGCAAAGAGATAGGAGCTCAGGAACGATGCCGATTCCAGTTCTCGGTCAAGACCACGCTGCACCAGATCGAGACGATCCTCGTGCGCCAGCTGCGCAAGGAGGGAGCCATTCGCAAGACGGGATCGGCGCCGAAGGGAGCGCTGGAGCGCGAGCTGGGCCGCCTGATCAACGGCTGGTAGCAGAGGCGCGAGACACAGCTCAGGGCGCAGCTCACCGTGAGACGTCCCAGGCAATTAGCCGCAGTGAGCGTGAGGCCGACGGCCACGAGAAAACAGTCCAGCCCTGTCCAGCTTCGTGGGCCGGTGCAGCCCGTGCGATCCCGCAGGCCTTCAGAATTAGCGAGCGCTTCAGAAAGCTAGTCAGGGAAGGCCGCCTCCCCACTCCTCCTCCGACGACCGAGACTCCCGACCTCTACCAACTCCGAGGCCAGAGCTTCCCTGAGTATTATGTAGTGCACCGATCTCCACCCACCCGAACCGAAGAGAAAGGGTAGGGGGAGGGGAGAGCCGAGCAGGGGGGAAGAGGAGCGAGCGAGAGGGCACCCGTAAAAGCGGGTGCTACCCTGCCCGCGACCCCTTGCGTGGGGGAGGTCGGTGCAGGTAGGGCCCGAGCGTCGATTGGCGCCTGCAACCCCTTTGCAGCAAGGACGTCACAGCTGGGCCACCAGATTTTGTCAAGCAGCGCAGGGTCCAGAGCGAACGTAGCACCGAACCGGCCCGAGAGCTCGATCGATCGACCCCTTTTACGCTAGACCAACCTAAGGTGACCCTTTGGCGCTAGGGGAAAAAGGCGTGCCCGACTCGGCGCAAGCAAAAAGGACTTGGCGGGCGCCGCGGGCCACGAGGGAACACGAGACAAGGAAAAGAGTAGACAATGGAAAAGGCGCCCGCCCTGGTACCTTGGTAAGTGCACGCCTCCTCCCCATGAGCCCACTCCTCCACCACTTCCTCGTCCTTCGAAATATTACGCGCTGCCTCATATCACAGGTAAACAGCAAGACAAGCATGGCGCAGTAGCCAGGTAATACTGATGAGCCTACGCTGCCAGAGAAAAGTGCAGGCGAGGGTTGGCAGTGTACCAGAAACGAGAGACTAAAGATGCTGAGTGCAAACTTGGCGGCACTTCTTGGGCTGCTACCCAGGGTTTGTGGGTTTATCCCTAACCGCCTGGACCTGGGGCCGCGTGCTTTTTGTAAATTCTTGTCGGGTTTAGCGCGGGCCCTTTGTGACTGCTGATTGTAGGCTGGTGCGTAGGTGGCTGGCCTGGTAGGCTCTCTTCACTGTCGGTGGGAGGTCACGGCTGGCCCAGTGGGCTGGCCTGTAGCGAGGCGTAAAACATTGGGAGCAGCTACTGTAGTGCGATACCGTGAGAGCAAGCGTTCCTCCTCCCCCACACCTCCCTCCTCCCCCTCCTCCACCCCATGTCTCTGTAGAGGAACAAACAGTGAGAGAACATACGCGTGCGATGAAACATGTGCGAGCCACGCATGTTACACAATACAACGAGCTGTGGTAACAAATCGTAGGACGACGCGCCACATGCGCGCCGGAGTGAGTTTTGCAACGGCGCTAGCTGCTTTTATCCGCCACCTCCTTCTCCACCAAAACGCAGAAGATGAGCAAACAGCGAAGTGCGAGCCTCGCATGTGACGGAAGACAGCGAGCTGTGGCAACACTTCGTAGGACGACGCGCCAAATGCGCGCCAGAGTGAGTGTTGCAGTGGCGCTGGCTGCTTTTATTCTCCACCTCCTCCCCCACCGAGCCGCTCAAGAAAAACATGCAATGAGATAACATACGCGCGCGATGAAAGCAGAGTGTGTTGTATGTAAAGGTGAAAGACCATATGGAAGCAAACATGGACCACAATACAACGGCCGAGACAGCACTTGCGACAGAACAAACGCGCGAGATGAATAATGTGCGTGCCACGCATGTCACACAAAACAATAGCCGTGACATCATGTGCGTGAGGCCAACGAAAGATGGCCTTCCTTACCGCGGCATGGAGAATTGAAGCGTCACATATAGAATTATTGAGTGTAAGATCTGCGGCAGAAGCAATGCGAGCTCTGATTGCACAAGGATAGGGATTTTCCCTTTCGATTTCATGAGACCAGCAACGTAGTTGGTTTGTTTGTCCTTTGCCATCTATTGAGGCGTGTCTGCAATTGCATCTGCAACACGCGCACGTGTTCAATGCATGAGGCGCATCTGCAGCAGTATGTGCAACAGTAGCGAATGCTTGAGGCGCGTTTGCAACTGTATAGGTTCCAATTAAGTGAATGCGCTCAGGTGGCCCTTCGCCCATGGCAACTGTGTCCGCCGAGTTGTCAATTCTGTCTTTACCTGTTAGAGCTGCTGTAGATTGCATCGGCACCTGTCTGTTGAAGTGCATGATGCGGCTGCGTGTGTTCGAATCCACAACCCACATGATTCCCGGATGCCATTCAGCTCAAACATGAAAATCATGTGACAGTACAGCTGTATGCGTCTGTTGTATATGTTCTGACGGGTTGATCAAAAGGTTGAGCAGGCGATGCTGTACATTCGCCAACTGCACTGCGACCAACGGGGTGGCACTGGATGTTCGACTCCAATGGAATCTGCTGACAGATACGGTGGCTGTGGCACCTCTTCCACCGTGTACTGGGGCGGCGGCGGAGACAACGGACCAGGTTTGATTTGAGGAGATACAACTAAGTGTACTTGTTTTTGGCCCTAATCGTCCATCTAATGTTTCAAGATCCTGCAGCGATCTATCTGTTGCGCCGTCATGCTTTGCTTTCGGTTTGACTGGTTCGCCCATGAAATAGATCGTGCGTGAGCGAACTGTGAATTCGTTTGTCTTTCTTCCTCTAGCGGCGTAGCCAAGCCTCTGACATGCTTTGCTAGATGCAGTGCTCGGAGAGCGAGAAGCAGGAAGAGTAGCATTGAGAGACGCGCAAGCCATGCAAGCAGGGCCTTTGGGAACTACATGGCGAATCGATCCGGGATGCGGTCTCGGTGATCGCGGGCGACCGATGCCCACCTGAGGGCTGGCCGCCACGCTTGGCAGCAGCACGCGCCTGAATCTCTCGGGCGGGCCGCGGCTTCTCCTCCTCCCTCTCCTCCTCGGCCTCCTCCTCCTCCTTGTCCTCCTTCTCCTCGTCTTCTTCCTCCTCTTCCTCCTTGTCCTCCTCCTCCTCCCCCTCCTCCTCCTCCTCCTCCTCCTCCTCCTCCTCCTCCTCCCCCTCCTCCTCCTTGGGCGAACTGTAGGGCCGCGGGGGGCCCAAACGTTAGGCAGCCCGTGGGGGCGGGGGCGTGGGACAGACGGGAGCCTCGCGGCACAGGGCGCAAAGAGGATGGTCGGGAGAGAGTGCGAAGCCTGACCTGCGGGCTGATCAAACGCGCGTGGCCGATCGCGGGCTAGCGAAGCTCGGGGCTGCACAGGGGCAGGGAGAGAGCGCTGCAGATGTTGGACAGGAGGCGCAACTCGAAGGACAACGAGAAAACGGGAGCGGCCGGGCAGTTCGTGCCACATCCACGTGCAATTGACCACGTTTTCTTCTTCCTCCTCCTCTTCCTCAACCCTCCTTCCCCCCGCCCTGCTTTGCTATCGGCAGGGCGATCGCGCGCCTGGCGGACCCCTCCCCGCAAAAGTTCTCATGGAATGGCAGGGGGAACCTGGGCTTGTTGTCCCGTGGCCTCTATCCCAGGGCTTCGGCGTCGGCCCGCGCTTTCAACCAAGTGGCGCGGTGCGGGCGAGGCCCTCCTCTTCTTTCTCGCCCACCCTGCGCGGTCAGCCTTCAGGCTCTTCTGGTAAAGGGGCCCTCCCTGATTCCTCCCTGTTACTCATCTCGGCTTTCTTTTCACTCCTCCCTGCGCCATCCTTTCTGTCCCCCCCTCCTCTCTCCCAACTCTTCCCTGCTCATCATCATCATCCTTCCTCCTTCTCTCTCCCCTGTTTCCTTCCTCGTCCTTCTCCACTTCGTCCGTCGCCATTGTTGGCTCAATTCCGCTGCGCTGTTGCTCAGGGCAGTATTTTTTGTTGGCAAGGGGAACAGCGGCCCCACCCTTTTTTCATGCTGTCAACACCACAGCCAGGTTTTGCACGTATAGTGCTGCGGACAAGTCCGCGTGGTTCCAAATCTCACAATCACGGCAGACCCGCGGGGCCAGTGCTGCAGCTCGGCCCTGTGCAGGATCCAGGTGCGAGCCAAATAGAGCGCAACTGAGTGTGAGTCAGGTCGTGCATAAAGTAACGGACCGAATTGCAACTGACGGGACGACGATGAAAGACGTGGTGAGCTTCAAGGCAACGGCGATACAGTTCGGCTTCAGAAAATGGATATTCAGATCGTCCAGTTGCTCAAGTTAGTCTTACCTTCAGTGACAACGACTCAGAAGTCGACAGGTGCGCCTTCCCCATGACGTCGAACACATGTACAAGGCGCGTGGCATGATTCGCCCTGAGGAGATGAAGTTGTCAGTGACGCGGTCAAGCGATACCGCCCCGTGTTTGAGATCACGGAGCTTGGGGAAGCCGCCAGATAAATCAAGGATGCGGATCTACGTGCCCCAAATGAGCGCGTTGCCGACCTTGGATGCGAGCGCGGCTCCCGCAACGGCTCATCGCAGAGCAGGGCAAGACTTTGCAGTCTGGCATGGATGGAGGAAGACACCGCTGAGAAACGCACGATGCTAGACGTCTTGCAATCCTCAGTCTAGAGGCGTGATGCCGAGATCTTTGCGAACATAAACATATAAGATATGTGGCGCGGCTGCAGGAAGAGTTTGCGGAGACGACGAAGCAGCCAACATCTGTGCAGCAGAAGACCGCCCAATCTCGATCACCGTTGATCGAGTTTCGCCGCCGAGGATGTCCCCGAGGAGTCTTCAGGGCTTCGCAAAAGCCCAGGCGGGAAGTTCTTGCAAGGTTCCAACAACAGCAATAGCCAAGCGCAGTCCTAAAACGCTGGATGGCACTGCTGCTGGCGTCGAGCCGCAATCGTCCAGGCTCCTACTGTTGGCGATGGAAGCGACGACCGCGCAGGCGCAGGAACAAAGCGAGAGTGCGAGGTCCTCGGCGAGGAGGAGCAGCAGCGTGGCCGTCGTCGTCGTCCTCGTCGTCCACGTCGTCTTCGTCGTCGTCGTCGTCGTCCTCGTCGTCTGTCGTCTTCGTCGCCCTCCTCCTCCTCCTCCTCCTCCTCCTCGTCGTCGTCGTCGTCGTCGTCGTCGCCGTCCATGCCGTCATCGTCGTCCTCGTCGTCGCCCTCGTCATCTAATCGTTCGCACTTGTTGAAGATCAGGGGGCGTTCTAGCAGAAACTCGCCGAGCACTGGGCGAAGCGAGCTGGCATCCCCGACGCAGGGGAGAGCGTGGCATGTTGGATCTGGAGCTTATCGTCGACTACTGCTACTGGGGAAGCCGCAGAGATTTGCGACGTGGAGAAGAGGGAAGGAATGGAGGACTGAAACGGTTCACCCCGAAGCCTCGAAACCAAACCGAAAACGAAAAACGCAAAAACGCGAGGTGCCGTGATGCCCCCCAACCCGCCTGAGACACCCGCGTTCGCAGAGTACCTTGGCTATGCGTTGGCGGGCTCGATGCCTGACGGAGAAAATTGCGCCGGCCCCGAGTGTCTTGCCGCGGTGTCGCAAGCCTAAAACTGTCTGTGGGGGCAGGTCGTTCCCAGTAGTGTGCATGCTGCAGTCGGACTTATTGCGACACCACTGCCTGGCGCCTCCAGGATCCAGCTCACGCGCCATATTATGTAATGCCCATTGGAGTGAGGAAGTGACCGAAAGTTTGGACGAGGAAGAGTCCCTGCATGCTGTAGCCAATCGGGTGGTAGATGCGCGCCCAGATTGCCCTTGACCAAACAGTGCGTAATGACTGCTACACCTGGTGAATCCACGCCTGTTGATGAAAGTCGTGGGACTCCAAGCTTTCTGAACCCGTTCCTGGGGGGCCTCAAAGGGACGCAGTGTTGTGGCGGTCGGCGGCTCGTCAGTGTCCCTTGGGCTCGCGAAGGTCCCGGGAGTCCCCAGAAGGCAACATGTCCAAGTGTTCTTTTGCGCGCAATGTGGCGAATGGCCTCAAGGCCGCGGTGCCGACTCGAACAACGTTTGCTTGACCCCAGCCTTCAAGGGCAAGGAGGTCCTGCAGGCTCTCACGAGGGGCGTGGGGCACATCCCAAAGCATCGGGCAGTGATCGACAAGGCAGCCCCGTTTCCTCAGGTTGATGTTTGCAATGTCGCGGCCCGTGCCGCCCGCCAGGTGTGTCCACTGTTCGGGTTCGGGCCCGCGCCCCGCTGGCGCAACCGCCCCCGCCACTTGCGTTTGAGGCCCGGAGCTACGAGTTGCGGAAGGCGCAGCTAGCAGAGAGGATTCGGGTCCGGGAGCAGGCACGCTTTCATCCAGAGGCACCGCGATAGGTGCTCATCCTTTCGTGTGGTCAGGTGAGTGGTCGTCCTCTCGAGGCGCCGTCGCATGTTATCTTCCCCCTCGTCCGTCTCGCCCTCAGCCTCTCTGCTCGTCCCTCCCGGCCCCTCCTGCACTCCCTCCTTCCCCCCCCCCTTCTCCTTCCCCCCTGCAGCAGCAGGCGTGGCAGGAACAGGAAGAGGATCTGAAGGAACAGCAGGAGCAGGATGGCCTGTGGTGCTCCTGGTGAGGCTCACAGGGGCCTCAGAGTGCCCCTGCGGGTCGCCATGGGCCGCTTCGGGCGTTGTGGCCTCCCACTTCCCCTCTCCCCACACCCTGCTCCCTCGTTCCTTCCCTCCCCCTCTCTCCCCCTGTCGTCGTGGACCCCCCCCCCTTGGCTTTCGGCGGTGCCTCGCCGCTCCCCCCGCCCCGCCCGTCGGCGGTGCTTCGGATCGCCGCGAACCTGCCGAGGGGGGGCGCCGGCCGTTGGCCCAACCCCTAGGGGGGGCCAGGTCGAAGGGTGCTTGGCGGCCGCCGCCTGGCCGTGCAGTCCTCCAGCCCACCGCCCGCGGTCGACGGGGCAGTCCGAGGACGCTCTTTTGGTTTCCCCTTCGCTTGGCCCCCTCCCTGCCCCCATCGCTCGTCTGCTCCTCCTCCCCACGTCGTCCCTCCTTCCAGGTTCCGCGCGCCCGAGTGCCAGCCCATCCACACCGCGCTGGCCGTCGCGCTCGCGGACCTGGCGATCCAGGAGGGGGCCCCCGTGGCCGCATCCCGCCGCCTCGGGGGGCAGGGGGTGGGGGTGGGCATCAGGCGCCCTCGGCAGCAGCGCGCGGCACTTTGCGCTCGGGCACCTGCTCAATGATGGGGTGCTTTTTGTGTGTTTCGATTCTGCGCGTCTTCGCGCCTGTGATCATGCGGCCGTTCCTGCGTCTTCGTTCGAGCTTCTGCTCAAGGGCGCCCTCGCGTCTTCGAGCCCGCGCTCCGCAATGTCGGGCAGCTCTTGACGTCCTGAGGGCCCCACGCGTGCGCCCGAGGACCTCTGGATTCGTACCTTGCGCGTCCTCGAGCTCGGTCTCGGGCGTAAATCGAGTTGGCGGGGGAGGGGGGAGCTAGCCGGCTGTCTAATTATGGGGCGTTGGGGGATGGGGCCCCAAGGGCAGGAAACGAAACCTCAGGCTGAGCTCTCGCTGCAATGCCGCTGGTCCTCGGAGCCCCCGCCCTTCAGGGTCCCATCTCTGAGAACCGCCGAGGGACCGCCGAGATCCGGGTGATCGCGCCATCGGCGAACCGCAAGGGGGGCGGGGCCTCTCAGGTGCGCCGAGATCGCCAAAGGCGGCTTCGGGCCAGTCCGTCACCTGGCGGCCTGCCCTTTTCTCTGACGTTGCCGCCTTTTTTGGTGACTCCGGTTTCATTGGGACTTGGGATCTCGACCAGAGGGCGTTGGGATTCAGGCAAGCTCGCGTGCATGGCAGTTGGCTGCCCCCCCCCCTCTCCCTCCCCCCCCTCCGCCTTTGCAGACAGCGCTGGGCCGAAAGGGCGTGCAAGTGAGTCCCGACTTGCGTGGAGCCCAGATGTCCTTCCAGGCCTCGCCACGCCCCCCCCCTCCCCCCATGCAAGGACGCAAGCATGCTGGAGTCGAACAAGAAAACATCCTCCCACTTCCCCAGAGCTGGTGTTTCGCCCTGGGCATTCTGGAGGTAGGAAGGGGGTGTGATGTAGTGCCAATGATGAATCTGGCGGGTTATTGATCGTAGATCACATCGCCATTCCCATGATTGGCACCACACCCTTTTTTGTCACACCCCTTGCCAGCCTCCACAGGTCTTCTTTTCGAGGTCCTGGGGCTGCTAAACGGCGTCCAGGGGCCGAGACACAGACGAAGCCAGCGCCAGGATCTGCGGCTGGGCGGCGCCCCGCGGCTTGGCCCGGGAGCGCGCAGGAGTACCCATCGCCCTGCCGAGGCCGTGGTCGCCCCCGAGGGGGTGGCACGCCGCCGCGGCGAGGCCGCGGTGGCCGCACCTTTGCGCGGCGAGGCCGCGCCGGCGAGGCGGGCCTTCGGAGCTTTCGGAGGCCTTGAGGCTCGCAGTTCTTTTGCATTTTGGTATGAAACAATCTAAAGGGTTGTGGGCCGATCTCGTGGGTTCTTGGCGGTGTTCCCGCCTCGTGACCTCGTGATGCGTTCGAGCAGCTGCACCCCGCCGATCGCTTTCCGGGGCTGTCCGCATCGTGCCGAAGTTCAGGCCGCCTGAGGCCCGATGATGATGCGAGAGCCGTCGGGCGTCGAGGGCCCCCCCAAACGGTGTCCTGACCACACCGTGTGGTGCGTCAGTAGAGATTCGGGGAGAGAAGGGCCACTCGGTGTTCAGGAGGGGCTTTGGCTTGCGGGCCGCTTAGTTTTTTGCAGATCGGGTGACCTATCTGTGGCCCTGGCTCGACGTGGGCAGCGTATCTTTTGTAGCACGATGACTGTAGTTGCCGCATTCGAAGAGAAGGGGTGTCCTGAGGGAGATCGGTTCTCAGTGTTTTTTCACCGCTCTCGGGCTTCAGGGGTCGTCAACAAGGATCGTCAACAGAACTGCTCGGGACGGGAAGCTAGTCATGGCGGAAATAGGCCCCAGGGGTTCAGGACCTGTTTTTGTTCCCCTCTGGGCCCGTTTCGTTGATGCCACATCAGGAGTAGGATGGGAAGGGGGAGGAGAGGGAGGTTCCCATCGCCCCTATGGATCCTCCTGGCGCGCGTGGGTGTGGTCGCTTCGTCTGGCTCGATCTTTGGCTTTGCCCGATGTTGCCGCGAGGATGCTGCGCATTTCGCCGCCGAGCAAGATAGGGAGAGTCAGGTGGAGGAGGAGGGGAGGAGGAGAATGAGGATGAGGTCTAGGCGGAGCATGGTAGGGGGCTCGAGGGCGATGAGGGTTGTGAGGGGGGATGGAGGGAGAAGAGAAGGGAGAGGCAGAGGAACCGAAATATGATGATGATGATGATGATGATGATGATGATGATGATGATGATGATGATGATGATGATGATGATGATGATGATGATGATGATGATGATGATGATGATGATGATGATGAGGATGAGGATGAGGATGAGGATGAGGATGAGGATGAGGATGAGGGTGATGAGGATGAGGATGATGAGGATGAGGATGAGGATGATGTTGTTAATGATGCTGATGATGAATATGACGATTACGATGATGATGTTGATGATGACGACGATGACGACGACGCTATTGATGAGGATGTTGACGATGATGATGCTGATGATGCTGATGCTGATGACGATGTTGATGATGCTGATGATAATGATGATGACGGCTTTGATACTGATTCCGCTGATGATGCTGATGATGATGATGATGAGGAGGAGGAGGAGGAGGTGGATGAGGAGGAGGAGGAAGAGGAGTCCCTCCCCCTGTCTCTTTGCTCTCTCTCTCTGTGTTACTCTCTCTCTCTCTTTCCGGTCTACACACATATATATATAAACATTTATGTATCTCTCTCTCTCTCTTTCTCGCAACTTCCGCCTCCTCGTCCTCCTTTCATCTTCCCAGAGGTGCCGATATGGTTCTGGGGCGGGTTCATCTTGCTCCGCTCCGATCTCCTTAGGGCTCGTCGGAGGCGGGTTGAATGCACCCCCGTCGTGCTTAGTTTCTTTACGTGCATGGACGAAGCTGTTTCTGCTTTTCTAATTCTACCTTGCGATCGCTCTCTCTCTCTCTCTCTCGGCCCTTCTCTCTCGCCCCCCTCCCCCTTTCCGTCTCTCACAGGGACAAAGAGAGATCCCCAGATGGACAACGCTGGGCCAGACCCCGTGGACCTTCTGTTCAAGAGGAGCCCCGGAGGGCTAAAACTTGACACGAGGGGACAGGCAGGGAGGGAGAAGGATGCGGCAGACACGTTGGAGGTGGGCCTTGCTTGGCCAGAGGCGCTCTCAGCCAGCGCCGTCTGTGTTCTTCTAAACTGTGCGGAACATAGTCTACTTGTTTCATGCCAGGTCCGCCACAGACGCACAGTCATACGGCTTGTTTTCCAAGGTCTCTTTTTCTCCCTTCTCGTGCCCGAGGGAGGGGGCCGCTTTCACTCCTAATGCAAGGACGCCGTCGTATCGGCGAACGGTCTGGAAGTGGCGTTTCCTCGCCTGGACGCTGGGCATAAGCGACCTACCCGTTTCTGCAAAACTGGCATGCGCTATTCCAGCTCGCCCTGATCATACCCCCCTTACCAATTCACCGTGTAGGTTGCTTATAGTAGGTTTGGTTAGGTTTGCCGTGTCTGAGCAGGTCACCATGTTGCCCATGTCAGCCTACTTCACATCTGCATACTTTGTCTTCCCACGGGTCATGTCATAATACCTTCCGGATCTCAGTTGACCTGGTTGGCCTTCTCCAGCGTTGTGATGGGCTATTCTTGGCTAGCTCAGGATATTGCAGCTTGATTCGTTCACCCGCTATAGCGAGAGCTACATTACCTTACTCTCCAGTCGTCGCATCGTGACAGCTGATGAACATTGTTGTCCAGGTATCGCTCATTGCAGCTGCCTTGGTGTGATTCGTTATGTTACGTGCGGCTTCTGACAGCAGACATTATGTGAGGTACCCCTTCGCACACAGTTTCGCGGGTCAGTCAGGAGCCTCCCATATTCGGTCTGACCCAGCGATCCTTCGGCAGCTTCCAGAATGGGAAAGCTGGCTCAGCTTCTCAGTCCCCTGCAACTTCATGGGGCAACACGCGCGAATCCAGCCCAGCGCTTGCGAACGATGTTGCCAGAACGCTGGCCGAGGTTTCCTCGGTCAGCCATATCTTAATCATTTTTATGTCTGAACGTGTTTGGTTGTGTTGTTATTGTTTTTCCCCATCTCTCAGCCTTGATCATATTGCGTGATAGTTTGCAACGCGTGTGCATACAGTGCATGCCGTCCTCTCAGGGAAGCGATCACTCAGTGTATATGGGCCTATGTTCTCAGTTTTCGTCGCGGACTCATACACTATAATGTTCTAACATTGGTTTGGTCTAGGCTGACTGAGCTCATGCTGCCATAGACCCGTTTCTTGTTCGCTCGATGAGCACAACGTAAGGTTGCCTGAATGCAGCTAACGCCATCTCGTTCGATGGCGGCAACGCGCGTGCACTGATTTGGTTTGGCACGACCTTCCCTTAACGCAGCTCAGTGCAACGTACCTCCGTCTGGCGGGCCCCTCGTGTGTGTGTGTGTGTGTGTACGCGAGTGGTTGCGGCGGTGTGTTGTCAGGCCAGCCTTCCTTCAAGCTGTCTGGACCGGAGCCTCGGTCACCTCGGTCCATTGCCTCCCTCGGGGCGGGTCGCGCGGGCGGACCCCGACGGGCGGGACGTGTGCGTGGAGCACTGCGGTGGGCGGGCGGGCAGGCAAGCAGGCGAGCGGGCGGCCGCTGGTCAGGCGGGCTGGCCGTGCGGGCACTGGCCGGCGGGTCGGGCGGGGCACCGACGCGGGCAGGCGGGCCGGCCAGCGAGCGGGTGGGCGCTTGCGGATCTAACAGGCTGGTCCGGCTGGCGGGTCGGGCGGGTGGCCAGCGCAGACGACTAGGCGAAGGTGATTGGGCGAAGGCGGCGGGGCGAAGGCGACCGGGCGAAGACGACCAGGCGAAGAGAACCAGGTAACGACGAAAGGGCGAAGACGATCCGGCAAAGACGTCTCGGCGAAGACGATCGGGCGAAGACGATCGCAGCGAAAACGACCGCGTTTGTGATGACCGCGGGCCCAGACGACTTGCCCTCTCAGCAGAGGGGGAGAAGCTAAACAAAGGGCGCGGGATAACGAAAAAGGCGGGTGGAGGGAAGGAGAGAGAGGCTCCTGTTTCCTGTTCATTTGCCTGTTCCTCGAGGGGCGGAGGGGAGCTGGGAGCGAGTAGGGAGGGAGGGAGCGAGAGAGGGAGGTGAGACCGCGGCGGGCAATAAGACAGGATGGGCAGGCTGAGGAGAAGAATGAGGTCGACAAGTATGTTGTGGTTGGATCGGGAGTAGGGGGTACGAGGGAGGGGCAGATGGGGCGTCATGGAACCTCCGTGCACGCATACTGGGCGGGAGGGCAGCGATGCGGATCGGAGCTTCTAGGTACGGTCAGAACCCGGAGAGCTACCCGACGCTGCTGGAGATCCTGAAAATGCTTCCCGAGGACGCACATTCTCTTTTTCCCTCCATTCTTTCTTCCTTCCTCCTCCTCCTCCTCTTCCTCCTCCTCCTTATCCTTCCCCTCTCCTCCTCCGCCTCCTCTTCCCTCCCTCCCCTCCTTTCCTCGTTTCTTATCATTCCTCCGTCTCCGCTCGTCCTACCTGCTCCGCCTCCTCACTCCTCCGCCATCCTCCTCCCTACTCCTCCCTCCTACCGCCTCCGCCTCCTCCTTTGTCCCGTCCGACGCGC
>CAUYUJ010004925.1:428434-440934 GCA_963575745.1 Prorocentrum cordatum | reverse complement strand
CGATATCGATTATGACCGAGCCGATTCGGTTTCGATATTCTAGACGCTTCGCGTAACCCCGTCGGACCATCCAGAAACCATGCCCGGACGAGTTGCCCTGATCAGGGATGTGGAGGAGCAAGCAGTGGAATAAAGGGTTGGGTAAGACGTCATACCCCTAAGAGAGGGACGATGGAGGAACCGGAGGAGCAGGAGGAGGAGGAGGAGGAGAAGGAGGAGGAGGAGGAGGAGGAGGAGTAGAAGGAGGATGAGGAGAAGGGGGAGGAGGAGGAGGAGGAGGAGGAGGAGGAGGAGGAGGAGGAGGAGGAGGAGGAGGAGGAGGAGGAGAGGAGGAGGAGGAGGGGGAGGGGGAGGAGGAGGAGGAGGAGGAGGAGGAGGAGGAGGAGGAGGAGGAGGAGGAGGAGGAGGAACAGGGCGAGCAGAAGGCCAGAAGCCTCTTGAATGCTTCTCGGAGTCTCTTCGGATTTCTTCCTAGAGCTTCTTCGAGTTCTTGGAGTGGTTTGGAGGTTTCTTGGCAGTCCCAGGTGCCTCTTCGAGCGTCTTGGGTGCCTCTGGGGAGCCTCGTGAGGCCTCTTAGGGGTCTCTTGGCAGCCTCTTGGGGATATCTTTGGGGCCTCTTGGGTGCCTCTTGGGGCCTCCTGAACACCTCTCGGGACCCTCTTGGGGCACCCCTGGGAAGTTCGGGGACAGTCTTGGGGCCATCTTGGAGGAGACCGATCAGTCCGCAGTACACTAGGGGCCACCCTCAGGAAGCCAACATGTGGCCACCAAGTTCAACGGTTTTGGCCTTCTCGTCGAGGCCTCTTGCGGCGTGTTGGGTGCCTCTGGTGGATCTCTTGGGATTTGTTGGGAGTCTCTTGGGCCTGTTGGGGGCATCTTGGGAGCGTCGTGGAGCACCCTTGGGAGCCTCGGGGGCCATCTTGGGGCTATCTTAATTATGGCCCCCCCCCCCACCAGGAGGCCAACATGTGGCAAACACCTTCGTAACATCAATGATGTTGGCCTTCTCGCCGAGGCCACTTGGGGCGTCGTGGGTGCCTCTGGGGTCCCCTTGGGGCCTCTTGGGGGTCTCGTGGAGCCTCTTGGGGGCATCTTGGGGGGCTCTTGGGTGCCTCTCGGGGCCTCGTGGGCACCTCATGTGGCCGTCTTGGGGCACCTTGGGGAGCCTTGGAGGCATGGTTGAAATCGATCAGGGGACTGGCCGTACTCAATTTGGGCCCCCTCCCGGGAGGCCAACATGCAGCCAACACCCACGTCAAATCAGTGACGTTGGCTTCCTCGCCGAGCCATCTTGGACGCTCAGAACTACCCGTGACTTCTCCCCCTCCAGACCCAGGGGAGTACCAAGATGACCGCCATCACTCTGCGCCGATGCGGCCCGATCCGACGCGCATTCCGATGCGAGCCGGCGTCCCGATCCGAAGCTGATTCATCTTGCCGTTCTTCTCCTCGTCCATCCGCCCCCCTCCCCCCTGGCCCTCGCTTCTCCACCCACCTTCTGCCCGCCGCCCCGTGTTTGCCCCTGCCCGCGCGCGTGCGGACGCACTCGCCCACCCTGCAGCCACGACCGCGAGAGGCTCACACCGATGGCTTGAAGGACGAGGGGGAGGAGGAGGAGGACCAGCGTAAACCCAACCAACGAACCCCCCTAACCCAAAGCATCCATCCAAAATCCCTCTTCATATGCCCCTACCAAAACGGTTCATTTACACTGAGGGAACTGCCTCGTTGGAAGACAACCGTTAGAAGATCCTGAAGCATGCAAACATTGGCCTCGGAATTCCAACGCCTCGGATCAACCTGACTGTTGCGTCTCTACGGCCCTGAATCGTGCCAGGACGCCGTTCCTGAGACTTCATCACCGCGAAGCAACGTAACTCTTGCATCCTCATCATCCAGAATTCTTCCAAAACGTCATTTCTGGTACGCTGACCATGGGAATCCGTGAAACTCTTGCCAATTTGAAGAACGAATGTGCGCGGCGCTAAGGCGAGAGCCACACTTTGAAAAGGAACCGCTCTGAATCCGTGAAGTTCTTGCAAGCTTTTACTGCGAACGTCCGCGGCGCATTTTGAAAAAGGACTGTCCTCAATCCGTGGAGCTCTTGCAAGTTTTCTAAACGACTGTACGCGGCGCTCAGGTGAGAACCACATACTGAGAACCACCCACCTTCAATCCGTGAAACCCTTGCACATGTTTAAAACGAATGTGCGTCGCGCTAAGGAGAGAGCCACATATTGAAAACGACCCGCCCTCCATTCTTGAAGCTGTTATAACATGCTTCAAGCTTCAGGGTCATACATGGTGAGGAAGTCTCAAACGAAACGCCTGGCCCGCCCTAAAAACTGCCCTCGGGGGTGCGACAGGGAGAAAGTATCTATAAGGAAAAGGAATGAGGTTGGAGGAGGGAAAGGATGATGGTGAGGAGGAGGAGGAGGGGCAGGAGGAGGGGGAGGAGGAGGAGGATGAGAAGGCGAGTTGTCAGATATTTCGTTTGCGGCCAGACTTACTCACTGATCTTAAGTCTTGGCCTGAATGATCGGGGTCGACTGCGCCACCTCCTTTCGCGTGCGCTCGGCGTTGGGATGCAACCCTCGCCGGGCGCTGATGAACTCCCTGGACTGAGGTGGCGCATTGTTTCTTGTTTCCCCTCCATTTCGGAGGCCCTTAATGGACCCTTCCTCCGCATTCAGACAAGAGGCAAGAGTGAGGGAGGGAGGACCTGGACTTCCTGCGGACTTTTTCTTTCAATCCCGGCGTTTTCCTTCGATTTCGGGGGAGCCGCTTTCGGGCCCCAGGATGCACAAGCATTGGATCCTGGACGAATAGTGCCTTTGGGGAAGTCGGGGCCGCGGGTTCAGAAAATCGTATCGTTGGACGTTTTGGGAGAGGAGGAGGAGGAGGAGGAGGAGGAGGAGGAGGAGGAGAAAGTGGAGGAGCAGGAGGAGGATGAGGATGGTGGTGGAGGAGGAGGAGGAGGACTCGGTTCGATTCGAGCGGGCTGCTCGCACAGCACACACGCAGAGAAAGGAAGAGCAATGGGAAGAAAAGGAGGATGAGTACTCTGGGAGAGGGCGATGGGAGGAGGAAGCGGAGACGTAGAGGAAGACCCCGAAATCGGATGTCGCGAAAGGTCACAACGCCCTAGAAGATCACGGCCAGGTTCGTCGTCATTTGTTGTTCGCGGCATCCAGACGTTTAGCTAGGTGGAGCAGGAGGCGGAGGAGGAGGAGGACCAGCGCAAACCCAGGACTCGTCCACGATGTTGGAATAAACCTTCCCTCCAAGCTCCCTCTTCATGGGCCCCTACAATGGTTCATGCCTACTGAGGGAAGTGCCCCGTTGGGACGCAACCGTCGGAAGATCCTGAAGCGTGCCAGAATACCATTTGCGGAACCACAACGCTTCGAATTTGCCTGATTGTTGCTTCTTGACGATCTGGAGTCGGAACACCACTCCAGGAAATTGAACACCGAGAATCAACGCAATTGTTGCGCCCTGATGATCTGGAATCGGTCTAAAACACCGTTTCTGGCACGTTATCAATGGGAACACCTGACACTCTTGCAAATATTTAAGACGAGTGTGCTCGGCGCTAAGGCGAGAGCCACATTTTGAAACTAAACCGCCCTCAATCCGCGAAGCTCTTGCAATGTTTTAAGACGAATGCGTGCGGCGCTAACGCGAGAGCCACAGTTTGAAAACTACCCGCCCTCGTTGTGCATGACGTTATTGCAAGTTGTTAAGATGAGTGTGCGCGGCGCTAGGGCGAGAGCCACATTTTGAAAACCGCTCGCCTTCCATCCGTGAAACTCTTGCAAATTTCAAGCTTTAGGATCATACATGGAGAGGAAGTCTCAGGCGAAACGCCCGGCCCGCCCTTTCGACCAGCCTCGGGGCGCGACAGGGAGGAGTTATTTATATGGAACCCGAATTGAGCCGTCTTTGGCGATTCTGAGGCCATTCTGGGCCATCTTGGGGGGCATCTCGGCCCGTCTCGGAGACATGTCTGGGCCATCTTGCGTTCTCTCGGGGTCATGGCCGCCGTCTTGGAGACCATCTTGGCCGTCTTGGAGGCCATTTGGGGGCCGTCTTAGCCGTCTTGGGACGATCTTTTGCGCACGTTGACGTTTTTGCGCGACACTCCGGGTGGTCAGCGGGTTGGGCCGAAGGCTCATTGGGATCCTTTTGAATGGACAAGCCACTACCTAAAATGTTGCACGCCGTGCACCCCTGTGTCAAGCCACAGGGGGCGGTGTATAGAAGATGCCTACGGCGAATCATCGCCGCCGCTTGCCTTTTCGAAGCGCCTATGCGGTCGAACGTTGTGGCCAGAGCTAGGCCACGCTATCGGACTGTGTGTCCCCTCAGCCGTTGTGGGAACCCTTCGGAGAATACTTTGGGGAGGAAGAGGAAGAGACAGAGGGAGGAACACTGATGAGGAGCAGGAGGCGGAAGAAGAGGAGGCCTCTTTGGGAGCTTCTTGGGTCATTCTTGGTACCTCCTGGGAGCTTCATGGGGGCCTATTGGAGGCCTCTTGGGGCTCCTGTTCGACTTGTGAGCCTTTGGGACTTCTTGGGTGTCTTTTCTGATGACCTAGGGCGTTCCTGGCACGTCTGACGCTGTCGGAATCCATCTTGGGGGCATCTCTGGGCCGTCTTTGCGCTCTCTTATGGCTCTTCAGGGCCATCTTGGAGACCGTCTTGGGCGCCTTGGAGGTTTCTTGTACCGTCTTGGACCCCCCTCCCCTCGGACCATCTTAGGGGCCTCTTGGGCCGTCATGAGCCCATCTTGGAGGTCTCTTTGGCGCTCTTGGGGCGATCTTGGTGGCCTCTTGTGCCGTCTTGGGCCGTCGGAAGGCCGAACATACGCACTTGCCGAACTCTGGCAAGCACCTACGGCAAATCACTGACCTTCCTGGAGGACCTCTTGGAGACCTCGTCGACCGTCTTGAAGGCCACTTCGGGGCCTCTTGGGCAACATTGGGGCATCTTGAGGCTATCTTGGGCCGTCTTGGGCCGATTTCGGTGCCTCTGGGGGCCATCTTGTGCTCTCTCGGGGGCATCGTGGCTGTCTTCGAGGCCATTATTGCCGTCTTGGAATCTACCTTGGGGCCGTCTTGGGGGCGGGAAGGGGGCCCCCGACGGACTGTACATTTTCGGGTTGGTCGGCGGGGTCGGCCGACATTAGGAGTTCTGTAGAAAAGCACCAACTACCCGCAGAAGAACCCGTCAGAAATCCAGCACGCCGTGCACCCCTGTGATGAATCACCAGTGGGCGGCGGACCGAAGACGCCTACGGCGAATCACCCCCGCCCCTTGCCTTTTGGAATCGCATATATGGCCGAATGTTGTGGCCAGAGCTCCACCAAGCTATCGGAATGTGGTTTCCCAGCCGTTGTAGAAATCATTCGGGGAACACGTGGGGGAGAGAGAAGATGAGGAGAGGCAGGACATGTGGAGATGACAGTGATGAGGAGGAGGAGGACGTGGAGAAGGGAGGAGGGTAATGCCTCTTGGGGGCCCCTTGGGACATATTGAGGTCTCCTAGGAGCTTCCTGGGGCCTCTTGGAGGCCTCGTTGGGGCCTCCTTTGCCTATTGGGGGCCTTCGGAAGCTCCTTGGTAGGATCTATGGCCGTGTTGGGGCGTTCCTGGCCTGTCTGACGCCGTTGGACGACTTGGGGCCCTCTTGGGGCGCTTCAGTGCCGTCTCGGAAGTCTCTTGGGCCGTCGTCGGGCCTTCTTGGGCTCTTGGGGCTTCTTGAGCTGTCTCGGTGCTATCTTGGGCCGCCTTGGGATAATCTTGGAGGCCTCTTGGGCGCTCCTGAGGCGATCTAGGGGCTCTTGGGCCGTCTTGGGCCGTTGGCGGGCGAAACGAGGCCTCCAAACCATCAGCCTCCAAACTATCGGACTACGCATTCCCCTCCCCAGGCACATTCGAAACTCTTTGGGGAACACTTGGGGATGATTGGGTGGAACATTAGAAAACAAAAGCACATACACAATACGCACACGTGTGCTTTGTGTATGTATGCACACACACACACACCTATATATACAATATATATACATATATAGATGTACATTTATATATATATATATATACATTTCCGCTCCCCAATCGGTGTGGAAACCCTTCGGGGAACACGTAGAGGAGTACGGGGAGGATGAGGAAGAGGACTCTTGGGCGCAGCTTGGCCAAACTATCAGATTCTGGATCCCCCTCCACGAGGTGCACTGGAAACTCTTCGGGGAACACTTGGGGTATGAGGGGGTGGAAGATCAGAGGAGAGGATGAGAGAGAGAGAGAGAAATACAGAGATAGGGAAAGAGAGAAAGAGAGAGAGAGAGAGAGAGCGAGAGAGAGAGAGAGAGAAAGAGAGATAAAGAGAGAGAACAACAACAATCAAATCAAGATAGCGACATAAAGAGAGGGAACAAGAGAGAGAGAGAGAGAGAAAAACGAGAGAGAGATAGAGAGAGAGAGAGAGAGAGAGAGAGAGAAACGGACGAAGAGTAGGAGGATGAAGTGGAGGAGGAGGAGGAGGAGGAGGAGGAGGAGAAGGCAGGGAAATGAGGCTTCTCGGAACCCACTTTGGCCACCCTTTAGGCCTCCTGAAAGCTTCTTGGGAACCTATTGGAAGCCTCCTGTGAGCCTCCCTGGGCCTTCCGGGAGCCTTTCGAAGCTTTTTGGGGGCCCTTTTGGGCCGTCTTAGAGTGTTCCTGGCCCGTCTGACGCCGTCGGACACCGTCTCAAGGGCCTCTCGGAACCGACATGGGGCCCTCTTGGGGCACTTCAGGGCCGTCTTGGCCTCTTGGGGCCGTCTTGGAGGCTTCTTGGGCCGTCATGGGGCCATCTTTGACGCCTTTGGGACCGTCTTGGGGCGATCTTTGGGGCCTCTTCGGCCGTCGGAATACCGAAAAAAGCAAGTGCCCAGATCCTGCAAACACCAAAGGACAATTAATTATTGTGGCCTCTTCGGGCCCTCCTGGAGTACATCTTGGAGGCCTCTTGGGCCGTCTTGGAAGCCTCTGGGACGCCTCTGGGGCTGTCTTGGGCCGTCGTGGAAGCTTATTGGGCGAACTTGGAGCAATCTCGGACTCTTTTGGGCGGTCTTGGAGGCCACCTTGGACCATCTTGGGCGAACTTAAGGGCCATCTTGGCCGTCTTTTGGTGAATCTTGGAGCCATCCGCAGCAGGAAAAACCTTTGTAACCAGGTCGAACGCAGCCTTCCGGGTGGCCGGCGGCATCGGCCGAAGCTCCAGGGGGAGTTCTTCGAGAAAAGAACCAAAACCAAGCCGTAAGACGTCAAGCACGCCGGGCACCTTTGTGGCAAGACCACAGGGGGCGGCGGATCGAAGACGCCTACGGCGAATCACCGCCGCCTCCTGCCTTTTTGGAAGCGCCCATGTGGCCGAACGTTGAGGCCAGACCTGCCAAGCTATCGGACCATGTCTTCCCCGAATCGGTTTGTCGGGGCGTGGGCATCTTGAAGGTCATCTTGGCCGTCTGGAGGCCATTTTGACCCTTTCGGGCCTTCTTGGAGGACGTCTTGGAGGGCTCTTGGGCCGTCTTGGATGCCATCTTGAGCGTCTTGGAGGCCTCTTGGGCCGTCTTGGGGGCCTCGTGGGGCCGTCTTGGGGGCCTCTTGGGCGATCTTTGGCGTCGCTTGGGCCGTCTCGGGCCGTCGGAAGCCCGAACGAAAAGCAACTGCCACAATCCTTCAAAAACTCATTGGAAATCATTGATTTTGGGTTTTCGGGCCTTCCTGGAGGCCCTCTTGGAGGCCTCTTGGGCCGTCTTGGGCCATCTTAGGGCCATCTTCGGCCGTCTTGGTGGGCTCCTCGCCCGTCGGTCGCCGTCGGAAGCCGTTTGGGGGGCCTCTCTGGGCCGATTTAGGGGCCTCTTGAAATGCTCCAGGGCCGTCTTGGAGGCCACCTTGGGCGTCTTAAAGGCCTCCTGGCCGTCTTGGGGGCCTCTTGGGGCTGTCCTGGGGGCCTATTGGGCCGTTCTGGGGCCTTCTTGGAGGCCTCTTGGGCGATCTTTGGGCGATATGTGGGGCTCTTGGGCCGCCTCGGGCCGTCGGAAGGCCGAAAAGAAGGAAATGCCAAAATCCTTCAAGAACCTTCGGATAATCAGTGTTTTTGCCTTTTCTGGCCTTCCTGGAGGCCCTCTTGGAGGCTTCTTGGGCCGTCTTGGGCCAGCTTCGAGCCAACTTCGGCCATCTTGGTGGGCTGCTGGCCCGTCTGACGCCGTCGGAAGCCGTTTAGGGGGGCATCTCTGGGCCGACTTGGGGCCTCTTGGAATGCTCCAGGGCCGTCTTGGAGGCCATCTTGGGTGTCTTAAAGGCCTTCTGGGCCGCCTTGTGGGGCCTCTTGGGGCCGTCTTGATGGCCTCTTGGGCCGTTCTGGGGCCGTCTTGGAGGCCTCTTGGGCGATCTTTGGGCGATCTTTGGGAGCTCTTGGGCCGTCTTGGGCCGTCGGAAGGCCGAAAAACAGCAAATGCCAAACTCCTTCAAGAACCTTCGATAATCAGTGTTGTTTTGCCTTTTCTGGCCTTCCTGGAGGCCCTCTTGGAGGCCTCTTGGGCAGTCTTTGGCCAGCTTCGAGCCAACTTCTGCCATCTTGTTGGGCTCCTGGCCCGTCTGACTCCGTCGGGAGCCGTCTTGGTGGCCTCTCTGAACCGGCTTGGGGCTCTCTTGGGGCGCTTGGGGGCCGTCTTGGAGGCTATCTTGGGCGTCTTTGAGGCCTCTTGCCCCGTATTGGGACCCTTTTGGGGCCGTCTTGGGGGCCTCTTGGGCCGTCATGGATCTCTGAGGCCTCGTGGGCGATCTTGGGGCGATCTTGGGGGCCTCTTGGGTCGTCTTGAGCCGTCGGAAGGCTAGATAGAAGCAAATGCCAAAATGTGTCAAAACCCCTATGGAAAATCAATGGTTTTGGCCTCGTCGGGCCCTCCTGGAGGACCTCTTGGATGCCTCTTGGGCTGTCTTGGAGGCCTCTTGGGGGCCTCTTGGGCCGTCTTGGGCCATCTTGATGCTATCTGAGGCCGTCTTGGGTGCATCTTGGGCCGTCTTGGAGGTATCGTGGGGCCATCTTAGCCGTCTTGGAGATCATCTTGGGCTGTCTTGGAGCCGTCTGGAGCAGGACAAACCCTTTGGAGCCGGGTCTGGGCAATCCTTCGGGGACCCCGGCGGGAGGCCTCTGGGCCGACTTGGGCCAGCTTCGAGCCAATTTCGGCCATCTTGGTGGGCTCCTGGCCCGTCTGACGCCGTTGGAAGCCGTTTAGGGGGGCATCTCTGGGCCGACTTGGGGCCTCTTGGAATGCTCCAGGGCCGTCTTGGAGGCCATCTTGGGTGTCTTAAAGGCCTTCTGGGCCGCCTTGTGGGGCCTCTTGGGGCCGTCTTGATGGCCTCTTGGGCCGTTCTGGGGCCATCTTGGAGGCCTCTTGGGCCGTCGGAAGGCCGAAAAGAAGCAAATGTCAAAATCCTTCAAAAACCAAAGGAGAAACAATGCTTTTTGCCTTTTCGGGCCTTCCTGGAGGCCCTCTTGGACGCCTCTTGGGCCGTCTTGGGCCAGCTTCGAGTCAACTTCGGCCGTCTTGGTGCGCTCCTGGCCCGTCTGACGCCGTCGGAAGCCGTTTGGGGGGCCTCTCTGGGCCGACTTGGGGCCCTCTTGGGGTTCTCCAGGGCCGTCTTAGAGGCCATCTTGGGCGTCTAGGAGGCCTCTTGGGTCGTCTTTGTGCCCTCTTGGGGCCGTCTTGGGGGCCTCTTGGGCGTGCAGTCCTGAGGCCATCTTGGAGGTCTCTTGGGCGCTGTGGGGGCGGTCTTGGGGGCCTCTTGGGCCGTCTTGGGTCGTCGGAAAGCCGAAAAGGAGCAAATACGGAAAACGTATAAAAACGCAGAAACAATTAATGATTTTGGCCTCTCCAGGCCCTCCTGGATGACCTCTTGGAGGCCTCTTGGGCCGTCTTGGAGGCCTCTCGGTCACCTCTTGGGCCGTCTTGGAGGTTTCTTGGGCGGATTTGGAGGCATCGCCTCCTCTCTTGGGCGGACTTGGAGGCCATCGGAGGCCATCTTGGAGGCCATCTTGGGCCACCGTGGCCATCATGGAGGCCATCTTGAGCCGTCTTGGAGGAAACATTGTGCAATTGGGCACCTTTCCTGGTGGCCGGCGGGACGGGCCGAAGCCCCAGGGGGAGTTCTTTTGGAAAAAGGACCAAAACCAAAACCGAGTGGTCGAGCGCGCCAGGCACACCTGCGACGAATCGACAGGGGGCGGCGGATGACGGAAAGAGCGTTCACGCAGTTCCGTTCTTGGTAGGGCGTCAGCCCAAGGGGGGGGTCCAGGGGGGGGGGGTGACGGGCGGGCGAAAAGTCTAATCGCCTTCCGGCCTCGATATTGATCGAGTGGGATGGCCCTTTGGGCGGCTCGATGCCCACGACGGCCCAAGAGGCCCAAGAGATCGCCTCAAGGCCCCCGTGAAGGCCCCAAGAGGGCCCAAGAGGGTCCAAAGAGGCTTCCAAGAGGGGCCCAAGACGGCCCAAGATGGTCTAGAGGCTCCCAAGAGAGCCCCAAGAGGGCCTCAAGAGGCTCCCAAGAGGGCCTGAAGAGACCCCAAGCCCCAAGACGGCCAAAGCCTTCCAAGACGCCCCGAAATTGCCCAAGTCGGCCCAAGAGGGCCCAAGACGGCCCCGAATGACCCCAAAACGACCCCCAAGAAGGCTCGGATACGCCACATAACAGAGGCTTCCAAGAGCTCACAGTGACGTCATAAGCTCACAGCACCATGGCTCCTCATTGATAATGACGACTGGCGTGACAAAACTCTTAGGAGGAGGAGTACCACGAGCAGGAGGAGGAGGAGGAGGAGGAGGAGGAGGAGGAGGAGGAGGAGGAGGAACAGCAGGAGGAGCAGCAGCATGAAGATGAGGGAAGAGGAGGATGAAGAGGACGAGGATGGAAGCGGAGGACGAGGAGGAAGAGAGGAGGAGGACGAGGAGGAGGAGGAGGAGCACGCAGAGGAGGAGCAGAGGAGGAGGATGAGGAGGATGATGAGGAAGAGGATGAGCAAGAAAGAGCAGAAGAAGGAGGAGGAGCGCTGATTTTCGATTGGTTGGTGAACAAGGAGGAGCAGAAGCAGGAGCAGGAGGAGCAGGAGTAACAAGGCTCCGAAGAGTGAGTGTAGGCGCAAAAGACTCTTGATACCAAAACTCGAGAGGCGAATGAAGCCATGAGCATTTTCGAGCAAATTGCTGAGTGCGCTCTTTCCGTTCCCGTGCCGGCCCAGATCTAGTGGCCTTCGGCCCATCCCGGCACCGTGCTTCTTGGGATGCCTCTCGGATGCCTAGTGGGGGCTTCTTTGGGCACCTGGGGGCGTCTTTGGGGCCTCTTTGGGGCCTCTTAGGGGGCCCTCGGGGGGCTCTCGGAGGCCTCCTTGGGACTTAACTCTTGGCGGCCGCAGGCGCCATCTTGTCCCCAGAGGGCTCGAAGACTCGTTCGTGTTCCCTCCTCGGGGGCCGATGCTTTGAGGGTCCCTCAAGCGAAGCGGCTTTATTGAGCTCGCGGGGCAATCCTGCGAGAAATCCCAAGAGGCCTGCGGGACGCCCCGAGAGTACTTGAGAGCGCCCCGAACTCGGAGCTGTCGGCGCCTTTGAAAATTCACCTCTACACAGGGCTCCAAGGGACCTGAGGTCACTCCACTCAGCGCCTCCTGACACGGTTGCGGATATTGCACCATGCGTGTACGTGTATACATGTAAACATACACATGTACATATAGTAGACACAGCTTCTCTCATGTGTTGCACCATGTAGCTTGCACCACGTAGCTTGCACACCTAACTTGCGCACCATAGCTTGCACAACGCATGTGGATATATTGTCTTCCGTGCGTCACATGCATTGCACCACGTATATTGCACTCCGTTGACTGTAGTTGCACTGTGCACAGACGGCACCGCAAATCTTTCACATCGAGATTGCGACAACCCGCTGCTTGGGGTCAACGCTTGCAAACCTTTCTGCCGATGTTTATTTTGCTAGGCGATGCGGAGTCATCGGGAGGAGAATGAAGAGGAGGAAGAGGTTGAGGAGGAGGAGGAGGAGGAGGAGGTCATGTCGAAGGGCCCAGCGGAGAGACGCGGCTATGAGCCGCATTGGTTTCGAGGCAACTATGAAGCAGGCTTCAGGGCCAAGAGAGGTGCCAAGGCGCACCCAGTCAACCATCATCTCCGTGTTCGCTTCCGTCGTCATCATTATCAGGTTACCTGCGTTGCTAAATAATTGGTGGCAGTTCTCAAACATGTCCACCAGTTGGGTTATCCTGATGTGTCGTCACATTGTGAGCGTGCCAAGAGAGAGTCTAGGAATTCGGAGACCCCGATTCTTGAGATAGTCCCAGATGATAAAGGTCACGGAGTCTCTCAGGCTCCAAACGGTGGGTGCGGGTGCAGCACGTGCGGGGTGATCCGCTCGGTTCGCTCTCGGCTGGTGCACCTGCA
>CAUYUJ010004925.1:400934-423434 GCA_963575745.1 Prorocentrum cordatum | reverse complement strand
GCTCCAGACGGCTCCAAGACGGCCCAGGATGGCATCCAAAACGCCTCCAAGACGGCCAACATGACCTCCAAGACGGCTCAGATGGCCCCGAGATGCCTCCAAGATGGCCCAAGATGCCTCCAAGACGCCCAAGAGGCCCTCAAAAGGCCTCAAAGACAGCCCAAGAGGCCTCCAAGAGGTCCTCCAGAAGGGCCCGAAGAGGCCAAAATCATTGATTGTCCTTAAGTTTTTGACGGATTTTGGCATTCGCTTCTCGGGGGCCTCTTGGAGGCGGTTTGGGCGCCTCTTGGGGGCCTCTTGGGGCCTCGTGGGGTATCCTTCGGGCTTCTTGGAAGCCTTTTGGGCGCACTTGACAGTGATCGCGGGATGGCCGCGCATGGTCCAGATTTAGCTGCGAGGTGCATGTCGTATTGTTTGTTTGTCAGGGATGGTTAGCCCTGCGCGCAGCAGGGAATATGCTGACACCCCCGCCGTCCTTGTCAAAACAGTACGAAGTGCTCGCGGGCCTCACGAACATGACTCAAGACTTTGCCCCGAAGTGTACTTTGCATTGGTGGGGGGACCGCATCTGGTTGGCCGCGCATGCTCCAAATGTGGAGGCAGAGTGCGGCTGGTATTGTTTTTTGACAGGAATGGTGGGGGGCGGGTGGGCATGGTGTCAGCATGGTGCCTGGTTGGCCCCCGGTCGCCTGGGGGACGGGGTGTATATTGGAAAGGAACAGTGATAAGCCCCTCCCCGAAGGGGAAGACAGGGGTTGGAAGAGGAAGCGCCCTAGACCACCTACGCCCAGAGGGCTGGTGGGACTCCTTCGAAAACCTAGGGAACATCACAGATTTTGGGCTCGTCGGGCCTTCCTGGAGGACCTCTGGGAGGTCGTGGGCCGTCGTGGAGGCCTCTTGGGCCATCTTGGGGGGCCTCTTGGAGGCCTCTGGGGCAGTCTTGGGCCGTCTTGGAGGCTTCGAGGGCGAATTTGGAGGTAGACACTCATTCTTATCAAAAGGCGTCTTGGGCTAGGACCCCCAAGATCGCGGTCTTTCGAGGATTTCCCGAGCGAGACGGCCGTTTTTGGAGACGTGGGTGGCGCAGCGGGCGGGCCATTCCGGGTGGCTGGCGGGACGCGCCGAAGCGTCAGGGGGAGTTCTTTTTTCAAAAGAACCAAGACCAAACCAGTAGGATCTAGCACGCCGAGCACCCCTGTGGCAAGACCACAGGGGGCGGCGGATCGAACGGCCTCCTTCGGCCCATCCCGCCACCGTGCCTGGGCTGTTGGTGAAAAAAACCTATTGGATGTTCGTTGAGATCTCGTCGGGGGCCTTTCGCGGGGGCCTCTTGGAGGCAGTGTTGAGGCCTCTTAGGGGCCGCTCTGGGGCATCTTACGGCCTCTTTTGGGTCTCTTTAGGGCATCTTGGGGTCTCTTGGGGGCCTCTCGGGGCCTCTTGTCTTGTGCCCCTCTTGGGGCCGTCTTGGAGCCTTCTTGGGCCGTCTTGGGCGCCTCTTGGGCCGTCTTGGGGCGTTTTTAGGCCGTCTTGGAGCCCTCTTGGGCCGTCTTGGGGCGGTCCTGGGAGCCTTTTGGGCAGTCTTGGAACGTCAGAAAGCCGAACAGGCGAGAACTCCACAATCCGTCAAAGACCTTGGTACAATCAATGATTTTTGCCTTGTGGGGCCCTCTTGGAAAGCCTTTTGGAGGCCTCGGGTGGCGTCTTAGGGGCCTCTGGGGCCATCTTGATTCCATCTTGGGCGTCTTGACGCGATCTTGGGGCGACTTTGGGGCCCTCTTTGACCATTTTGGGGGCCTCTTGGAGCCACCTGGGCTGGTTTAGGCACCCTCCTGGGCGGGGTCGGCTGATGCGAGCGATTCCGGCCGGCCCGGGCCGGCCCAGCAGACCCGGGCCTGCCTGGAAAACTACTGGTCCGCGCTTTTAAAAGGTTCCCAATTCTGGCTGCAGCAGCGCAGCCCTCTCAGTGCTGCATGAGCCTTGGGGTACTCCACTTCGTGCCAGAGGCACGGTTGCAGATCGTATCTGTCTATTGTACGCTGCGCTGCGTGGGTGTCGGCGGCCGCATCTGTCGCGGCGCCCACAGGTGCTGAGGATGAGCAGCCGCGCCCTCAGCGAGCGAACGGGGCGGGGCAGCACAGGGCCGCCTGAGAAGCGGAGCAACGAGGGGGCATGCTGCGCGTAAGCGTGGCCTTCCGCTGGAGTGACCTTCCCAGGGCCCCGCCGATCCGATATCAGAGGGGGGAAAGTACCGATACCGCCACCCTTCCGTCGTTTTCGCTCTCGGGGCTTCCTGGGAGGTCCTCGTCGACACGACTGAATTCGCTCTGAAGTCCTGGTCGGCACGCCCCCTGGGAGAGGTACTGTGAATAGTTCACGGTACTGGCAGTTTGGGATTTTCCCACGATCGATCCGGTTCGATGTCGATCTCGGCCAGCCCGATCCGACTCGGTTCCGTTATTCCGACGATCCGATGCGGCCCGGTGCTTGCACGGCGTTGTGGTGCATCTGGGCGCGGCCGATTCAATTTGATTTCGGCTCCGTGCCGATGCGGCCCGATTCCTGCGCGCATTCCGATCCGATCCAATTCCCCGATTCGATGCCGACTTGTCCTGCCTCCGCTGAAACGCAGGAACTATACACCGTCACTGCGATCAGTGTGGGTCCTGATGGTTGCGGTGCACGGGCGCCCTTCTCGTATTTTGTGCGGACCCACAAGGTTTCCCCGTCATTGGCGTGCATGCTCGAATACGGCCCCCTACGGCTCTCTAAAGCCGCGCACCAGATGTCATTGTCACTTCGGGTCACTCTTGCGGGTAGCCGAGGAATGATGGTGGTGGTGATGATGATGATGATGATGATGGTGATGATGATGTTGCTGCTGCTGCTGATGATGATGATGATGCCGATGATGCCGATTATGCCGGCACTGATGATGATGCTGATGATGATGGTGATGTTGATGATGTTGATGAAGATGAATATGATAATGACGATGCTGATGTTGTTGATGATGCTTATGATGCTGATCATGATGGTGCTGATCATGATGAGGATGATGATGCTGCTGATGTTGGTGCTGATGCTGCTGATGATGACGATGATGATGGTGATGATGATGATGATGCTGATGATGATGCTGGTGATGATGATGATGCTGATGATGATGATGATCATGATGATGATGATGATGACGAGGATGATGATGATGATGATGATGATGATGATGATGATGATGATGATGATGATGATGCTGATGCTGATGCTGATGCTGATGCTGATGCTGATGATGATGATGATGATGATGATGATGATGATGATGTGATGTTGATGTTGATGATGATAATGATGCTGCTTCTGATGATGATGATGATGATGATGATGATGAGGATGAGGATGAGGATGAGGATGAGGATGATGATGATGATGAGGAGGGGAGGAGGAGGAGGAGGAGGCGGAGGATGAGGAGGCGGAGGAGGAGGAGGAGGAGGAGGAGGAGGAGGAGGAGGAGGGGTGAGGATGCCGAAGAGTCACGAGGAACAGCAGGATGGGGACAAGGAGATGTGCAAGGATGGGAGGCCCTCTTCAGGAGGTTCGGACTGGGGAGCGAGACAATGAGGAAAGGGAGGATGAGGAAGAGAGGATCTGCAGGAGAGCGCGCGTACGCGTCCTGCCCCCTCAGCAGGTTTTCGGGGGGCGGGATGCTCAGGTGTGGACCATCGCGCTGGCCAGACCCCCAGGCTCCCCCCACCCTAGCACATGCCTCGTCTGCATCTGTGTGATGACCTCCATCCAGGATGAGGAGGGGGAGGAGGAGGAGGAGGAGGAGGCGGAGGAGGAGGAGGAGGAGGAGGAGGAGGAGGAGGAGGAGGAGGAGGAGGAACCTCCTTCTGTGCCTCTGCCCCCGCTCGCCCCCCACTCGACAGCGGGAAAGGTGTCATGCATCGCATCCGCGGGGGCCCCGCTGCGAGACGGGCTGGCGGGGGACTCGCCAAGGGACCGGGGTGGCGCCTCGCAGCTCCGCTCCATGGGAGACCTCGCTCCGCGACGCGGGTCGCGCCTCGCTGCGCGACTGGGCACTGCGCGCGCGGGCGGGGGCCTCGCGCGGCGGGTGGCGCAGCCGCGCCGCTTCCGCGGGGGCCTCGCTTCGCAGCGGGGGCGGCGCGTCGCTGCGCGACTCGACGCGCTCGCGCGAGCACGAGACGAGATCGAGGAGGACGAGGACGAGGTCGAGGACGGCGACGACAACCACGACGGCCGGCGTGTGCCGCGGCCGCAGTGGCGCTGGCGGCCAGGGTGGGGTGGGGGCGCTGAGGCCTGGATCCGAGCTTCTACCACTCCGTGATCCAGGCTGGCGGGGGCCTGGATGGGGGGGGGGTCCTCTCGCCATGGGGGAGGCGGGTCCCGAGGGAACCGGGTCCTGGGGTTTTCCCCGTTTTTGACTTCTCTGGGCCCTCCGCAGGCCCCGGGACTGTCAGAAAACGACTCAGGATGAAGAATTTGTCCTGAGGGAAAGCCGTGGGATCTAGGGCCCGTTTCCCAGAGGCCCCGTGTTCCCCATGCTAATGCTCCTGCTCCTCCTAACCCTGCCCCTCCTACTCCTCCTCCTCCTCCTCCTCCTCCTCCTCCTCCTCCTCCTCCTCCTCCTCCTCCTCCATCATCTTTTTCCATGAATAACTCCTCCTTGTTGCACCCTCAGGCGTGTCGGTAGGGCGGGCTCGGCGTTTCGCTTGAGACATCCTCGCCACTGATGACCCTGAAGCGTGAAATGTGCAACAGGGTCACGACTGGAGGGCGCGTGGTTTTCCAAATGCGGCTTCGCTAAAGGTTGCAACAGTTTCACGGATGGATGGCGGGTGGTTTTCAAGAGAGCGAGGTGGCGGAGAGGGAGGAGGGGGACGAGGGCCTCCTTCCACTTCTCGCTCTTGCTGCTCCTTCTCCTTCTGGTGTTCCTCATCGTGTCCTCCTGCACCCACTGCCTCCCCCTACTCCCTGTCCCTCCTCCTTACCCCTTCCCTCCGCCCTTCCCCTCCCTCCATCCCATTCCCGCCCATCCTCTTCTCTCGGGGGTGGACAGACCTCCTACCCTGACACGTCGATCAAGGAATTGGCAGTTTTCGGTTCGCGAGAAGGCATCGCGGCCGTCATTTTGCGGGTCCAGGTCCGTCGGTTTCGGTCCCAGGCCGTTTTCACTAAAGGGAGGTTTACTAAAGGGAGGTTTGTCCACCGCCGATTCTCCCTCTGATCTTTCTCCTCCTGTCCGTCTGCCTCCACGTGCCTCCCCCCGCCTTCGCCTGCTTCCTTCTGCTTCCCCCGCTTTTCGTTTCCCTCCCGCCTTCCCTCCCGCCTTCTTTTCCGATCTCCTTCCTTTCCCTTCTGCTCCCCCCTTGCCCCCCCCCCACCCCTCTCTCCCCCTCCTCATCTTCCTCATCCTCATCATCATCCTCCCCCCCCCACCGCACGTTCCCGCGCGCGGGGAGGGAGGGAGAAGTTGGAGGCGGGAGAGTGGAGCAGAGGAGAGAGGGAGGAGGGGGAGAAGGGGGGGGGGGGGTGAGAGAGAATGGGAATTTTCCTGTGAAGGTGTGAAGGCTTCTAGTGGGGTAGGGGGCTCTGGGAGACTTTAGAGGTCGCACAGTGAGAGAAACAGGCCTGTGGAGGACGCCGAAGAGTGAAGGTGGGGAGGAAGAGGATCAGAGTTAATCCAACATGTATTAATCATGCTGCAATCCACTATTCTGTTCCAAGTCCCCTCCTCACCGGAGTACAGTCAGCGCGCTTAGTAAGGACGCGCGCCGTAATCTATTGTACCGTTGTGTCCTTTGCCGCTTTCACTCGCCTTTCCCTGGGTTAGGGTACCATTGGGTCCCTGGGGTTTTGGTCGCCCGCCGCCCCAAACATCTCAACTTCGGCCTCCATATGACTTGCGTCCTTACCACCCGTCCTTACTACACGTTCTGATTGTAGGAGCTGGAGGTGGAGGGGAAGGAGTAAGATGGATGAGGAGGAGGGGGAGGGAGCACGCAGCAGCAGCAGCGGGAGGAGGAGGATGAGGGACTTGGGATGGGGGAGGAAGTGGCCCTTTCCCAGGGCCAAGCTTTTCGTCCCGAGTCGTTTGCTTTGACAGCCCTTGGGCCTATCGAGTATGTAGGCAAAACACTTTCGTAGTATGTTTTTTGTTCAATGCGTCCTAGGCCCCGGCGGGAGAGGAGGAGGGCGGAAGAAGAAGAAGAACAAGAAGAAGCACATGGATAGATCTAACATCTCAGAGCTCCGCGCTGATTTCTTGGATCGGCGCTGGACCCCCCTCCCTGGCGCGCGGAGCGCGCCAGGGGCCGCGCCAGAGGCGCCGCTGAGGGGATCTGCCGCCGATCCCTGAAATCCGCGCGGACCTCCGAAAGTTCATGCTGACACATTTGTTGAGGGTGCAGCTCCTGGGAGGTTGAATTCAGCATCGGCGCTGGTATATCCGTGGTCGAACATTAGCTAGTGCGGCATAATCCCGTCCAGTTGCACTGAAGACCGCTTGACTCCCTCTTCGTCGGGCTGCAGCCTGGGCTTACTCCGGCCTGATCCGGCCTAGCAGCCCCCTAATCTGATTTACTAACCCTTAATTCCCCTTGCCAAGACCTCCCAGAACATGCTTTTTATTTCTCTGTGCCCTCTTGAGGAGCCCAACGGGGGCATCTCGGACCGCGCGGGCCCCGCAGCCCACCCCAGCGCGGGCGCGCGCAGGTGATCTTGAGCCTGCTCGGCGGCCTCCGGGCGAAGTTCGAGGCTGCCACGTCCCCCGCGTCCCCCCCTCGTCGACCTCCCTCGTCCCCCCCCCCTCTCCCCTCCGCCCCGCCCATCCCATTCACTCTGCCCCTCCACCCCCTCCATCCCCTCCACCCCCCTCCACCCCCTCCACCCCCTCCACCTCCACCACTCTGTTCCTCCCCCCCCCCCGCCACGCCTGGAGCCGAAGGCCGCCCTGCACCTTCGGCGCGTGCCGTCTTGTCGTCCTCGTCGACTTATGACTGCTCGTCCACGTCGGCCCTCCTCCGCCCCTGCCACCGTCCCCCCCCCCCCCCCGCACCCCTCCGCCCCCCCCTGCGGCGGCCGACCCGAGGGGCTCCTGGCCCGCGGCGCGGAGGCCGCGGTGGAGGCGGATCTGGACCGCCCCCCGCGGGTCGCCTGGCGAGGAGGAGGGAAAGAAGAACGACGACCAGGAGAGCGACGAAGAGGACGACATGGTGATGTTGATGACGATGATGTTGCTGCTGATTATGATTACTATGATGATGGTGATGAGGGGGATGATTTGGATGAGGATGACGATGACGATGCTGATGATAATGATGATGATGATGATGATGATGATGATGATGCTGATGAGGATGACGACGACGACGACGACGACGACGACGATGATGATGATGATGATGATGATGATGGTTGTGGTGGTGATGAGGGTGGTGATGATGATGCGGATGATAATGATGAGGATGATGATGATGCTGATGATGACGATGGTGAGGATGAGGATGAGGATGAGGATGCTGATGCTGGTAATGATACTGATACTGATGATGATGATACTGATGATGACGACGATGATGATGATTATGATGATGATGATGCTGATGAGGATGATGATGCTGCTGATGATGATGATGAGGATGATGATTGTGGTGGTGGTGGTGATTCTGGTGTTAGTGATGGTGAGTGTGATGGTGGTGGTGGTAGTAATGATGATGATGATGATGATGATGATGATGATGATGATGACGATGATGATGACGATGATGATGATGATGATGATGATGATGATGATGATGATGATGATGCTGATTCTGATGATGACGGTGATGGTGAGGAGGAACATGAAGAGGAGGAGGGGGTGTTGGAGAAGGAGGAGGAAAGCTTGACAAGTGTAAACTCGAGGCCCATCAACGATGCTGCAGTAAGCTCTCCCCCAATTTTTTTCACGGCTGGAAGTGCCCCGTTGGAAGATTATCTTTTGAGAATCCATCATCGCGCCAAACATCGCTCTTTGGATTTGAACGCCGCGAATCAGCGTGACTATTGCGTCCTGACGGGTTTGCATCGTGCCAGAGCGTTATTCCTGGGACTGCACCGCGAATCAGCGTGACTGTTGCGCCCTGACAATCTTAAATCGTGCCGGAGCATCATTCCTGAGACGTCAACCACAAGACTTCACATAGATGGTTGTAAGCTTTTGTAAGCTTTTAAGACGAATCTGCGCGGCCCTCAGGCGACAGCCACATGCTGAAAACCATTCGTCTTTCATCCGGGAGACCGTTTCACACTTTGACGACGAATGTGCGCGGCGCCAAGGCAGGAGCCACATTTCGACAACCACCCGCGTTCCATCCGCGAAACTGCTGCAAGCTTTTAAGACGACTGTGCGCCGCGACCAGGGTTGAGCCACCTTTTGGAAACCACCCGCCCTCCATCCGCGAAGCTGTTGCGATCTTTTAGGATGCTCGACGCTGAGGCGAGAGCTTCATTTTGAAAACCGTTCGCCTTCCATCAGTGAGGCGGTTGTGAACTTTCATTTAACAGGACCTACCCTCCATCCGTGAAGCGCCTGCAAACTGTTAAGACGAATTTGCGGGGCGCTAAGGCGATAGCTACATTTTTAAAACGACCAGCCTCCGTCTTTGAGGCTCCTGCAAATTATTAAGACGAGTGAGCAGGGCCCCAAGGTGAGCCTCATTTTGACAACGAGCCGCCCACCATCTGTGGAGCTGTTGCAAACTTATGAGACGAACGTGCGCGCAGCATTGTGAACACCGCCCACCCTTCATCCGTGAATCTCTTGCCAGCTTTATGACAAATGTGCGCTGCGCTGCGGCGCGAGCCACATGCTGAAAAGGTGCAGCCCTCCATCCGTGAGAGTCTTGCATTCTTTTACGACGAGTGTGCGCGTCGTTAATGCGAGATTCACATTTCGAAAGCCACCCGCCCTCCTTCCGTGACACTGCTGCAAAGTGTTAGGAGTTATTTCTGTTAGCCAGCGTGGGCCCCACACGGTGTGCTTCCAGCTATATCTACACGAATATATGTATTTTCTTTTGTTGTACAATCTATGTGAAGCAACATATGTGGACCAATATAGGTAGTGCACTCTACATGTCACAACCTACATAAGTTGTGCAAGTTACGTTGTGCATTGTAGGTTGTGCAATCGATGTGGGGCAATATCTGTATTGCAATATATGTTGTGCAATCTATGCAGTGCACTATGATGTGCAGCCTCTGCGACGCAGTACGTGGTGGAATCTATTGGGTTTTGTGCGCTCACTGCTGTGCAACATGTGTGGTGGAATCTATGTGGTGCAATCTTTGTGGTGCAATCTTTGTGGTGCAATCTTTGTGGTGCAATAGCAATCGACGTGGTGCAATGTATGTGATGCAGTCTCCGTTGTGCAACGGATGCTGTGCAACCTGTGTGGCGCAATCGACGCGGCGCAATCTACGTGGTGCACTTTATGTGGAGGAGTACGTGGTGGAATACATGCGGTGTTGTGCAAACAATGTTGTGCCACGTGTGGTGCAGTCTACGTGGTACACTATGTGGTGCAGAAGCAATCGACGTGGTGCAATGTGGTGCAATCTCCGCTGTGCAATTCATGTTGTGCAACCCATGTGACGCAATCGACGCGGTTCAATCTACGTGGTGCAATCTATGTTGTGCAATCGACGGGGTGCAATCTATTTAGTGCATTCTATGTTGTGCAACGGGGTGGCGGCGACGGGACAATGCGGCGACGGCGACAACACGGCCGCCAGGCCGCCAGACGAACCCAGGCGACGGGCGGCGACGGGGCGACGACGGGGCGGCGACGGCGACAGCACGGCCGCCAGATGACAGACAGGCCCAGGCGACGGGCGGCGACGAGGCGGCGACGGGGCGGCGACCGCGACAGCATAGCCGCCAGACCGCCAAACCGGCCCAGCTCCGAAGTGCAAGCGCTGCTTAGGGAATCGGGAAACAGAACTTGCGAGTTTCCTGGGCCACGTTGGAGAGGGGGGGGGGGGCGGATGCGGGGTTCGAGTCTGGAGGTTTCTGGATGACATGTTTGTTTGTCTTCGGCAGTTTCCCAGCCGCCAGGATGCCGTCCAGCAGCTGCGCCTCGTGGAGGGGCGCGTGTGGGGATCGTCTCGAACGGCCGTGCGAGGCCCGCATTCTGACCGGAAGACCACTCAGGAGCAACGCTAGGGGGGGGAATAGCGGGGGGGGGGACGGGCTCAGGGGGGAAGCGTCGACCCACAATCGCCCGGTCATCGCCGACCGGGTCCCGATGGTATTCGGGGGTTTGTGGCCGTTCTGTCGGCGATGTTTCGCCGATGCCAGGTCGATACTTCGCCCCTGAGACAGCCCCCTCCTCCCCTTATCGTTGCCCCTCAGAGTTGCCGCGGGCAGCGACAGGGGGGGACTGGCCACAATACAGCAGCTGACGATCTCAAGCCCGTGATGTTCGATGTTCTGCTTTGCAGGCTTCGCCTAAGCTTTTGGCGGACACCCCGCCTTGTCGGACAGGCCTGGGCAGACACAGCTATGGCATGGCCCCTCCTTATGCCAGCACGCGCGCAGGAGCGAAGAGGAGAGGGGAGAGGCTTGGCGGCGCGCATGACTGGGCGGCCTTCAAGCAGGTGGGGGGCTTTTTCTGAGACGGCAGGTGGCTTCTCAGAAGCCCTCTCCTCAGGGAGTCTTCTCAGGAGCCTCCTTGCCTTTCCTCTGCTACACTTACGAGCGACCTTTAGCCAGAGTGACCTTTGGTGCGGGCACACTGGGGTCCCCAGATGGCTGAATGAGATGCGATAGCGGCGGTTTCCGCGCTCGGGTTCGCCACCCCCGCGCCCCCCGAAAGTGGCGCACCACAGGTCACTCTTGCCTGGGGTCACTCTCGCGTGTAGCCGACTTCCGAGCAGCCTCCCTGCCTCCTCAGTCCTCCTCCTCAGTGCTCCTCCTCCTCCTCCTCCTCCTCCTCCTCCTCCTCCTCTCCTCCTCCTCAGTCCCCCTCCTCCTCCTCCTCCTCCTCCTCCTCCTTCCTCCTCCTCCTCTTCCTCCCTCCCTCCCTCCATCCCTCCCTCCCTCCCTCCCTGCCTGCCTGCCTGCCTGCCTGCCTGCCTGCCTGCCTCCCTCCCTCCCTCCCTCCCTCCCTCCCTCCCCCCCCCCCGGGTCGCTCATCCGTCGCCTGGCGGGCTTGGGCCTCGCCCGCCTGCCCAGGAACCTGTGGCCTCGCCCTCCCGGGGCCTGTCTGGCTGATCTGTCGGCGGCGCATCGCCGCTGCTGGGTCGGTGTGTTTCCACCCCCTGATCGGGGAAACGTAAGACTCGAGTGAGCCGGAACTCGGGTGTGCCGACGTTTTTTGACGAGCGCGTCCTGGATTTTGACGGTCCAGTTTTCGTGGGATGTTTGCAGCGGGAGCCCGCGTCAAATTTCAGATTGGGTCTCGTCATTTTTATGATGGCCCCGTCAGGCCAACCCGAGTCCTTCTTACCCGAGTCTTACGTCTCCCCGACCTGAGCCGGTCCCCCCCCCCCCCTTCGCGTTACCCCTCCCGCGTGCCTCCCTTCCCGAGGGCCGCCCAGGAGCTTCCCAGAGGCCTCCCCAAAACTGCGGGCCATGCCGCATGGCCTCACGGAGCTCCGAGGCGTCCTCCCACGGCATCGGCAGAGCTCCGAAGCTCCCGGAGCTCCGAGGCTCCCAGACGTGTGCCCCCCGAGGTGGTCCCTTTCCCCTCTGTGGGCCCCCCCCCCGGGCTGGTCCCCCTCGCTCGAGTTGGCCCCCCCGACAAGTACGTGGATAGATACGCATGCATAACACTGCTGATGATGCCGTCATGCCTGCTCTCTCCCGCTCCCCGTGCAGAGCGGGACGACATTTTTACATCCAGCTGCGAACGTTCAGGCCCGCATTCGCGATTTGAGCACCTGCTGCTATGGCCATGGTGCGGCCCCGGTTTACAATGTGTCTTGGGGAACGTTGCACTGCGATGGCGCAGAAAACAGCTTGAGTCCCGAGTTGGCCCCCCTTGTCCCGAGTTGGTCCCCCTCTCCGCTCGCTGCACCAGTTGTCACCACCTACCAAACCACCCCAACCTAACCCGAAGGCCTCAATTTGCCCTTCATTTCCAGTGGGGGGGGGGTCTCTCCTCCGTCTCCTCGCTCTCCCAGTTGGTCCCCCTTGGTCCCGCGTTGGCCCCCTCCGCGCCTTGCACCAGCCTGCGCCGCACGGCCCACGAGCGGGGGGCCAGGAGCGGCCGCTCGGCCCCGACCCACGGGGGGCGGGCGAGGGAGGCCTCGCCCCTGTGCAGCTCGCCCGGGGCCAGCCAAACGGGGCGGTGCTTGGCTGGGCGGGAGGAGGCGAGGAGGGAAGGGAGGGAGGGAGGGGAGGGAGGGAGGGAGGGAGGGAGGGAGGGAGGAGGAGGAGGAGGAGGAGGAGGAGGAGGAGGAGGAGGAGGAGGAGGAACGATCAATGCCTCTGGGTGCCTTTGTTGTTTGTTCCTGGCGCCCGTGCCGCGGTGTATTATCCCGCGGTGCTTGGCTGGGCAGGAAGCAGCAAGAAAAGAAGACACCGCGGGATGATGCACCGCCTGCCTTTTCCAGCATCGGGGGCGCTCGCCGCCAGAGTGACTTCGAGCGCGTCGTGGGCCACTGTGGCCCTCGAGAAAACGTGGAGGGTGCAGGTGCGGATCGGGTGCGATCGAAAGGTGTGCGGAAAGAGTGAGGACGAATACTCGTTGTCGGCGCGTCGCCGCGGTCGCTGAGCAGCGAGTCGCCTGCCCAGCAGCGGCCGCTGCCGCTTTTGAACTACATGTGTTTTTGTGCAGCGTGCCCATCGTTTCCGTACCCAGTTCGGGCATGGGAAGAGGAGGGAGTGCGCATCGCGGAGAGCGCTTGGCGTCCGAATCGTCTCGAGCGGCCGCCAGTTTCCGAGGTATTGTCTGGAGCCCCGAGTCATGGCCAGAGTTTGGTCCCGAGCGCCCCGAGCGCCCGACACTCCTGGGGATCTCCCGAGGCCCTCGGGCCGTCGGAGTTCCTCAGATGCCGTCGGAGGCCCTTTGGGGGCCCCAGGACAAAACTCGGAGGCCCTCGGGGGTCTTCGGAGGTCCTCGGAGGTTGCTGGGGGTCTCCGCTGGTCCTCGGAGGTGGAAGCCCCTCGGGGGGCCCTCACAGGTCGGAAGGCTTTCGAGGTCTTCGGAGGTCTTTGGGAGGCTTGTCAGCTTGCGACCCTGTACCTCTCCTCTCCTCCCTCTCTGCATGGTTCTTTTATCCCAACTAGGTTTGCCTAAGGGATTCTTACTCGGTTTAAGTTTGGTGCCTCCTATTGTTACTTGGCCCGTTGCTCGGAGGTTCCTCGGGTTCCCCAGGTTCCACGCCGGCAATGCGCCCATGCAATGAGACATGTTCCCCTAATTGGGGTCGCGCCGGGTCATTCTAGTTATCCCCCGGCGATGATGGGCGTTGCTGGGGAGGGTGGGTGGAGGGGGCCGATGACGCCACGATTCGCACAGGCGCCGTCCGGGAATGCTTGGTGCTTAGGAAGTGCCCATTCCCAGACGCGGCGCTGGAGCGAATCGTGACGTCACGTGCCTGGGCAGGGGGGGTGGCGTCATCGCGACTGCGACAATAATTTGCTCTTGGCCGCCCACTGGGCGGCCGAATGGGCTCAGACGCCGGGCGCACCGAGATGGGGACCCTTGGTGCGCGTTGGGCCTTGGGGGGGAGGAGAGTGAGGGAGAACCGAAACGCCCCCTGCACGGGCAACGTCAGAGGGAGGGGGCTTGGGCATGCGTTCCATGGGAAGGGGTCGACGTATCGACCCCCAATCGCCCACTCCTCGCTGATGGGGGCTCGATAGCACACCTCGTTCAGGAACGTGCGGATTCGCTATCGGGGGCCTGTCGCCGATCCATCGGCGATGCATCGCCGATTCCAGGTCGATGTTCCCCCACTGGGCCAGTCCCCTCATCGCTGATGGGTGATGGGGCCCACCCCGCTCAGGAACGTGCGGATTCGCTTTGGCGGTGTGCACAGGGGGGAATGGCAGGGGGGGATCCGAGGCTCGAGTTTCGAGGTTTCGGATCTTTTCGTTAGTTCTCGGCGGTTTCCCAGCCGCGGGGCGCCTTCCAGCAGCTGCGCCTCGCGGAGGGCCGTCCGGGGGAGTCGTTTCGAACGGCCGCCCGAGCTCGGAGTTATGATTTTCGGCGGCGAGCGAGGGGGGGGGGAAGTGAGAAGGAGGAGGAAGGCATTCTCAGAAGGCGGCGGGACTTCTCAGAAGCCCTCGCGCCTTCTGAGAAGTTGTTTGTGTCTTCCGGGAATTCGGGAATGCTTAGAACACTTCTCCGAAGGCCTGGGGACTTCCGATCCTTCTGAGAAGGCCCACTGATCTCTCTTTCCCCCCTCGTTCACCGCCTAGATTTGAAAACCACTCTGGGGCAACGTTATTGGGGAGAGATCGGCTGAGATGGGAAGCCTCGACCCCTTTATCGCCCATTCATCGCCGATAAGGGCCCGATAGCCCGTCCCGCCCAGGAACGTTCGGATTCACTATCGGGGGGCTATCGCCGATCTATCGGAGGAGGACAAGCAGGGGGAGGAGGATCAGGATAATGAAGAGGTCGTGCTGAGGATGAGGAGCAGCAAGGGGAGGAGTTAGAGGAGCAGGAGGGGAACTGAGTACGAGTATGGGTACGGGGACGAGGGTGAGGGTGCATGTGAGGAGAGGGAGGAGAAATTGCATCAGCAACATCAGGAACTACTATCCTTTGAAGAAGGAGGAGGAGGAGGAGGAGGAGGAGGAGGAGGAGGAGGAGCAGGAGCAGGAGCAGGAGCAGGAGCAGGAGCAGGAGGAGGAGCAGGCGGAGGCGGCGGAGAAGGAGGAGGAGGAGGAGGGGGAAGGGGATGTCGTCTGCTGCGTGAGCGACCCGTACTCTTGCGCTCATGCTCAGGCCACCCGGCCAGAAATGAGCCGTCGGGGGGGAGGGTTGGCGCCAGCAATGCCCATGCGCCCGCCCGTACGCCCGCACTACAAAGATCGCCGTATGTCGAAGGGCATCGCCTGTTGCGCTCCATACCTGTCGCTTCTCCTCATCCCCAGACACCTCCGATGCCGTAATCTGCCAGCACGTGGGCCATGGAGCTCCCAGGGACAGTCTTGTCCGCTCGGGCTTGCTTTTGATTGTGCCAGTCCCCGAGAGTGGCCATCGTGGCCGAAGTCAGGGGAAACCATCGGGAGTGAGCAAACAACATCAGGCTTCTGGGCCTCAATCTGGGCGCGCAAGCACGCTTCTCCGTCGGCGGCGAGGCAGAGGCAGTCCGCTCCAGCGTGTGGCTCTTCGGGGCAACCGAAGGGCGAATTGTCCGGCGTGCAAGAGGGAGGAAACAGGACGAGGGCGGCCGCGCGGGGGGAGGAGGAGCAGGAGGAAGCGCTCAGACGTGGAAGAGTTCCGCGTAGAGCGGGCCGGAGCGGTCAGCCGAGGGGGCGCGCACGCACACGCGAAAGAGGTGATCGATCGGCAGGACGGGTGAGGTCCCCCGTGGTCTCGGGCAGCGCCACTGGGGGGGGGGGGGTCACCACCAGGGGGGTCGCCAGCTGCTCCTGGAAATGGGGTGTCGCGGAGGAGGAGGAGGAGGAGGAGGAGGAGGCGGAGGAGGAGGAGGGAGGAGGAGGAGGCCAGATCGATCGAGGGCCGAGGAGGTTCTGGATGCTTTGCGGCGTCTGTGTTCCTGGGCGTCTCTGGCAGGGTCCAGGGAGGGTGCAGGGGATTCCGTCTCCTCGAGGAGGCGGCGAGCCCCCCCTTTTGTCGCAGACATCCTCCGATATGTGTGTGTGTGTGTGTGTGTGTTTTCCGTTCGCTCCTCACCCCCTCCGCGGCCGCCCTGTCCGTCCTCTCCTTTCTCCTGCATGCTGGCCAATTCGCTTTTCGGTGTCCCCGTTTAACTTGATCGCTGGTGCAGCCAGCTCTGCCTCGCCGCCAACGGAACATGTTGTTGTCCGTCCGCGACCCCAGAGCCCCGAGCCCTTCCCCAGGGGCAACTTTTCGTCCCGGCGGGTTCCTTATTTCAGGGGCGCGCCTGGGGGTGACGTGAAAAGGAGGAGGCCTTTTCAGAGGGCGGCGGGATTTCTCAGAAGGTCCTTAGTTTTCTGAGAGGTTTTTAGTGTTTTCGGGGAAGGCTTAGATAATTTCTCAGACGGCCAGGGGGCTTCGGAGCCTCTGAGAAGGCCCGCCCCTGCGCCCTTCCCCCCGGGCGCGCCGCCGATTAGTGATGGTCCCTGGGCCTGAAAACGGGCCCCGGATGTCGACATGAAGGAATAACGTTTGGATTGACAGCATCAGATTATCTTTGGGGGGCCCTTTAGGGCCCTTGAAGGGGCCCTTTAGAGCTCAAATGGGGGCCTTGAGGGCCAGAAAAGTGCAGCACCTTCCTCCCCCCCCCCCATCTATCGCCCCCCCACTAAGCGATGCTCACCGTCTGAGATTTGGGCCGACACTGGCATCGGGGAAGGACTTGGACCTCGCGCGCGCGTCGTTCGGCAGTTGGGTGGCATCGCAGCTCTGGCGGAAGCCCAGCGCCCGAGGGGATCGGTCGGCGGCGAGCCCGGGGGGTAGTGAGAGGGGGCGGCCCTTCTCAGGAGGCTCGGAGGGCCTCCGGCCTTCTGCGGACCCATCTTGGCACCGCATGGAAGCCCCCGCGGCGCGCCGGCTGGCCCGTGCCGCACCAGGACGGAGTGCTGCAGATCTGCCGCATCTACGTGGAGACCGGGGAGTGCCTGGCGCGCCCCCCCCCGGGGATCGGGCAGCGAGCGGCGGGGAGAGGAGGCGGGCATCGGACGGGTTGGGCGTATACTCAGAGGAGGGAAAGGTAACCATACCGCTGCCGTCGGACCGACGATGCTATCGGGGTCGGCTCGGGGAAGGTGCCCCAATGGTTGCTCTTCGTGTTTGTCGCATGTGCTTGTGCATCCTGGGGAGGGGCACTCTCGGTGATCTTATGTTTGGGGGTGTTTTGGCCGGCGGAGGGTCTCATACGCTTGGAGAATGTTATTATGCCCTTCGTCTGGGATGTACCCTTACCTCGTTTCCTTCTTCTTGGGCTTTCTGGGAGACCCTCGGCGCCAGCGCTGAATTCGCTTCGAAATTCTGGTCAGACCCCCCCCCCAGAGGTCCAGTGTGTCGCGATATCGGTGCCGTCTGGTTTCCCCAGCATGCTCGTCGCATGAACTCGAAGGAGTTTGGTGGTGCATGGACGCTCCTGCATCGCAGCGTGCATACACCCAGCTCCTTGGCCGACCAGACGGCTTGGTAGATAATTGCTTCTCGAGCCCCTCCCGAGGCAAGAGAGGAGGGAGGCCAGAGTCTGGGCGTGGCGCCGCCCGCTCAAGCGCTTGGTAGAGATATGGCGGCGCCGCGGCGACAGCGCTCGGCGGGAGGACCCCGTGTGATTTTTTGTTTGTTCTGGGCCTGAGGCTGGCGGCGAGCGAAGGGGCGAAGTGAGAAGAAGAAGGCCTGCTCAGAAGGTTCGGAAGTCCCCCGCCTTCCGAGAAGTTGTCCCAGTCTTCCCCGAAGACAGAAAAACAAGCTTCCCAGAAGGCGCGAGGGCTTCTGAGAGAAGTCACGCCGTTCGCCGCCGATGAGGGCCTGCAGCGCGGTTGGCCAAGCCGAGCTGTCAGCGCGCGGGCGCTGCCGCTCCTGGCCGAAGCGTGCCGCCACGGCGCCGGACGAAGGCTCCCCCGGAGCGCCTTGGAGGCACCGTCACGCCGCAGCGGCACTGGCCCTCTGCCCTGCAGCAGCGCGCCAGACCGATGCCGACAGTGCTGCAGCAGGACAGCACTGCAGCGATGAGGTCGAAGGAGGAAGATGTACCCATCCGCTTCCCTTGCCTCGTTTCCGTCTGTCAGAGGCGAGCGAGGGGGGAAGTGAGAACGAGAAGGCCTTCTCAGAAGGCGGCGGGGCTTCTCAGAAGCCCTCGCGCCTTCTCAGGAGTCGGTGTCTTCGGGGAAGGCCCAGGGAACTTCTCAGACGGCCGGGGGACTTCCGAGCCTTCTGAGAAGGCCCGCCCCTTCTCACTTCCCTCCCTCGCTTGCCGCCGAGTCGTGTCGGGCCCCCTGGGAGGCCCTCGTCGCCACGGCTGGATTTGCCTCGAAATTCCGGGAGAGCAGCGGTATTGGGATCTCTTGGTTTCCCAGTGTGACGCGGTGGAGTTGAGCCGTCGTCGCACTGCATGGGGGCGACATGCTCTGGGGCAGCAGCGCGGTGGAGAAGTTCCTGCAGCGTTTTAGCAGTGCACCTGGCACCTCCAGAGTTCAGCGGCAATAGGAAGGAGGGGCATAGGCTCAGCGCGGATGGATCGACCACCAATCGCTCATTCATCGCCGATAGAGGACCGATAGCCCGCCAACGGGCTGATTTGCTATCGCGGGCCTATTTCCGATCTATCGGCGATGTACCGTCGATTCCAGGTCGATGTTTCCCCCTTGAGCCGGTCCCCCCCTAACGTTGCGTCCTCGCAAGATCTGTCGGGGACCCCGCGTTGAACAACGACACGTCGGATCTCCTGGGACCCTCCCAAAGTTCCCGACCGATTCTCCGGATTGGAAGAATCACACCGTCGGCGATTTGGGCCCCTGGTCAGAGCGCCCCAGGAGAGGTCCACGGAGTGGCGGTATCGGTATCCCTAGACCCCCCAGCGCCATCATTTTTTCACAACGTCGATTCGTTGTTGCATCCCGAGTAGTTTTTAAAGGTCCTGGGGCCTGGCGAAGGCCACGGGAGGCCGACTCGAACAGGTGCGTTGTTCTACGCCGGGCTATTCGCCTGCGTGGCAGTGCGGGGCGCCGCGGCTCTTATTCGGACACCGGGACAGGCCGACAATGAAACGCGGGCCAGGCAAGGAGCAAGAGAGCGAGGAGCCGAGGAGCGAGAAGGGGAGGGGGAGAGGGAGGGAGGACGACAGGAAAGGGCCTCCGGTGGCCGTTCGGGGCGAGCTGGGCACCCCTGGAACCCTTTGGCGGCAGTGGCAGAGCGGCAGCGGCAGCGGGTGGCAGAGCGGCAGCGGGTCCGCCGGTGGACGCCCGGCGGGAGGTCGGTGGAAGGCGGTCGCCCATGTGCGCAATTGTTCTTGGAGGAGGAGGAGGAGGAGGAGGAGAAGAAGAAGGCGGAGGAGGAGGAGGAGGAGGAGGATGAGGAGGGGGAGGAGGAGGTGGAGGAGGAGGAGGAGGCGAAGGAGGTGGAGGAGGAGGAGGAGGCGAAGGAGGAGGTGGCGCAGGAGGAGGGGGAAGAGGAGGAGGACGAGGAGGAGGCGGAGGAGGAAACGGAGGCGGAGGCGGGTCTGCGTGAAGGCGGGCGTGGGCCTGGAGCAGAGAACCCAGACATCCGGCGTCTCGAAAACACCAAGGCAGGTTGTTCATAGTTTTCGGTGTTCGGTGCTCTCTCACTTACCTGGGCCGCTGCCCACCGACGTTGTCTGCGGCCTCCAGGCGTGCGCCGAGCCAGGACAGTTTCGAGGCCCGTCGCCGCAGCCGAGCCTGCGCATCTCCCGGCGGTCGCCTCCCTCGCCCCTCTCTATGTCCAGGGGCAACGTTAGAGGCCAGTCGTTGAAACAGATCCCAATCTACTTTAGGCGCCTTCGTACTTCAAGAGCCGAGTGGTTTTTCCTCTTCCCTCATCCTTACCATACAAGCTTCTGTTGTGATGGGGGGAAAGGGATGGGAAGGGCCGCGTGCATGATTGTACGATTTGTCATCCACAGGTACGTACTTGTGCTTCATTTTTCCACTTCGTGTGTCCACGCATTTAGTTGATGTTGAATGGGGGATCGTTTAGTTTTGATGCGACGGGCGGGTCCTCTCGGCTGGGGTGGCTCCCTTGTCTGCACCCATCGTGTCCACCCCCTTTACCCGCGATCCCTTTGAATCAGTCCGTTGTTTGTGTAACTCAGGCCCTGGAAGGAGTTGTCCTCAGGGGGTGGGCGGAATCCCAAGCTATTTCCAACGCCTTCCTACTTCATGCTTTTACTCACTTCTTCCGACCGATGGGTAGGGGGGATGGGCTCAGGGGGGAGCGCATCGACCTCCACTCGCCCATTGAGGCCAGATAGGCCCACCCCGCCCAGGAACGTGTAGATTCGCTATCGAGGGCGATGTACTGCTGATTCTGGGCCGATGTTTCCCCCCCTGAGCCAGTCACCCTTCATCGTTGCCCCTCGGCCCTTCTCCAGGTCCCCCTGATCATGGAGCAGAGCGACAACAACGAGGTCCTCGGCATACTGCAGGTGATCCTGAAGGCGCCACGGAGACCCGATGCCTTGTTTTCTGAGTGCGGGGGCCTCAGGGAGTCCCGACCCTTCCCCCAGAGCCCTGCTTTTCGTCCTGAGGCGTCTGTTGACGGCCCTGGGGCCTGGCGAGGGCGCCTAAAGGCAGAAAACAGCGAAACATCTCTGCCCTGATTGTCCCAATGAGTCGTAGGTCTGGGGCCCCATCCCTGCTGGCTTTGCGGACGCGGCCACGGCTCCACGGCTTCTTTCTCCGCCGTTGCCGCTGCCGTCTACGCTCATGCCGGCGCTCCTCGGCGAACAAATTCGGCATGGTCCGCGGCCACCGCGCCGAGGGGCCGCCCTGCTCCCTGTCCAGAGCCCTTGCTCTGCGACCACCTGCGAACCATCGACGCTGGGCATGGGACACCACCAGTAGGTTCACTTGGCTGCAGGTATGCGTCGAATTCTGAACCCCAGCCGGCCCCTTCGGCCTCGCCGCCGCCGCCTTCGTCGTCGTTGTTGTCTTCGTCGTCGCCCTTGTCCGCGTCCTCGTCGCCGTCGTCCTCGCCATCGCCGTCGAAGGTGCCGCCGTCGTCGCCGTCGCCGTCCTCGTCTTCATCGTTGCCGCCGCCGTCGTACTCGAAGTCGTCGTCGCCGTCGCCGCCGTCGCCGCCGTCGTCATCGGGGCCGCCGTCGCTGCGCAGCGACGACGACGGTGCCACCCAGCCCTGCGGGCGGCGGATCGTCGCGCGCTCCGGCGCCAGTGCACCGACCTGCCCATCCAGGAGGTGAGCTCCATCCCGCTGGAGTTCTGGCACCGGCTGGCCCACGAGGAGGGCGCCCGAGTCGTCGTCGTCGTCGTTGCCGTCTTCCTCCCTCCCTCTCTCCGTCCTTCCCTGCCTTCTCTCCCTCCATCTCTCTCTCTTCCCTCCCTCCCTCACTCCCTTCTCTCCCTGTCTCCCTGCCTCCCTCCCTCCCCTCCTTCTTCTCCGCCTCCTCCTGCTACTTCTTCTACTGCTGCTACTACTACTACTACTTCTACTACTACTACTACTACTACTACTACTACTACTACTACTACTACTACTACTACTACTACTACTAACTACTACTACTACTACTACTACTACTACTACTACTACTACTACTACTACTACTACTACTACTACTACTACTACTACTACTACTACTACTACTACTACTACTACTACTACTACTTACTACTACTTACGACTATCACTGCTACTACTACTACTACTACTACTACTACTACTACTACTACTACTACTACTACTACTACTACTACTACTACGACTACTAATACTACTACGACTACTACTACTACTACTACTACTACGACTCTATCACTATTATTACTACTACTACTATTACTACTACTACTACGACAGGTATGATTGTTATTATTATTAGTACTATTAGTACTATCAGTACTACTTACTACTACTACTTCCACAGGTACTGCTACGACGACTACTACTACTACGACTACTACTACTACTACTACGGCTATTACTACTCCTGCTTGTACGATTACTGTCACAATTCCTACTACTACTACTACTACTACTGCTACTGCTACTGCTACTGCTACTGCTACTCCTACCACTACTACTACTACGGCTACTATTACTATTACTGCTACAACTACTACGACTACTACTACTACTGCTACTACTACGATTAATACTATTACTACTACGACTACTACTTCTACGACTACTACTACTACTGCTACTACTACTACTATCTTATTGCTACTACCACGACTACTACTAGGACTACTACTACTACTACTACTACTACTACTACTACTATTACTACTGCTACTACTACTACTACGGCACCTTACTACTACTACTCTGTGCTACTACAGCTGCTACTACTTCGACCTACCTGCCGACCTGCCTAGATACTTGCCGACCTACCGACCTACGTACCGTCTTAACCGACCTATTGCTATTAGTCCTATTGCTAGATCTTTTTCGTTCACAATTGTTTACTATCCACTAGTTACTCACACTACCACCACCACGTCTGCTACTACGATAACGACTGTTCCAATCTTTATTACGATAATTATGTGTTATTACTACTACCACTACTACTACTACTACTACTGCTACTGCTACTACTACTACTACTACTTCTACTACCACTACGACTACTACTACTACTACTACTTTTTCTACTTCTACTACTACTACTTCTACTACT
>CAUYUJ010004925.1:393434-398434 GCA_963575745.1 Prorocentrum cordatum | reverse complement strand
AGTAGTAGTAGTAGTAGTAGTAGTAGTAGTAGTAGTAGTAGTAGTAGTAGTAGTAGTAGTAGTTGTAGTAGTTAGTAGTTGAAGTGTAGTAGTAGTAGTAGTCGTAGTGGTAGTAGTAGTCGTAGTGTAGTTAGTAGTCGTAGTCGTAGTAAGTTGTAGTAGTAGTAAGTAGTAGTCGTAGTCGTAGTCGTAGTCGTAGTTCGTAGTAGTAGTTAGTAGTAGTAGTAGTAGTAGTAGTAGTAGTTTAGTAGTTTGTAGTTGTAGTAGTAGTAGTAGTTTGTAGTTGTAGTAGTTAGTAGGATGTCTGGGGTCTTGGGGGCCTCTTGGCGGCCCCAGGGGCTTCTAGGAGCGTCTTGGGTGCCTTGGGGGAGCCTCTTCGGGCCTCTTGGGAGCCTCTTGGAGGCCGTTTGGGGCGTCTTGGGGGCCTCTTGGCGGCCCAGGGGCTTCCAGGAGCGTCTTGGGTGCCTCGGGGGAGCCTCTTGGGGCCTCTTGGGGGCCTCTTGGGGGCATCTTGGGGGCCTCTTGGGGGCCTCTTGGGGGCATCTTGGGGGCCTCTTGGAGGCCTCTTGGGGCCTCTTGGGGCTCTTTGGGAGGGGTCTGGGAGGTATCTTGGGGCCGTCTTTCGGGCGATCGATCACAGATGGGGCGAGCACTTGTCTCCCCCCCCCCGTCGGGGCCACAATCCTCGTGAGGGGTGTCGAATTTGAGCCCTCCCAGGAGTCGAAAAAGACCCCTCCAACGACCCGCGAAAGGACCTGTCCAGGCCCAGGGGGAGGGGGCAGGGGGAGGGGTAAACCCCTCCCCGAAGGGGAAGAAGGGGGTTGAGAACAGAGCGGGCTCTCTAAACCAGTCACGCCCAAAGGGCTGGTGGGATTTAGGACGCTTTGTTGCCTCGGGGACGCAAGACTGGTGTTATTTACTAAGGTGTATGGCCTCGGGGACGCAAGTTCTCTATACGTTACTACGGGTCATGGCCTCGGGGACGCGGATATGGCTTAGGGGACGCAGGTAGTGTGTAATGTACGAAGGTATATGACCCTGGGGACGCAACTCTGGTGTAATTTGTGACGGTTTGTGATTTCGGGGGCGCGAATATTTTACAATTTTCAAAAAGGTGTACGTTTCTGGGGGCGCGAGTTTGGTGTATTTTACCCGGGTCCATGGCTTCGGGATCTCGAACGTTGATTCATTTATATGGGCTTATGGTTTCGGGGACGCGAATGCCGTAAACCTCATGAGGGCTTATGGCTTCGGTAACGCGAATATGGTGTATTTTTATTGGGGGTTATGGCCTCGGGGACGCGACTATCAGGTATTGTCACGCTTCCCACGACCCCCCTGGAATTGGGACAGCGCGATTCGGGGATGCTAGCCAGGACGCTTTTCGGCTCCCCACCCTCGCGCGTTCAGCAACAAGTAAAAGTAAGGAAGCATAGAGCAGGATTGTAACAGTGGGAAGTGGAAACTGCAACTGTTACAGGGATCTGCAAGCCTACTCTTCGCAGCCTGATGGTTCCGCAAAGGTGCCGGTGAACTCTTACGACATTTACGATTACTACTATTACAACGACGACTACTACTACTACTACAACAACTACTACAACTACTACAACAACAACTACTACTACTACTATTATTACTAATACTACTACTACTACTACTACTACTACTACTACTACTACTACTACTACTCCTAGTATTTCTGTTTCTGCTACTGGTAGGCTTGCGACTACCATTATTTCTACTACCACATTTTATTCCTCCTACTACGACCGCTTCCACTATTATTTCTCCCACTACCACCACCACCACTACTATTTCGACTGCTGCTACTTTTCTTCTCCTGCTACTACTATACTATTTTTTACTACTACTACTACTACTACGACTACTACTACTACTACTACTACGACTACTACTACTATCACTACTACTACTACTACTACTACTATTACTACTACTACTACTACTGCGATCACTGCTATTGTGATTCGCATGACTATCGCGACAACTAGTATTATTACTACAACTACTACAAGGACTGAGCGCACTACTACTAGTTTCAATCCTGCTGCCACTACTCCAGCCGCCTCGGATGCTAATTTTTGCTCCTTTAAATAAGTATTTTGATTACTGTCACTATTGCGACTACGAGTACGATTATTAATTTCAGCTACCATTTGTGTTACTACTATTACTTCTATTATCCTGGCGAAAGACCCAACCATAAGCAATTGTTGGTAACGCGTTGTGGGTGCCGCTTTCGGTGGGGCTCCATATGGGGCCACGAAGCGCTGCCTTGGATGGGGGAACCGCATGCGGACTGCGCCACCGGGGCGGGCCTTCGGTGGAGCTCACTATGGGGCTACGAAACGCTGCCCTGGGTGGGGGAACCGCATGCGAACTGCGCCACTGGGGCCTTCGGTGGAGCTCCCTATGGTGCCACGAAACGCTGCCCTGGGTGGGGGAAGCGCATGCGAACTGCGCCACGGGTGCTTTCGGTGGAGCTCTCCATGGGGCCACGAAACGCTGCCCTGGGTAAGGGAACCGCATGCGAACACCCCCACTGGGGCCTTCGGTGGAGCTCCCTATGGGGCCACGAAACGCTGCCCTGGGGGGGGGAACCGCATGCGAACACCCCCACTGGGGCCTTCGGTGGAGCTCCCTATGGGGCTACGAAACGCTGCCCTGGGTGGGGGAACCGCATGCGAACACCCCCACTGGGGCCTTCGGTGGAGCTCCCTATGGGGCCTCGAAACGCTGCCCTGGGTGGGGGAACCGCATGCGAACACCCCCACTGGGGCCTTCGGTGGAGCTCCCTATGGGGCTACGATACGCTGCCCTGGGTGGGGGAACCGCATGCGAACACCCCCACTGGGGCCTTCGGTGGAGCTCCCTATGGGGCCACGAAACGCTGCCCTGGGTGGGGGAACCGCATGCGAACACCCCCACTGGGGCCTTCGGTTGAGCCCCCTATGGGGCCACGAAACGCTGCCCTGGGTGGGGGAACCGCATGCGAACACCCCCACTGGGGCCTTCGGTGGAGCTCCCTATGGGGACACGAAACGCTGCCCTGGGTGGGGGAACCGCATGCGAACACCCCCACTGGGGCCTTCGGTGGAGCTCCTTATGGGGCTACGAAACGCTGCCCTGGGTGGGGGAACCGCATGCGAACACCCCCACTGGGGCCTTCGGTGGAGCTCCCTATGGGGCCACGAAACGCTGCCCTGGGTGGGGGAACCGCATGCGAACACCACCACTGGGGCCTGCGGTGGAGCTCCCTATGGGGCTACGAAACGCTGCCCTGGGTGGGGGAACCGCATGCGAACACCCCCACTGGGGCCTTCGGTGGAGCTCCCTATGGGGCCACGAAACGCTGCCCTGGGTGGGGAACCGCATGCGAACACCCCCACTGGGGCCTTCGGTGGAGCTCCCTATGGGGCCACGAAACGCTGCCCTGGGTGGGGGAACCGCATGCGAACACCCCCACTGGGGCCTTCGGTGGAGCTCCCTATGGGGCTACGAAACGCTGCCCTGGGTGGGGGAACCGCATGCGAACACTCTGGGGCCTTCGGTGGAGCTCCCTATGGGGCCACGAAACGCTGCCCTGGGTGGGGGAACCGCATGCGAACACCCCCACTGGGGCCTTCGGTGGAGCTCCCTATGGGGCCACGAAACGCTGCCCTGGGTGGGGGAACCGCATGCGAACACCCCCACTGGGGCCTTCGGTGGAGCTCCCTATGGGGCTATGAAACGCTGCCCTGGGTGGGGGAACCGCATGCGAACACCCCCACTGGGGCCTTCGGTGGAGCTCCCTATGGGGCCACGAAACGCTGCCCTGGGTGGGGAACCGCATGCGAACACCCCCACTGGGGCCTTCGGTGGAGCTCCCTATGGGGCTACGAAACGCTGCCCTGGGTGGGGGAACCGCATGCGAACACCCCCACTGGGGCCTTCGGTGGAGCTCCCTATGGGGCCACGAAACGCTGCCCTGGGTGGGGGAACCGCATGCGAACACCCCCACTGGGGCCTTCGGTGGAGCTCCCTATGGGGCCACGAAACGCTGCCCTGGGTGGGGGAACCGCATGCGAACACCCCCACTGGGGCCTTCGGTGGAGCTCCCTATGGGGCCACGAAACGCTGCCCTGGGTGGGGGAACCGCATGCGAACACCCCCACTGGGGCCTTCGGTGGAGCTCCCTATGGGGCCACGAAACGCTGCCCTGGGTGGGGGAACCGCATGCGAACACCCCCACTGGGGCCTTCGGTGGAGCTCCCTATGGAGCCACGAAGCGCTGTAATGGGTGGGTGAAACGCAGAGAGGAGGGAGGAGAGGGAGGAGGAGGGAGGAGGAGGGGGAGGAGGAGGAGAGGAGGAGAGGAGGAGAGGAGAGGACGCGGGCACCGTCTCTTCAAAACGAGGACCCAACACCACAGGATGGTTGGGAACTACTACTACTACGACCTACTACCACTACAACCACTACTACTACGACTGCCGTTACTACTAGTACTACATCTACACTTGCCGCTGTTACTCTTACGACTATTATCAGGATTTTGTATATCATTACTTCTATTTCGGCTACTCGTACTACTACTATTCGTCCTGATATTGCTGCTGCTGCTACTACTGCTACTACTACTACTACTACTACTACTACTACATGTGCTACTACTACTACTACTACAACTACTACTACTACTACTACTACTACTACGACTACGACTACGACGACTACTACTACTACTACTACTACTACTGCTGCTGCTGCTGCTACTACTACTACTACTACTAGTACTGCTACCACCACTACTAGTACGACTACTACTACTACTACTACTACTACTACTACTACTACTACTACTACTTGTACTATTACGACGACTACTACTACTACTACGACTACTACTATTACTGTCACTACTACTACTACTACTACTACTACTACTACTACTACTACTATTGCCACTATTAGTACTACTACAACCACTACTACTA
>CAUYUJ010004925.1:148434-390934 GCA_963575745.1 Prorocentrum cordatum | reverse complement strand
ACGAGAAACGACACGACGGAAAGGGTGCGTATGCACGAAGCTTCTCTGTCGTGTGGGTCATTACCGCAAGGAGAAATAGCCGCCCAACACAAACCAGCACGGCGAACAATGCTGGGCAATAATTTGGCGGCCGACCCCCGAACCGGACTGCCAACCCAGATGTTTTTTAGGGGTCCCCGTGCAGCATTAAAGACCTTCTGGGAACACCCACCCTGAAGGCTGTGCAGGCCGACCCCTCCCTCACCGCGGGGGGGGTGTTGGGGCCTCCCTCTTTCCATCCCCGCTCTCTGCTCTCCTGTCCTCATCGCCGTCGCCGTTGTCGCCGCCGCTGCCGCCGCCGTCGTCGTCGTCGTCGTCGTCGTCGTCGTCGTCGTCGTCGTGCTCGTCCTCGTCGTCGTCGTCGTCCTCGCTGCCGCCGCTGCCGCCGCCGCCGCCCTCCTCATCTTCCTCTTTCCTGCTCCTCCTCCTCCTCCTGCTCCTCCTCCTTCTTTTTCTTCTTCTTCTTCTTATCCTCCTTCTTATTACTATGTTCCTCATCTTCCTCCTTCTTACTTCTCCTCCTCCTCCTTCTTTTTCTTTTCCTCCCCTTCCCCCCCCGTCTCCGCGCCCTTTCGGGTCTCGTCCTCGGGGGTCGGCGGAGGCACACTCTTGAGCTTCTGGCGGCCGGCAGAAGCGCCCGACCGGAGCGCTCTCCCTGCCTGGTGGGCTCCAGTCCCCTTTCTTCAAGCAGCCCGCGGGGTCTCACAGTCGGCCCGGGTGAGTGGGCCGACCATGCCAGATCCGGGGTGCTCTTGTGCGTCGCGTTCGGGCGCGCGGCTCCCCTCGCCCACCCCCCTTCCCCGCCCTCCGCCTCCCTTCCCTCCTCTCCGTGCGACAGGGCTTCCTTCGCGCTTGTACAAGGTGTCCTGTGCATCGCGCGTCGTGTCCTCGGCAGTCCTGGGACAACGCTACCCCTGTGTCCTGTGGTTTGGGAGGCCATGTTGCCGGCGGGAGAGCCTTGTGTCTTGTCGCGTGCCCTGTGCAACAAATTCTGCTTGTATGCCCACAGGCAGGCCCCAAGCTACACGCCAGACTGACCTTCCCCGGTGACGCGCGCGTTGATCCCCCTCGGACGGGGCCAGGACGAGGATAAATCCATGTCAGAGCGTTCCGAGCGTTCTGGAGCGCTCTGAGAAGGCCGCGACGCTCCAGAGCCGCCAGATCGCAGAGGTTCTCGATTTATTCTCACCCGACTTTATCCTCGTCCTGGCTACGTCTCCCGCGGTCCCAACGGGACTCCCCGATCGCTGAACGCGACGCGGTAGCAGCGTCTTGCGCGCTTGTGTTCGGTCCCCCCGCGGCCCCCAGAAAGCCGCGCACCAAAGGTCACTCTTGCCCAGGGTCACTCTTGCGTGTAGTCGACCTCCTCCCCCGGATTTTTACCCTCGTCCCGTCTTCGTCTTATCCTCTTCTTCCGCCCCTGTCGCTCCCCCATCTCTCAGGGGGGGAAAAAAACAACGACACAAGTAATCGTCCATTCCCAGGAAAACGTTGAAACATGTGGGAAGCGTGAGGGGGGGAAGACGAAACTCCAGAGCCTATAGAACAATATGGGGAATCCTGGGAGTGGTGCCTATCTGTTTGTGTGTCCCTGGGCCCCTTCAACCTCCTTCCTCCCCCCCCTCCCGCCTCCGCCTCTGCCCTCCCGCCGGGCCCTGCTCTCCCCCCGCGGCTGGGGCCCGCAGGTGCTGAGGCGTCCAGAGCAGGATGCGAAGATCGATCAGTTCCAGGCCTGCCCCCCTCGTCGTCGTCGTCGTCGTCGTCGTCGTCGTCGTCGTCGTCGTCTTCGTCGCGCTGTCGTTGTCTTCGTCGCCGTCGTCGTCGTCGTCGTCGTCGTCGTCGTCGTCGTTTTCCTCCTCCTCGAGGGGAGGGGGAGGCGGGGGATGAGGATGAGGAGGAGGAGGAGGAGGAGGAAGAAAAGGAGGAGATGAGGAGGAGGAGGAGGAGGGAGAGCTGGAGGAGGAGGAGGAGAATGATGACGAGGGGGATGCCATGTACTCCTCCTCCTCCCCTCCTCCTCCTCCTCCAGCTGGCCTCCTCGCTCTCCCTCGGCGCTCTCCTCCTCCACCTCCTCCTCCTCCTCCACCTCCTCCTCCTCCTCCAGCTGCCTCGCCTCCTCCAGCTGGCCTCCTCGCTCTCCTCGCTCGTCTCCTCCTCATCCTTCTCCCCTGCCTCCTCCTCCTCCTCCTCCTCCTCCTCAACCTCCTCCTCCTCCCCCTCCGCCTCCTCCTCCTCCTTCTCCTCCTCCCCGCCTCGCTCTCCTCGCTGCCTCCGCCTGTCAGCCGTCGATGGTAGCGGAGTGGGAGTGTACAGTCATCTTGTGGCTCGAAACATCGAGGCGGCTGTTGTTCAGTTTCATTGGAGAGGCCTTACGGCCAGGTGCGCCGCCCATGAGGGGGGATCACGAGGCATCGGGAAAGGAGCCGTATCCCAGAACGGCTTGAAGAGCCCCTCGAGGTTGGAGAAGAGACAGGACGTTGTGCCACTTCTATCCTAGACGCCTACAGCGAATCACCGCCGCCCCCTGCCTTTTTGGAAGCGCCCATGTGACCGAACGTTGAGGCCAGACCTGCCAAGGTATCGGACCTGCTGTTCCCCGAATCGGTTTGGAAAGCTTTCGGGGAACACGTGGGCATCTTGAAGGTTATCCTGGCCGCCTGGAGGCCATTTTGACCCTTCCGGGACTTCTTGGAGGACGTCTTGGAAGGCTCTTGGGCCGTCTTGGAGGCCACCTCGAGCGTCTTGGAGGCCTCTTGGGCCGTCTTGGGGGCCTCTTGGGCCCGTCTTGGGCCCCTTGGGCGATCTTTGGGGGCACTTGGGCCGTCTCGGGCCGTCGGGAGGCCGAAACACAGCAACTGCCACAATCCTTCAAACACTCATGGGAAATCAATGATGTTGGTCCTTTTCGGCTTTCCTGAAGGCCCTCTTGGAGGCCTCTTGGGCCGTCTTGGGCCATCGTAGTGCCATCTTCGGCCGTCTTGGTGGGCCCCTGGCCCGTCCGACGCCGTCGGACGCCGTTTGGGGAGCCTCTCTGAGCCGACTTGGGTCCCTCTTGGAATGCTCCAGGGCCGTCCTGGAGGCCATCTTGGGCGTCTTAAAAGCCTCCTGGGCCGTCTTGGTGGCCTCTTGGGGCCGTCTTGGGGGCCTCTTGGGCCGTTCTGGCGCCATCTTGGAGGCATTTTGGGCGATCGTTGGGCGATCTTTGGGGGCTCTTGAGCCGTCTCGGTCCGTCGGAAGGCCGAAAAGAAGCAATTGTCCAAATCCTTCAAACACCTATGGCCCATTATTGTTTTTGGCCTTTTTCTGGCTTTCCTGGAGGCGCTCTTGGAGGCCTCTTGGGCCGTCTTGGGCCAGCTTCGAGCCAACTTCGGCCATCTTGGTGGGCTCCTGGCCCGTCTGACGCCGTCGGGAGCCGTCTTGGGGGCCTCTCTGAACCGACTTGGGGTCCTCTTGGGGCGCTTCGGGGCCGTCTTGGAGGCCATCTTGGGCGTATTGGAGGTCTCTTGGGCCGTCTTGGGGCCCTCTTGGGGCCGTCTTGGAGGCCTCTTGGGCCGTCACGGGGCCCTCTTGGACGCCTCGTGGGCGATCTTGGGGCGGCGGCGTCTTGGGCCGTCTTGAGCCGTCGGAATGCCGAGAAGAGGCAAATGCTAAAATCCTTCAAACACCTTCGGGAAATCAATGATTTTGGACTCTTCGGGTCATCGTGGTGGACCTCTTGGAGGCCTCTTGGGTCGCGTTGGGCCGTCTTGGAGGCTTCTTGGGCGAACTTGGAGGTATCTTGGGGAGCTCTTGGGCCGTCTTGGAGGCAGTCTTGGACCATCTTGGGCGAACTTGGATCCCATCTTGGACCATCTTGGAGGCCATCCTGGGTTAACGTGGCCATCTTGGAGGCCATCTTGAGCCGTCTTGGCGGATTTGTTGTGGACGCTGAGAGTGTTTACGCTGCCTTCCGGGACCCCAGCGGGACGGGCCGTCTTTTGGAGAAAGAACCAAAACCAAACCGTAAGAAGTCCAGCACGCCAGGCACCCCTGCGATGAATCGACAAGGGGCGGCGGACTCGAGACAGGACGTTGTGCCACTTCTGCTCAGTGGCCTTCGGCCCTCCTGCCTCCGTGCCTGGGTCGTGGACCAGAGGCATCTTCAATGCATATGAGGGTTCCTTGGCGTGCCCCTCGGAGGCCCTCTCGGGGCCTCTTGGGCTCCTCTTGGAGCCTCCTGGGAGCCTCTCGGGGGCCTCCTGGGGGGCCTTTTGGGGGACTCTTGGGGGCCTGCTGGAAGTCTCGAGGGTCATTGTGTGGCCGAGTGCTTGACATGTCAGTTCGCGCCCCCCCTCTTGGGTCCCTCAACGGCTCCCGCCTGAGACTTCCTCACAATTTAGCCAGGACCCCAGCTCCCGCCGGAGAATTCCTCGCATTTTATTCAGGCATCGCGCTCTCGCTTGGGACTTCCTTACAATTTATTCAGGAATCGCTCTCCCGGCGCTCTGGAGTCGCGCTCTCGCTGGAGCCTTGCTTATTATGGAATAATAGCGCCCTTGCGTTGGAATTTCCGGCAGTTTACTCAAACGCCGCGCTCCTGACACCCAGGCACCCAGGAGTCGCGCTCACGCCTAGGACTCCCTCACAGATTACCTAGGAATCGGGACCTCGCTGCCCTTCGTGGCCCCGTTGCAGCCCTTCGTGGCCCCCTCGCTGCCCTTCGTGGCGCCGTTGCAGCCCCTCGTGGCCTCCTCGCTGCCCTTTGTGGCCCCGTTGCAGCCCTTCGTGGCCCCCTCGCTTTGTTTCGTGGCCCCGTTGCAGTCCTTCGTGGTCCCCTCGCTGCCCTTCGTGGCCCCGTCGCAGCCCTTCGTGGCCCCGTTGCAGCCCTTAGTGGCCCCCTCGCTGCCCTTCGTGGCCCCTTCGCTGCCTTTCGTGGCCCCATATATGTATGCCCTTCGTGGCCCCCGCTCGTTCGCGCCCGTGGTGGCCCCATATGCATGCCCTTCGTGGCCCCGCTGTCGCCCTTCGTGGCCCCGTTGCTGCCCTTCGTGGCCCCGTTGCTGCCCTCAGTGGCCCCGTCCTTGCCCTCCGCGGCCCAGTATACGTATGCCCTTCGTGGCCCCCGCTCTTTCGCGCCCGTTGTGGCCCCGTGTGCATGCCCTTCGTGGCCCCGCTGTCGCAGTTTGTGGCCCCCTCACTGTCCTACGTGACCCAGTTGCTACCCTAAGTGGCCCCATCGTTGCCTTCTGTGGCCCCGCATTATCTGCCCTTCGTGGCCCCCGCTCGTTCGCGCTCTTCGTGGTCCCATACGCATTCCCTTCGTGTCCCCGCTGTCGCCCTTCGTGGCCTACTTCGTGTCCTTGTGGCCCTGCTGTCGTTCTCTCTCGCTCTCGCTTTCGCTTGTCGTCGCCGTCGTCGTCGCCGTCGTCGTCGACGCCGTCGTCGTCGTCGTCGTGGTCGGTCCCCTGTCCGTCCCTCTTGGGGTCGGGTCGACGGTCCGCGGCCACCCCGCTGATCAGCGCTGCCGCTGGCCAGGCCGACGGTCCGCGGCCGCCCCGCCGCTTGCCGGGGCCCGGCCTGCAGGGAAGAAAGGTATACCCCCCAAAATGGGTTCGATCGAAGACGAAGAGGCCGGGTATCGAGAGTTTGGGAAATACGCGTTTTTGGACATTCGATCAGATAAGGGCGAACAGTCTTGAAATGATTGTTGTTGTTGGTGTTGCTGCTGTTGTTGCTGCTGTTGTTGTTGTGGTTGAATTCTAATTTCTGAAGAATATTATTGTTGATGCCCCCCGTCCGGTGCACATTGTTTTTTCGATTGAAGTGCCCTTCCCGGGGCTCGCACCTTGTTTTTTATCCGGGAAAGTCTTGAGGGTCAGATTGCGTTGTTGGCCCCGGTTTACGACAACAGCGGTTCCCGCCTGATATTTCCTCGGAATGTATTGAAGAATCGCGCTCTGGCCTCGGACTTTTTTTGCAATTTACCACCGGATCGCGGTTCCCGCTCGATACTTCCTCACCATTTAGTATAGAATCGCGCTCTCGCTTGAGGCTTCTTTGCAACTTACCACCGAATCGCGGTTTTCGCTTGATACTTCCTTACAATGTATTCCCGATGCCGCTCCTCGACACTCAGGAATCGCGCTCCCGCTACATATTGCTTGGCGGTTCAAGCAGAATTGACGCTTCAACGATCCGCCCGTTCGACCCGCTCGTCTGGGCCTGCCCGCCCGGCCAGCCCGTTAGGGACTGCAGTCGCCGCTCGCTGCCCTTCGCCCGCTTTTGATGCCCCTCGCTGCCCGTACTGGTTCCGCGGTTGCCTTCGCTCGCTGCCCTTCGTGGCCCCGTCGCTGCCCATTGTGGCCCCGCATTATATGCCCTTGGTAGCCCCGCTGTCGCCCTTCGTGGCCCTCTCGCTGCCCTTCGTGACCTTTTTGCTGCTGCCCTCAGTGGCCCCGCTGTCGCTCTGTGTGGCCCAGTATACGAATGCCCTTCAGCCCCCACCCTCCTCCCTTTCCTCCTTCCTTTCCTCCCTCCTTCCCTCCTTCCCTCCTTCCCTCCGTCCCTCCCTTCCCTCTCCTCTTCCTCCTCCTCCTCCTCCTCCTCCTCCTCCTCCTCCTCATCATCATCATCATCATCATCATCCTCCTCCTCCTCCTCTCTCCTCCTCCCTCCTCCTCCCTCCTCCTCTTCCTCCTCCTCCCTCCTTTCGTCGTGGTCGTCGTCGTGGTGAGCCCGCTGTTTGTTCATTTTGGGGTCGGGCCGCCGCGGGTCGGCGTGTGCATCGCCAGCGTTGCCACTGGCCAGGCCGACGGTCCGCCGCTTGCCGGGGCCTGATTTGCCAGCCTTTGGGACGCGCGTGCTCCGCTGGCCCAGGTTTTTCTGCAGGCTTCGAATGAAGGCCTCCGTCGACGAGGCCCCCGGGGCGTTCTCGCAGGTTTTCGGAGCCTGTGGAACTGCTCGGTGGTCATCGGGGCCATTCCGAGGCCCCCCAGATGTCATAGGAGGCTTTCGGGTGCCTTCCACCCCCGCGCCTTGTTTCCGCACCAGTCTCCGCTCGTATCCACCTGCCCCCACTTTTCAACGTTCTCCCCAAGTCATCTCTACTCTTCACCTTTATCTTCATTTTCATGTCGATCGTACTCCATTGTGCTATTCCTCAGTTCTTCGCATTCCGCCCACAATCTCCACACCTTCCCGCTCGCATTCCGCATTTCTCCCAAATTATTCCCCGTCCTTCCTCCAAATTCCACAGTGCGCCCTCCGCTCCTCCGCGCTCCACCCGGCTCCTCTTCCCCCGATCCACCCCACATCCCCGCGCCCCTTTCGACGCGGTTGCAGTTCCCGCTGTCCTTCCGCCCCACTTGTTTATGGCGCGACCAATGGCGAAAGTGATTGTTAACCTGTGTTGGAGTGGCTGGCGCGAGCCTTGACGCAAGCTGAATCGCCACTCGCAGCGCAAATCATCGTCCTCCCTCCTTGCCCTCCCATCGTTTCGTCCGATCCCTTCGTCCTCGCTGTCCCCCCTTATCGGTTGCCCTTCGTTTCGCGGGCTTCACCTACCACGCGTGGCAGGGGATGAGTATACCCCCCGAGAAAATGTGCAATCGAAAACGAAGAGGGCGGGCGTCCAGGGTTTGGGATGCGCATATTGAATGACGCGCGAGCAGATGAGAACTTACAGTATTAAACTGGTTGTTGTCGTTGGTGTTGTTAGTTGTTCGTTGTTTGTTGTTTGTTGTTTGTTGGTTGTGCTCTGGTGGTTGTTGCTTCCTGTTGTTTGTTGTTGTTGTGGTTGTTGTGGTTGTGATTGTTGTTGGTGTTGTTGTGGTTGTTGTTGTTGTTGTTGTTGTTGTTGTTTGTGCTGTTGTTGTTGTTGTAGTTGTTGTTGTTGTTGTTGTTGCTGTTGTTGTTGTTGTTGTAGTTGTTGTTGTTGTTGTTGTTGTTGTTGTTGTTGTTGTTGATTGCTGTCGTCGTCCCGCCCGCGGCCCGCCCTCGACCCGCCCCGCGACCCACCCCGCGACCCACCCCGCGACCCACCCCGCGACCCACCCCCGACCCATCCCGCGACCCACCCGCGAGCCACCCGCGACCCAACAGCAACCCACCCGCCGCCCAGCCGCGACCCATTTGCGATTCACCCGCGACGTACCCACATTGGTTTAACGGAAAAATCGGCCCCTGCGGCGGGCTCGTTGTGTAGTTTGTGCAACTTTGGCGCCTGCGGCAAGCTTCTCCGGAGTCTCGCAGACCGCCGACGTCCCCACCGCCCCCTCACTCTTATCCGCATCTGCGGGGTGCTGCGTTTATGGTGCAAACTATGCGGTCACCGCATAGTTTGCACCATAAAGCGCACCGCCTGCACCGGGTGCAGGCGGTGCGCTTTAAGCTCTGCGGCTGTCCACGGGGCGCCCACGAGGCGCCCACGGGCAGCGACGGACGGGCACAGGGCGAAACCTTGGCGGACTCGCCCCGTGCACGGGGCGCACGCAGGGCCACCAGGCGGCCACGGTCGGACACCAGGCGAACCCGGTGAACGCACCCAGCGCACGGGGCGCCCACGAGGTGCCTAAGACGCACCTCCCCCGAGGGAGGGAAGGGAGAATCGAGGAGGTCCGAGGATCGAGGGTCGGTTTTTTTTATAGCCATTTCTGGGGCTGCGGACCTAGACCCTCCGCATGGGCAGTGCGGCGCCATGTGCAGCCCGGTCTTCTCCATCCGGACTTCGCCGAGGCACCGCCGATGCATCGAGTGGCGAGCTCCTCCGGCACCGTCCGTTGTGGCCCCATTTTTGGAGGCCTGCATGGATCGAGGGTCGAGGTTCAACTTTTTTTGCTCTTTCTGGGTCTCTGGATGCACCCATACGTGTAGCATCGGACATCTCTCGATTTCCTTCCTCGCGGTGGACTCGGATTGCGAAAGTCAGCCCCATGTTCGCTTTTGGCGAGGCTGGGATTTACACGCATCCACCGCCCGAGGAACCGAGTTTCCTGGGCCTCGGGAGGCGGTGGATCGATCGAGGAAGTCGCCCCCGTCCTGCTGGTCCGAGGCATGTCCATGTTCCCTTTAAGTCGGGCCTGCCCCTCCACAGGAGGAATATTTTAAAATAGTAGAAATATGTTTTGGGGACGATTGTTTCACTATTTTTGCGAATTGTTGTAGTATGGCTGTTGTTGAATTCTCATTTCTGAAGAATAATTATTGTTGATCCCCCCCCACCGGTGCATATTGTTTTTCTCAATCACAGTGTGTCCCTCGACGCTCGCACCCTGTTTTTTGACAGGGAAAGTCTTCCTGCTCAAACTGGCCTCCTGGCCCCCGGGTTACAACAACAACGGCTCCCGCCTGAGACTTCCTCACAATTTAGGCAGGACCCCCGCTCCCGCCCGAGATTTCCTCGCATTTTATTCAGGAATCGCGCTCTCGCTTGGGACTTCCTTACAATTTATTCAGGAATCGCTCTCCCGGAGCTGGAGTCGCGCTCTCGCTGGAGACTTGCTTGCAACTTACTGAAGAATAGCCTTGCGTTGGAATTTCCTGCAATTTGCCCAAGCGCCGCGCTCCCGACACCCAGGCACCCAGGAGTCGCGCCCGTTGTGGCCCCATGTGCATGCCCTTCGTGGCCCCGCTGTCGCCATTTGTGTCCCCCTCATTGTCCTACGTGGCCCAGTTGCTACCCTCAGTGGCCCCATAGTTGCCTTCTGTGGCCCCGCATTATCTGCACTTCGTGGCCCCCGCTCGTTCGCACTCTTCGTGGCCCCATACGCATTCCCTTCGTGTCCCCGCTGTCGCCCTTCGTGGACTACTTCGTGCTCTTCGTGGCCCTGCTGTCGTTCTCTCTCGCTCTCGCTTTCGCTCGTCGTCGCCGTCGTCGCCGTCGTCTTCGTCGTTGTCGTCGTCGTCAACGTGGTCGGTCCCCTGTCCGTCCCCCTTGGGTTCGGGTCAACGGTCCGCGGCCGCCCCGCCGATCAGCGCTGCCGCTGGCCAGGCCGACGGTCCGCGGCCGCCCCGCCGCTTGCCGGGGCCCGGCCTGCAGGGAAGAAAGGTATACCCCCCAAAAGGGGTTCGATCGAAAACGAGGAGGGCGGGTATCGAGGGTTTGGGAAATACGCGTTTTTGGACACTCGAGCATATAAGGGCGAACAGTCTTAAAATGATTGTTGTTGTTGTTGATGTTGTTGTTGCTGTTGCTGCTGTTGCTGTTGCTGTTGCTGTTGCTGTTGCTGTTGTTGTTGTTGTTGTTGTTGTTGTTGTTGTTGAACATTAATACTTCTCAAGAATAATTATTGTTGGGGCCCCTGGTGCACGACCCCCCCGCCGCGCCTAGGCCGCAGCCTCATTTTCATCATTTTCGTGAGGAAGTCTCAGGCAAAACGGGTTGGTCCGGATCCGGTTGTGTTGTTACGATCGGTTTTCCCTTGCAAAAAATAAGCTAAAGTGGACATTTCTTGTTCTAACATAACCAAACTTCAAGAATCCCTTGCAAAAAATACGGTAAAGTGGACATTCGCGCGCGCAAGACGAAATCCTTCCAAAACCTTAGTTTTCGTAGCGATTTTAACATAAAAACATCAAAAAAACAATTTTTTTTCAAAAAAAAATCAAAATTTCATCCCGCGCGCTCTTGCGGATTCGTAGGAAACCCAACACTTTTTAATCATTTCTGTCAAACGGGCTTTTGCGAGCAACTTTTTCGAACTTCTGCAACAACGGTTGCGCACCTGCCAGGGCCATCATCCCTGTCAAATAATACCATGCGGGACACATTCGTTTTTTCTTCGCGCGCGCACGCCGTCGTCGTCGGCCGCGGGGCCCTGAATAGTAGCCACGGTCGTCCGCATGCCACGAAGTGAAGTGTCCGAACGTCATAGGGCGGGAAGCTGGGTGTGGGTGGTGGCGAAGAGTCGTTTGGAAATTTGGTAGAGCTTGAACCGGCCCCCCCACAAAGTGGGGGTATTGCCCGCCTCCTATGAAAACCCTGGCACTGGTGAGAACGGTGTGTCCCCACGTGCTAGTAATTGTTGTTGTTGTTGTTGTTGTTGTTGTTGTTGTTGTTGTTGTTGTATATGCATACATACATACACACATACATACGTTGTCAATATACATATATATATATATATATGTATATATAATCCCAAAATCCTCTTGTAAGGGGGACAGGCCCGACCTAATGCTCCCTGGGGGCCTGGGTGGTCATTTGCTTAGGCGGCGGTTGAGCCGTGAGAGTCGTAGCTGATCGCGAGGTGGGAGGTCTCCAGGGTGCGAGGCCAGGTTTTTATTACACAGGAAGAATCGGGCGAAGAGAATTATGCACATGCACCGATCCTGTCAAGGCCCATCCTTGACCCAGGATCGGTGCATATGCCTTCCTGGCCAAGGCAGGAGGGCGTATGCACCGATCATGGGCTCAGGATGGGTCTGGCCAGATTCGGTGCATGTGCATAGTTCTCTTTCCTCTAGAAGAAGGAACAGCGCCATCAACATAAACTTTTGGCTCTCCGCGCGGATTTATTGGATCTGAGCCGGGGCCCCCTTGGCGGCGCCTCTGGCGCCGCTCCCATCACGCTCCGCGCGCCAGGGAGGGGTGTCCAGCGCGGATGCAAGAGATCCGCGCGGAGCGCCAAATGTTTATGTTAATGTAGTTTTTTATGTGTTTGTTTGTTGTTATTGTTTTCTCCTCTTCCAACATAGTAAAAACCAGGCCTCGCACTCTGGGGACCTCCCATCTCGCGATCAGCTCTGACTCTCATGGCTCCACCCTGGTCTCCCCGTCGCCATCCAGATCTGGGGTAGGAGTAGGCAGGCATGAGCAGAGTTAGGTATGGTATAGAACCTGGGGCGACATGCGGTAGGTTCGTGTTGTGTTGACGCGCCGCGGCCCAGTCGCGGGCGTTCAAGGTTGAACGCCGCCAGTGGCCCAGCATCGGCCAATACTGAACGATCTGGCGATCGCAAGGCCAGCCGGTAGTTTAAGATTGAACGATCCACACGGTATCAGAAGCACGACGCGACCTTGCTCTACGTGTATTCCTTCAAGCTTCAATCAGCAGACGGCGTCGTGGATGCCCCGCTGATCGCGTCGGCTTATGCGGCCGCGCGGCCGAAGATGTGGTGGAGGAGGGGAGGCAGAATTGGGGAAGATAAGCGGAGGGGAAAAAGTGATGATTGTTTTTGAGCTCCACTGCCTCACCAGATGCCTCCAGGGCAATTGAATTTTCTACTTGAACGAGAGTCAGGAGGAGCAGGATGAGGGGGAGGCGATGGAGGAGAGGATGAGGAGGACCTTGGAGCGGCCGAGAGGGCATCTACGTGGAGCTGCTCAACATCGCCATCCGCAGGTGTGCCGTGCCGACGACGGAGGACCCCTTCCAGGCGAGGCCCCGGCCGGCCGGTCGCTGAGCCTTTCGTTGTTGTTGTTGTTGTTGTTGTTGTTGTTGTTGTTGTTGTTGTTGTTTTTTGTTGTTCCTATTCGCACGCTCTCATGATACGGTTTTCGCTATTCGTGTCTGTCCTTCAGCTCATCACCGCACTCCCGTCTGCGTCCCCCGCTCCGCTTGGCCTATCGCGTACTCGCTCAGACACACGCGCTGAGACCCACTCGCACGCAGACTCGCTCATTACCAGACTGTTCCCCACACTGAGACTTCTCTCGCTCAGACGCTAGCTTACGGTGAGGGGGCGGAGGGGGAGGGAGCGGAAGGAGAGGGAGAGCGGAGGGGGAGGGAGCGGAGGGGTAGGGAGGAAGAGGGGATGGGAGCGGGGGGGCGGGAGGTCAGGAGGCACTGCTCTGGAGAGGTGAAGTTTTCCGGCGGAGCTTTGGGGAACCAGTTCGGCCTGGGCTTGCGTTGATGTTTTACGTTTCGAGGCGGGTGTGTTGTGGGATTCAGGTACGGTTTCTTGGGTTCGACGAGGGCTTCAAGGATGTCCATTAAATTTTGTTTTCTTGTTGTGTGTGTGTGGCGGAGGGAGGTGATTTGAAAGGCCGTTGTTTGTCGATGTGGTTTGTTGGGTTCTCGAGGCGGCGCGGTGGGATGCTCGAAGATATGTTTCATGGTCCTCACAATCCTCATCATTGTCTCTTCTGCCCCGGCTCCTATTAATGTTCCTCCATTTCTTCCTCCTCCTCCTTCTCCTATGTACAACTGATGCCATGTTGTTTGTTTGGCTGATCGTTTGTGTCGTTGCTGCTGTTGATGTGTTGTTCTCTCTCTCTCTCTTTCTTTCTATTTCACTCTCGCTCTTCTTTTCCAACTTCCTACTCGTGCTCCTCACCTTGCTCCTCTCCCCTGAGTCGCTCATCTCTGGTTAGTTGTTGGTTATTGCATTCTCTCTGCCCGCCTGGTCTCCTGCCTGCCTGCCTGTCTGTCCGTGTCTTCCTGTCTGCCTGCCTGCCTGTCGTTCTGTCTGTCGGTCGGCTGCCTCACATTACCTTTTGTTTGTTTCTCACTCTCTCTCTCTCTCTCTCGCTCTCTCTCTCTCTCACTCTCTTTCTTTCTCTCTCTCTCTCTCTCTTTCTGTTTTCTATATTTCTCTCTCTTGCCCCCTCTTTGTAATATGTATGCGTTGTCCATCTCTCTGTACATGTTTGCGTATGTTAGCCAGCGTGAAGACCAACCAGCGTGTTTCTAACAACTTAGTGAGTACATTATACGTGGAGCACTATATGTGGGGCACTCTACGCGGTGCAATCGAGGTTGTGCAATGTATGCTGCACTCTCGATTGTCCCATATATAGTTGTACAGCATTTGTGGAGCAATCTATGTGGTGCAACCTATGTGGTGCAATTCAATGCCCGCAGTGAGTTGTCAACTCCACTGCTCGCGCAATCATCCCACCCACCCACCCACCCGCAACTTGGTTTGCAAAACCCATGCGACGGCGATTCCGATGAGTGCTTGGCGTCGTCTGGTGCATCTCTGCGGCCGCGCTAGCCCGCGCATGCTCGCGAGCGCAGCGACCAGCTAAGGCGCTGACCGCTGGGCACATCCAGCGGGCACTTCCGCGTGAGTCGGTGTCTTGGGCGGGCGCGGTGTCATAGCGACGCCGACAGCGGTAGACACGATGATGGGAGTAGCGATGATGGTGACGATGGTGGCGATGACGACGGCAAGGCCAATGACGGTGCCGATGTTGATCACGCCCGCCGATAAAGATATCGATGTCCTCGCGTCGGTGACGAAGGTTTTGGAAAAAGTTCGATATGCGCGCGCGGCCGATGCGTGCGAGTGGCCCGCGTGGTGTTATTTGACACGGATCGTGCCCCCCGCCAGCACACGCGCAAGGGCGTTCGGATGAGTTCGACCTGCGGCGCGGGAGGCCCGCCTGGCACAATCTGATGACTAGCTTGAAAACCAATGGCTGTCTTAAGAATTCACATGGGCGCGCGCAGGGGGCCCTGCCGGCTCCCCCTGCCTTCCGCTCTCCTCGCCCTCCCTCGCCTTCCTCGTGCCTGCGCCTTTCCCGCACCCTGAAGCACTTGCAGCGTCTCCGCAGAAACCATTGGGACACCGCGCGTTGATCTTCAGACCGCATGTGGTCACAAGGATTGCAGCGCCCAGGGAACTCGGGGGCTCATTGGCTCGTTTGGCTTTGCAGTTGTCTCCGTTTGAGCCGCATCGCCGACGAAGCCACGTCGGACAAAAGAAACGATTGAAGGATCACGTCGAGAACTACTTGATCTGAGGTTGTAGGGTTGAGGCCCTTCAGCGCCGCCCTGTGCAGGGCCGGTTCCGATGTCAGCGCGCTCACTTGCTCGTCTCCGCGCTCTGCCTGCTCCACCCTTGTCCTGCTCGTCTCCTTGCCATTTCTCCGCGGACGACCCTGTGTGCGCATTGCCTCGTTGACGTCTCCCGACGCGTCGTCGAACCTCGACCTGGGAATTCTACGGTGCATAGCTTATTTGCCCTCAGAACCGAAGAACTATGCGCCGTGCTGCGCTGGAGCGGGGCCTGATGGGAGTTCAGACATTGTTCGGTGCATAGGCGCCGTTCTCGTACTTCCAGGCTTGTCTGGGCAGGGCGCCCCGCAGCGAGGAGTGGGCGCTGGGGGGCCGCGGGGGGTCGCCGTGAAGGAGAGGGAGGGGCCCCCGGGGAAAGGGGTCCCAGGCCCGGGCTCTTCCCTAAGAATTTGAGCACTTCACCCCGGGCTGTTTTTGGAGGTTCCGTTGGCCCCAGGGGGTTCAGGAGTCGGACAACAATTACAGGATCGCTTTTCTTCGGTGCTCGTTTCCTTAGCGCTCAGGGCCGGGGAGGGGCGGGTGCGGGGCGGGGGGATTGAATAGGAGGAGGAGGAGGAGGAGGAGGAGGAGGAGGAGGAGGAGATGGAGATGGAGGAGGAGGAGGAGGAGAAGGATGAGGAGGAGGAGGAGGAGGAGGAGGAGGAGCAAGAGGAGGAGGAGGAGGAGGAGGAGGAGGGGAGGAGGAGGAGGAGGAGGAGGAGCAGGAGGAAGCGTGTGAGGAAGCTTTAGCTGGGCCGCAACAGCCGGCCCCGAGTGCGCGGGCGCGGACAGATTTTCATCTCTTCTTTCTCCTCCCTTCTTCCGCCTCTTTCTCTGCCTTCCCCTCCCCCCTCCCCCTGAATCTTTGCACGTGACCCCAAAGCTCTGGTGGCCTTAGCCGCCCTCTGACACAGCCGAGGTCTTCTGCGGGGCTGGCGATCCGCGCTTCCTAACTTCTCCCCTCTCCTGCTGCTACCGCCGTTCTCAGCGTGAAAGAAAAGGAAACGTGCGAGGAAGTTCTCCTGGTGATGTTAGTTTGGATGTTCTTGCTCCCCTGAGCACGTCGACCCTGCAGGGTCCACCAGCAGGACGACCGTACGCAGTCAAGTCTGCTCTCGGGCTTTCTCCAATCATTCTCACGCCTCCGGCATGCCTTTTTCAAACCGAGCAAAAACGTCATGACGGCAACGTTTCGATGCTCACGCGGACGTCTCGGGTCGACGATTGAGCCTTCCTTGGCGGCGCCCACGGCGCGTTGCGCGCTCCGGGCAGGGAGGGCCGAGCGCCAACCCACGGATCTGCGTGCACCTCCGAAGTCAACGCCTTTGGTCGCTATTCTGTCGCGGTGGCCCTCGGAGCAGCCATGCGGGCCCTCGGAAGAGCCGCTGGCCCCGAGTACAGAAGCCGCCTGCGTCGATCTAGGCGTTGGGCCGGGCCGCCCAGGCCGACGACGACTTCATCGCCTACCGGCGCAGCCTGCTGAGCCTCGTGGAGGACTGCCTGGACATCCTGACGCCGAACAGCGGCTTAGGCGTCGCATGCGTTCGCGGGAGGGGATTGCCATGAAGGAAGTAGGTCCTGAGGGAAACAGGTCCTGGACCCTGGGCCTTTTCCCCACGGGCAGCCATTCATCCTGAGCTGTTCTCTTACGGTCTTGGAGCCGTGGAGGTTCCCGAGGGCGGGGGGGGGGGGGCGTGTCGATGTCGGATCCCTGAGGGCTGCACGACCCCTTTCTTTCAACACCCGCTTGCTCCACTTCCAGGGCAAGGAGATGGGGCAGGAAAAGGCAGGGCCTCCCTCCCCTTCCCTGCTGCTGTTCCTCCTCCTTCTCCTCCTCCTCCTCCTCCTCCTCCTTCTCCTCCTCCTCCTCCTCCTCCTCCTCCTCCTCCTCCTCCTCCTCCTCCTCCCCCTCCCTCGTTCCCCGTGGGCCTCCTGGCATCTGGACGCAGCTCTGGCCTCCCCCGTCCTCTCCGTGCTCTCCCCCCCGTCGGCAGCCCTGGAACGGGCGAGCGAGCAGACCTCGAAAATCCAGGGGGGAAGCTCGTCCTCCGACGTCGAAAGGGGGGCCACGGCGAGCCTCCTGCGCCCCCGCCGTCGCTCGCGGCGGGCGCCTGTCTGCAGAGGCCGGGAGCTGCCCGCCCGCCCGCCGACCCCTCCTCGCCACCGTCCTCCTGCTCCTCCCGGCCCCTGCCCTGCCTGCCGCCGAAGGTTTCGGTCCAGGATTGCCCTCGCAAGCGTCTGTGCTTGCGGCTTCTGGCATCCTCGAATCAGAGCTGCCGAGGGCGAAGGGACTCGGGCAGCGGAGGGCTGCGGGGAGAGCGGACAATGAGTCTGCGTCCTCCGACGGCGAGCTCTTCTGATTTTGCACCCGCCTTCATGGCCGTCCACCACCACCTCTTCCTGCTCCTGAACCTCCTCTGCCCTCGTGGGGCGGCTGATCGAGGACGCCTGCGGCGAATCACCGCCGCCCCCTGCCTTGTAGGATGCGCCCATGTGTGTGTGTGTGTGTGTGTCTGTGTGGGCAAACGTTTGGGCAACGTGTGGCCACGCTATTCGACCATGCGTTCACCTAGCCGTTGTGGAAACCCTTCGAGGAAAAGTGGGGGAAGTAAGAGGAGGATGAGGAGAGGAAGGAGCAAGGATGACGACGAGAAGGAGGTGGCCTCTTGGGACCCTCTTGGGGTACTCATGGGGCCTTCAGGGAGCTTCCTGGGGACATCCTGGCAGGCTTCCTGGAAGCCTCTTTGGCCGTCTTAGGGCTCTCCTGGGCCCCAAGGCGCTGTCGGAAGGCGTCTTGGGGGCCTCTCTGACCCGACTTGGGGCTTCTTGGGGTGTTTCAGGGCCGTCCATGTTGGGTGTCTTGGAGGTCTCTGGGGCTGTCTTGGGCCCCTTTGTCGGGCCGTCTTGGAGGCCTCTTGGGGATGGTATGGGGCCTTCTTGGAGGCCTCCTGGGTGATCTTAGGGCGATCTTGGGGGCATCTTGGGCCGTCTTAGGCCGTCGGATAGCGAAACACAGAAAATAACATCCGATAATCTTCCCAACATTGGAGGAACATCAATGATGTTGGTTTCTTCAGGTCTTCTTGGAGAACCTCTTGGAGGCCTCTTGGGCCGCCTTGGAGGCTTCTTGCTTCTTGGGGGCCTCTTGGGCCGTCTGGGGTTGTCTTGAACGCTTCTTCGACGAACTTGGAGGCATCTTGGACGCTCTTTGGCTGTCTTGGAGGCCATCTCGGACCATCTTGGACGAACGTGAGGGCCATCTTGGCAGTGTTGGGGGCCATCTTGGGCCATCTTAGAGCCATCTGGGGCGGGAAAAGCGTTTGCAGCCACCTCTGCCAGAGCTTGGTCAAGATATCGGGCAAGTTGTTCCCCGAGTCGGTTTGGAAAGATTTCGGGGAACGCATGGGGGAGCAAGCAGAGGAGGAGGGGGAGGATGAGGAAACACGAGGAGGGGTAGTAGGAGGAGGATGAGGAGGAGGAGGAGGAGGAGGAGGAGGAGGAGGAGAAGGAGGAGGAGGAGGAGGAGGAGGAGGCGGCCTCTTGGGCGCCTCTTGGGGCCTCCTCGCCTTTGAGGGCCTTTGGGGGCTTCTTGGGGGCCTTTTTGGCCGCGTTAGGGCGTTCCTGGCTTGTCTGATGCCGTCGGAAGCCGTCTTGGGGGCCTGTCTGGGTCGTCGTGGGGCCCTCTTGGGGCATGTCAGGGGTTCTTAGAGGCCACCTTAGTCGAAAACGCACTGGTAAGCCAAGATATATGTTCCGCCTTAGGCGCTCCCATATCCCAGGCTTTGGCTCATACCGCATGAGCAAGAGAGCAAGATGAAGCATGGGATCTGGAGTAAAGGATAGAAGGGGCATCTTCAATAGAAAGGTCTTTTCCGATCTCAGATGCGAGTAGTGCGCCTCGGTGAGGCACAATCACATGTTCGGCCGGGCCCGGCTTGAGCCAGGCACGGCAGCGGTGCATGCTCGATTTACATCTCGCCTTTAACCCTCTCCGTTTAAAGTTGGAGGGGGAGGAGACGAGCAAGCACCGCATTTCTACATTACGCGGAAAAACAGTGCTAGGCAACAGCGGCTGCCTACAAGGCAAGGGCGCGCGAGTAGCCTCGCTACCGGCGAGTTTCCTCGCTACTAAAGCGCACCTGCGTGCGGGTTTCCCCGCTAGCTCGGGAGGCAGGGCCGTCCTGAGACGACCTGCCCGCCCTATACGGAGTATGTTTCTTCAGCTCGTGCTTGAAGGATTGCTGACCGGCCATTACCTGTAGGAGCAACGCGCGGTCAATACTACCTTTGGTATGACCATCGGCAGTCATATCCCGCGTGTCACACCATTGGACGCTTTCAACGATTCCGCGCTCCATCATCTGGCGGATCCAGCTGATGTGCCCAAGCAGAGTGCATTCTGTGGGCTTCTTCAGATCTTTGCTAGACAAAGACTTGAAGACAGACTCGGCATCAATAGTCAGAGTGACTTTGATACATAGACCACCCATTTCCAATATGTTCTTTAACTGTGTGGGGGTCAATGGTCCCGAGTGTAGCTCGTGGAGCGTTACAATGGTCGGGTAGCAGTCTTCCAAGTTGTGGGCTGCTGCCAGTGTTTCCGCAGAGTAGCTCGAACGCACCTGCAGTCGATGAGACTTGCAGTATGCGTCCACCAGGTGCACGACGGGTTTCCCCGCTTGCGTGTGGCCACGCCTCAGCAGGTTAGCCCCGCGGATACCGTAGCCTTTGACTTCGTCGTCTTCATCTCCGTTGAGACGACGATAGCCAGAATCGCTATGCAGGTCGACCTCTCCTGTTGGAGTCATAGCTTGATACACGATCTTCTTCGGACCTGCCTGCAATTTCCTGGTAACCGCGTTCAGTCGTCGTACCTGGATGTTTGTCGGTTCCTGGATACGTTGCAGTGAAACAACATAGACCATCAGCCATACCTGCGTGATCAACGCATAGGCTAGAGCGCCACGAAGACTGACGAACATATCAGAAATCGTCTTTGTCGCTTTGCTCTCAGGATCAGCGCCTGTGAGCTCTGGATGTGTGATAGGACGAAGTTGTTTGATGTATTCGTCCTGATCAAGAGTGACGCTCCCATCATCGGTCTTGTTGTACCGAACGGCACAATTTGTATATGTGTGCTTGTTCAGTTTGCACTTTCCAAACGTATCTTCAACACATTTGACGTACTTATCAATGGAATCTTCCTTCCCAGTCATATTGATGTCATCAACGTGTTTGGCTGTCAAGAGGTTTGAACTCATCTCGAACTCTTCATCGTATGAAGTAGGCTGTAGTCCAAAGCTCCTGGTGATGGACCTGGGCTTCAGCGAGAATGCCCTGGGAGCATCCTTCGTGCCAGTCCCCGGCTTCAGGCACCGAAGACAATGCTTTGATTCGTCGTATGATTCAAAACCTGGCAACGTGCGAAGGACAGCTGCTGACCCAGGAGGTAGTGTGAAGCACACCACACGCTCTTTGTCGCCCGTTGCCGCGGCGAGCTCGCTATAGGTCAGTCCCTTCAAGAAAGCCATGTTGATATCCAGGGAAGCGATGATCCAAGCTTTGTTGCATGCAGCAGAACTTGCGAGCAGTCTCTGGTTTGACCTCCTTGCCGTGCCAGAGAAGCTTTCGACATCGAAGGCTTCAATGTCCATGAAGCCACGAAGTACCAAGCGTAACCTGATCGTCCGTTCCATTTCGCCCTTCTCGTTCTTGACAAACTTCCATTTGTATACATAACGTGAAGTCATGATGTTCGACGCTTTGCTCAAGTCAGTCATCTGGAAGCATTTGTTGTCAAGCCAAGTCTTCAATTCTGTGTAAAGGGCTTTGGAAACTTTGACCGGATTCGCTTGAATGTCGGCCTTCGTGAGTAGGTCGTCTTCTTTGACGACCACGGCACGTTTGGAGGCAGCACTAACATATACTCGCATAGTTGTGACGCTGCTGTCATCCAACAATCGGTGTTGCTGCTCAGACAGGACGACCTTGGACATGTCTGCTGTGAAGCAAAGCTCGATGTACTTCCCGTGCTCGTCGGAGTCCAGATCATGGTGGCTGTCCGGATCAGTGGAGCACAGAGGAACGTAGTAAGAAGTGTCCATGTCGTATCCTGGCGGGTGACCCCGCACCGGCAAGTGGCCTTGCACATCTTCACAGGTCGTAGAGACCAACACGCACTGTGAGTCTGTCATGTATGTAGGAACTGTGTTCATGACTTCTTCTGTGTCAGCTTCAAGGAGTGTTCTGTCATCCATCAGTTCAGCATGCCATGACCCCAAGACAAAGACATCCAGATCCTCTTCTGTTTCCTCTATGATGGTCGGGAGCCGACCATCATTCGCCGCAGGAGGCTGCTCAGGAGCAGCTGCTGGAGGTGGCTCGCTTGGTGGTGGACCATCAGCGAGTTCCTCAAACTTAGTGAGGTCTCGGTCGAATCCAGCAGGCGGCTTCTTGCATTTAAGACACTGGATGATGCGTGAATGTGTAGACCCTGTGATGTCGTAGATGTTCAAGGCAGTGCCATCAGCTTCATAATAATGAAAGCCAGGGGTCACATCGTTATCATAGTGCACTAGTGTACAGCTGTCTGCATAGGGTGCAGCAGGCAACTTAGTCAGGCTCTTAGCAAGTCGCACAGCATCCACGTTTTCAATGCGAAAATAGTTGCGAATGAGATATTGAAGAGCCAAGTGCACCTTAGGCGAGAGCCGGCTCGCAGCAGTCATCTGCAGTCGGCCCTGTTTCGCTGGTAGGTATCCGAAAGTCATAGCGGGTTTCCCCGCTGGCAGACCGGCAATAAAGGCCAATGCTGTCCGAAGGGCCGTATTGTCCGATCCTATCTCGCGGACCATCAGTGCTTCGATGTACAGCGTATGTCGTGTGTCAGGATACTGTACTCGCACTTCGCGACTGCCGACCTTCACGATGACCTGGCCTCGGTCAGGTTCGTTGCGGATGACCGGGTATGGACCACTCCATCCACCCCAGTCGTCTTTCGTGGTGGTCGGGCGATGATAGTCCACGAGATCTCCCTCTTTGTAGTGAAATTCACCCGTAGCAGTAGTCTTCGTACGAAGAGCCCTGTTCGTCTTGGCAACCGCAGTGGCCTGCGCGATTGCCTCCAGACTAACCCTCCTGATTGTCTCTTCCCTTGAGTGATCTGATGATTCAGCGGACTGATCATGATCCAGGACAGGGAAATCGGGAAGCATAGCTGGTTGTCTGCCATACAGCGCATTATACGGAGACACTTCGTTGTAGAAGGTAAATGCGCTGCTGGCAAACAAGGCTTCATGTAAGAGACGAGTGAAATTCAGAGGAATATTCAATCTATTCAGTTCTTCTCCCATCACGTGTATGAGGTGTCGCAGGATGCCGTTCCTAGCTTCGATAGTCGTGGCGTGCTGGCCACGCGCTCGGATACGAAGCTCTGTTCCCTTGGATTTACGGATGGCCTTTGCTGTATCGTTATTCAGCGCTCCTTCCCCATCGGAGTATAGGATCTTAGCAGGGCCATGTTGCATCCAAGTTGTGTGATAAGCATCGAGAACAGCGTGCATAGTCTTATCAGGAATCTCTGTGCCAGCTGCCCAGCGAATACAACGGTCGATGATGTGAAAAACAATATGTTCCTGTTTGTAAAAGAAAAGATCACATTCGACTTCCTCGTTGAAACGCCCCGGCAGTGACACAGAAGGCATCGCCGTGTTGCCTGGTTTCTCCCAGGCACGACATTCTCTACACGAGTCGCAAATGCCTTAGATCAGACTCAAACGGGTTTCACCCAGACCAACCTTAGCTAGAATCATCCGCATCTTTGGTTCCTTGGCATGAAACCATCTCAAGTGAAGCTTGCGGAGTTCTCGCTGCACTACAGCTGGGTCAAAGCTGCGCAGGCTTTGGAGGCTGAGCTGAACGTCGAAGCGAGTCCAATCAGGAAGCCTTGGCCTTGGCCTCGGCTCTGCATGAGGCTGCGGCGGCGGTGGAGGATCACCTCCCTCCATGCGTCCGCGCCTTGCTGATACTTGCGGCAGTCTGCGGTGATCGTCAGAGCTGCCAGCGCCAGTGGTGTCACCATGAGCCCCCTCGGCCTTGGTGGTGTCATGGCTGCTGGCGCCTGCGGTTGGATCGCCCTCACCGGGCCGTGCCGGCCTAGGCGCGCGTATGCGCGCTTTCGCGGCCGGCGCCGCTTTTGCGGCTGGCGCCGCTTTTGCGGCTGGAGCCGCTTCCGCGGCTGGCGCCGCAGGAGCGGCTTGCCCCGCTGGGCGCGGCTGACCAAAGTTATCTGGCAGCTTCCATTTTTCGGCGAATCTGCATTGGCCAGATATCTTGGTATGGTGAGGATTGCTCTTCTGATATTCCTTCTTACAGCTTGGACAGTCCCAATAGTATGGTTCAACATCGTACCATCGACACATCTTCGGATTCCTGCTGTGCCTTGGTGATTGTTTGTAATTGTTGTCTACGCAGCCAGGGCACCCGAGACCGCCAGGTGGTGGTCGCAGGATTTCTCCGTTTGAGTGTCTCTGGATTGTTGGGTCGTCCAAGTCGTAGCCAGCACTGTTTGTTACGAACGCGTGACTGCGTCCGCGATTCGCGAATGGATCGCGACCATAAGCAAACAGATCTTTGGCGATTTGCACCGCATCAACGATCAATGGCTGCATTCTGTAGGATATATTGTGCTGCCCTTGCTAGTTCTTTGTTGCAAGCATTGGCGTGCACATGATTACCTGGACAACGCTTGCCTCTGAAAGGTGCCAACAACTCTTCTTTGTTTGTCATCATTTGTGTTGGCTTGCGAATGTATTGTCCAAGCGAATATTTGAGACCAGTCGCGCATTGATCAATAATCGTTTGGCAAGTGACCTTGCGTTGTGCCAGTTCCTTCCATGGTTGGATCTCATCTACCCACGTGCCCATAGGTTGTTCCCTGAGAAATAAACGTCTTAAGTCGTCTTGTAATAGAGCGACTGTTCCGCAGAACGTGATGTGAGGCAGGTCCTCTTTGTGGTGTTTAAGCCACGTATCATGATTGACCTGTGCATTGAAGTATGAAGGAAGTCCAGTAGTTCTGCAGTTTGGCTGCAAAATCGTGATCTTGACAAAGCAAGTCTTGAGGTAGTGAAGGACTGCTCTTTGTACTTCCGAGTTTCCAAGGTCAACCATAGATATCTTATCAAGGTTCCCGCCCGACGAGAGCCCCCTCTTGAAGGCTAATATGGATATACCACCCTTGCCCCAACATAATTCAAGCATGTCCACTTGATTGTTTCTGCCGTAGCATAATGACTGGACCACCGAGAAGACATCAGCATGTGAGTCAGCGGGTTGCCCCGCCGGTAGCATCATGAAGATGTCCTCTGATTCGCTGTCCGAGTCCGAGTCACCAAGAGGAACGTCGTTGAAATATGTGGAGCAGTCAAGCCCTTTGAGGTCCGCTCCACAATCGTCGTTACCGTCTTCCACTTTCTTCGGGAGTTTCTTCGGTTTGATGCCAGCCTCTTTGTCAGCTTTCTGCTTTTCTTTCTGTTTTATCCTGGCATCAGTGGGCAGCGCGGTTTCCGCGGAGAGATCCGCTGCGGAAGGATCCGCTGTTAGGTCAGGAAATGGCGGAAGTTCAGAAAAGTTGGTGGGTCGCGTTTGGCAACGCTCAATCGAAGGAGGAGCAGACCGATCGTCATCGACGATCGTCACACGCTTTGGGCGTGGCCTTCGCGACTCACCGTCGCCGTGAAGGACTGGAGCCGGAGGCTCCCAGTACAACCGAGTACTGATGTTTGTAACCCCATCAGGTAATGGAGCTACATAATTGTACCCAGTCGGCTGATCCTGGATTTTGATATCTTGAACGATCTTATTCGTGTCCAGGTCGGTCGTGACTCTACGAACAACATGGTCCCATTGAGGGCCCTTTTGTGGACATTGAACGTAGTGTCTTACCTTTTTGTCAACGCGCGTACACACACTGAGGTGTACCGCACTCCGCTCATTCCTAATCATGTTGGCTTTATTGAGTTGATCAAGGAAGCGTGCAGTGATGATAGCCAAGGTTTTATGCCGAAACTCGGCACGTTGCTGATCTTGGCCATACCAATCCAACTCATGTTCTTTGTGTGAGCCACAAGTACATCTCCATAAGTTTAGCGGTATATGAGGACAAGATGTAGCAACTTGTATATAGGAACCACTGGGATACTTACTGGAGCGATCAAACTTGATACCGACATGACAAAGTCTCATTCGTATGATGCTTAGCTTCAAATCTTCGATAACATCTTTGATCGGACCCTGTTTCCAGATACCCGGGTGGCCCCAGGATGACAATCTGCATTCTCAGAGCACGCGCTTTGATCAGGAGATTTTGTATACGTTGATAGTGGGGTCCCGCCCTCTTTCCTGGAGTACGAACGTACCAATCAGAGGGTGTGGCCACCCACAACATATTATAGTCTCCTGCCAACAGGTTTCCCAAATACTGTGTTCCAGTTGAAGTCATTACCTCGTTATGGGTAATCCGGTCACATATATAGCCACGGGTTCGGAGTTCAGCGCAAGCTGTGCGAATATCTTCGATAACGAGACATTTTGAATGATATTTTTCCTCTCGGGCCTCAGCGCGGCCAACGTATGTAGCGAGGAGGCAGGTATTCGGCTTCTCTTCGCAAGCGAGCGCCGCCGGCGCGCCCGCCTGCCCCCGTCAGCGGCTGTCGTGAGACCAAGTTGCCGCTTGACTCGGAGGCGTGCTGTTCGCGGACGGCTCCGCAGGAGTCGCTGGTGTGGCCACGCTCGCAGACAGACTCGGCGGATTGTTCTCAGAGATGTCAAAATATTCCGTCCGATCCGTAGCGTGACCCACGATCTCCGCTCTCTCACCTCGCTGTGCGCATGGCGATAGCAGGCGGGTTGGCCCCGCAGAGTCCGACGAACCTCCGCCCGTGTAGCTTGGTGGTGGTGGCGGTGACGCGGGTGGCCCCGCTGGATCCTCAGGCGTCCATTTGCTCACCGCCTCCTGGACTGCCCAGAAGATCTTGGACTTCAGGGCGGCTTTTGCGTTCTCAGGAGGTGGGTACCAAGTCCCTTCGGGACCCTGTCGGCCCTCCCACCAGCTGTTCAGCGTCCTGTTCACTATCAAACGGGTCGTGTCCTCCAGGAGCTGCTTGTCGATATACGGCTCGACGATGTACGTATCGGTCGTGAAGGTCGCGGACTGTCCCGTCGCGGGTGGCCCCGCTGTCGCGTCAGCGGGTGGCCCCGCACTGACGGGGTCCTCTTCGTTCTCCGTCTCGGTGTAGCCATCTCGACTGCTGCGGATCGTGAAGGTGTTCGTGGCCGTGCGGCTCTTGGCCCCATCGTACAGCCCGCAGGGAATCGCAAGATGTCCCGAGGGAGTCTTCTTCGCCTTCAGGACCTTGGCGCCTCTTCCCAGCTTCAGGGTGTAGTCGCCGCTGGGGAAGATGACCTTCTGGTAGCCCGGCTTCAACACGATGATAGTATCACGTGCCTCCATGGCTCCTAGGCCCCAGATAGCCGGGAGATTGGCGCCCGAGCCTTCTGCGATGTTGGAGGCATACTCCTCAATGCGGGGGCTCGCCTCGTTGGCGCACTGTACCCCGATCTTGAAATTGCCCATCTTCCGACATATCGCAGCGCCCTGCCCAACACCATTGATGTAGAGGGTCTTGCTCAGGGTGCAGATGGCAGGTCGGTAGTTGAACCTGGCCATTATCTCCTGGAAGGTCCGCGCCGTGTTGGATCCAATGATGTTCACATTAGAACCAGTGTCCAGCATGAACGAGATACAGGGCATACCATCTTCATCAGGAAAGAATGTCCCATTGCGCGCTGCAAGAGCGACCTGTACGCCAGTGTGGTCGTTGGTGTGGTACGTGATCTGCGATCCGAGTGTACCCCTCAACAGGCGCTGTTCGAGAACCCATTGACTCATGGTCAGCTCGGTGCACCACATCTGCTCGTACTGGCGGCGCTCCTCCACGGTAATCGGTTCCTGCTGGAGGACCCAATAGTTTGCAGATAGCGTGGACATCCATTCGCCTCCTGGTGGCAGCGTGTCAGTATCGTCACGCGCGTAGGTCAGCCCCTCTGTGTCGATCATGCATGTGGAATGGAACTGGGCTGCCTCTGCGCTCTCAGCGCTGGCCCGGCTTCTGGCGCTGACCGGGCTGGCCACTCGAGAGGTCCTGGTCGATCCAGTTGGCCTCCGAATCCCGCCTCCGCTCCTGCCACTCCGCCTGATGTTAGCCTCCATGTTCCTCAAGAAACCTGGGTTTGGAGGTCCGTTAGCGGGTGGCCCCGCTTGGGCGGCGGGAGCCGCTTCAGCGGGTGGCCCCGCAGCTGGGGGCTCTTGCGCTCGGAGCGTAGGCAAGATCGGCATCTGAATGCCTTGTTCTGGCGCTGGCCAGGGGTATGCCTGTGCAGCTGGGGCACGTGCGGATGGCTCCGCCGATCGTGCGGCTCGAGCCTCCAGTGCCTCCACTGCTTCGCGTAACCGACGCATTTCGCGGGCATCTGCAACGTACCTCTCCTGCTGGCGCGCTTGGTCCGACTCAGCATCGCGCTGTCCAGCATACGGGAAGTGTGCTATCACTATGCCCGGTCCACGGCATACGGCACAGGGGGCCTCATTCGGCGCACCTGGCCGCTGATTGCGGACATGCTGCTGTGCAACACGGTCCCAGCATATGTCGTGGAAGAAGTGCCCGCACGCCAGTCTCCACACTGTAGTACCCATCTCGTAGTTGTCCATGCAGATTGGGCACTGAGTGGAGTTGTAGTCTGAGATGACTGGAGCAGGCAGGTCAGGGCGAGTCCGAGCTTGGCGCTCGAACGTGGTTTCGCCCTCCCGATATGGCGTCGGTGGCGGCCGCCTTTCTGGCCGTTCAGCAGGTGGCCCCGCTTCCGCGGGTGTCCCCGCTTGGGCCTCGCGCTCAATCCTTCTCTGGATCGCGCGTTGTTGGCGCAGCCTAGTGTTGTCACGAGCCTGCTGCCTGGATGCCAGCCAGTATCGCTTGCTGCGTGTTGTGCACGTCGCGGATGTAGTCTGGCATGCTGCCCATAGCGGCTGGCACCGCGAGACCAGCTGGCTGAACTATGGTCTCGGGGTCCGTCGGTGTGGGCATGTAGGCGTAGTGTGGCATAGACTGCGCATCGACCGCTCGTGTAAACTGCAAACGAAACATCTCATTAGCTAAGTTCCGAGTGTATTCGTTCGCAGGTGGCCCCGCAATCATAGGAGTGTTATTCATCTGCGCGTAGTACTCAGGGTACATCGGCGCGTCCATGGCCGGCGCCTCTGCTGGACCGTGATTGTCCCATCCGTATATCGGGTGTGATGCTATTCCTGGAATAAACACCTGTCGATATGGATTCGTGGGATCAGCGTTTGGAGCATCTTCAGAAGTCCAACTCCAGAGAGGTCGGAAGTCGCCATGGCTTGTAACGTCTATGTTGCGGTTCCGCAACAGGCTGGGCACTCTTTCAGCTTGTTGTTGCAGAAAAGTGGCCTGTGCTCTTAAGTTAGCTGCCCGACGTTCGTAGTCTGAACCTTGCTGTCCGTCAGCGGGTGACCCCGCTTGAGCGGGTGGCTCCGCAGGCGTTCGCCTCAGCGGGTGACCCCGCAGCCGCTCCTCCTTCACTACCCCTCGGAGTGCCAAAGGGAGTGGTTGCTTGGAGTGCTGCCGCGAGTGCTGGATTTCCGCGAATCGCCTGGAGTCTTTGCCACAAGCTGTTCTCGCTCGTTTCAGACGGCGGAGTCCGGAACGGCGAGCCACCATCGGAGCCGCCCATAGGGACAAACCTCGCACCTCCAGCCTGCTGCGGAGGGCGTTGTGGCTGTGGTCCTAGGGCGCCTGGTGGCCCCGCAGGAGTGCGCAGGTTCCTCTGCTGTGCGTCTTGGATACCTGCATGCACTGCCCACGGGTCAGCACGGTATAGCTGATCGGTCAGTCCAGAAACGTCGGCTGGTGACAGGTAGCTGTTGAGGGCCTGGACCCATGTCTGCTGGTCCGGCCTCCAAGGAGATGCTACTGCGGCTACTGGCGTGACCACTTGCTGCCATGAACCATCCGAGGTGTCTGCCGCGGGTGTCCCCGCTCCTGCGGGTGGCCCCGCCTCAGGCATGACCTCGTCTTCCTGGGCATTTATCATGAGGACTGTCTGTGTGAGGTACGGTCGTGGAGCAACGTCTTGCTCGGTCATGGTCAGGTTGAATGGGCGACCGCCCGTCTTAGTCCAGCCCTTTAGGTGCATGGCGTGCTCGTCCATCACGCCCAGAGTTCTGTCGCACATTTTAAGTGGCAAGTAGTCCTCGGAGCAAATCCTGTCCGCGGGTTGGCCCCGCTTCCGCGATTTGTCGTAAGCCAGCGGATTGCTCCAGGCTTCACCGACCCGATATTTTGCAATGCTCACAATCTGAAGGATATGATCGGGCGGTATGCGGCCATTGTGGCCCCGTGTCATGACGACGTCATTCGCTGACCTCCATAAAGAGAAGCCGCTGGACAACATCTTGCTGATGCTGCAGAAGATGAGCACCCCAGAGGCAGGACGGATGCCCGACTGAATCCTCGGGTCACCCGGGAGGTAGGGGCAGCCGTGAACGAACTGGCGCCCCCCCTGCCCCTTAGGGTTGTCCTGTGCGAGGCATGAAAGGCCATTCTCAAGGATGCCCTTAACATGCTCCCACTGTGTCCCGTGGATAAAGTATACTGGGTCATCTGGTTCCTTCATCCATGTCGTGATGGGCTTATAGAGCGACTCTGGGCAGTGGATGCCTGGGCTGCTATGGCCGTTCGTGGCTCTGATGAAATATTGTGGCCTGCGTGCCGTTGGTCGGAATCTGGGAGGTAGCTTCATGCTATCCTCGACGCATTTCATCTGGAGCCTGCCCTTCTGCATGCCATGGTTGTCGATCATCTCGCAGCAGTTCAGCAACACCCAATACACGTATGAGCAGTGAGGGTTGCCCTTGATAAGCACATCGTGCATGTCCCGGTGGCCTTTCCACTGATTGTCACCAGTCCAATTTGTCAGCAAGTCGTCAACAACAACCCAGCCATCGTATGGATCGAAAGTGTCAATCTTTTCGAAGTATCGGCTGAATCCATCTTTCCAATACGGACTATGGCGTAGGGCTGTAGAGAACCATATTGACACCTTGGCTATTTGCCAATCGCGCGGCAGAGTCGGATCTGTGTTAAACCTCTTCATGACCTTCATGAGCTCTGCCTTGTGCTGCGCGACGCGCAATGGCGGCCTGTCCCGCAACATATTGCCCACGACTTGTTGTTCACGTTCCCATTCATTACGGCGCTCCAAGTTACGACGATCGGGGCAATTGATGACCTCGTATCGATCTGTATCATCTCGAGTGACTCGTGGGTTTATGGTGCGTTTCGGGCCTCTGTCCTCAATGCCTTGCCAATATTCAATGGCTCCCAGAGGGATGTTCTTGAGAACAGACGACGCTGGTTGCCGACGTGCGGGTGGCCCCGCTGCTGCAGCTGGCGCCGCTGCGGCTGCCGGGGCAGCTCCAGCGGATGACCCCGCACCAGGGTGCGGGTGACCTTGGTCAGCCAGCGCATCCTCGGCTAGTTTCTGTCGGTTGTCAATTTCTTTGAGGGCTTTGCGGCGTTCTTCTTCTGAAGGAGTGCCTTCTGCGGGTGTCCCCGCTGCTGCAGCTGGCGCCGCTCCAGCGGGTGGCCCCGCAGAGCCCTTGTCCTCCTTACCTTTGGCGGCTGCCTCTGCCCGCGCCGACCTCAACCCAGCCTCGGGCTTCGGTTGTGCTTTCATTCGTGCCGAGCCTGGTCGTGGTGCAAGGCGCGGCTGATGCAGAGTTGGAGTCCAGTCACCTCGGAAGGCTGCCTTAGGCTGGTCGCGATCTTTGTCCTTGACGTCGCCTTGGGCAGCCGGTGGCATCGGGGCTGATGGTCCAGCAAAAGCCTTCCTCCTCTCCGTCGCGGACGGGCCGGTAGGCTCTCCCGGCTCAGGGTCGTCCTTCTTGGCGATCCCTCTGGCCTTCGCACGCCCCTGTGCACCTTCGGGGCTCTTGGAAGGATACCTCTTCGCAGGAGAAGGTGGAGGCGAGGAGTCGGCTTCAGGTCCTGGAGGTGGTTTGTTGCCTTCGTCTGGTTGTGGACCAGGAGGGTCTTTAGGAGGGCCTTCTGGCTGGCCATGATCATGGATGACCTGCCTCATCTGGTCGATGTTGGCAGTACCTTTTATGGCCAGCTTGTACTTGCCATTTTCGTGGCGGTAAAGTACCCTCGTGCAAAACCACTTCTGCGCCGAGGAGCTGCAGTACCAGCAGGCGCATCCTTCAGGGAATGGATTCTCTGAGCCGTCTTCCGCCGCCCATTCTTCGTTCAGTTCGGTCTGGTCAGTACCGGCGGCGGACCCGGCAGCAGATGCAACAGCCATCCACTCTTCGTCCGCGGACCCAGCGGCTGGCGCCGCGTCTGCGGGTGACCCCGCACCTCCGCTGGAGTCTGCGGGTGACCCCGCCTCTTTATGGAATCGGCGGTTCCATTCTTTGAGGCGATGGTCTTTAGGAAGCTGTTCCCAATTTTCCCTGACAGTGTCAGCAACCTCCTCGGTCATAGGGACGCGATCGGCTTCGGTAATGCGCTTTCCTCCTCCAGGGACCTTCTTTTTAGGATCGTGGACGGTGCCAGCGTCATCTCCATGAGACCAGTTCCAGGGGGTCTCACCGTGATGAGGGCTCCTGGAGGGGCGGTCCATTGGACAGCCGCGCATGTGACCTTTGAAAGGCTCGCATTGACAGACTTGTTTCCTGTATGTCTTGCGATCGTTGATGATCTCCTGTTTCTTAGCCCTTCGGTCCCAAGCCTCTGGCGTTTTAGTCTTGCCACCTTTGGTGCGTATTATGATGCCAGATTCGTCCCGTTTGCAGTGCTCCTTGGACCACCAGTGGCGGATCACGTCCATCGAGTAGCCGGGGTACCAATTGATGTACCACTCCGGCACGTACTGAGCGGATACACCTACGGAGTGCTCCGTGCTGTACGGGTAGCCAGATGCATCATGTGTAGGGCGTCGTGGAGCTGAACGGCTCCTCCTGCGGGTTGGCCCCGCTGACGCACTGCCACGTTCCATGGGCCTTTCATCTTCATGACGGTGCTCTGGGTCTCGGGGTGGCGATGGTCGTCTGTTCTTCTTTGCATGGCGCCTGTCCTCCGAGTCCTCTGAGCTGTCCTGGACCATGAATACGCGCTGATGCGGGCTTTGGAAGTACCCGATGTCGGTCAGCTGCTCGATAGTGAGGTCGTTGAGGTCCATCTGGTCGCAGCCCTGCATGAATTCGTCCATAGACCAAGCGGGTAGCCCCGCTGCTGCAGCTGGCGCCGCTTCGGCGGGTGGCCCCGCTAGAGCCTGGAGTGCAGTCAGCATCTGAGGTGCCGACATATCAGGATCCAGGTATGGACGCAGCCTTGCGGCCCCTGGGCGCGACAGCAGGTCGTTCATGGTCATCTGCTGATGTGCTGGCGCACTCAGGAGCTGGATCGCTTCTGCGACCTGCTCTTGGAGCCTGTCATCATAGTCCTCTTCGGCCTCTTCAGAGTCAGAATAAGCTGCGGGATGGCCCCGCATTTCGTCGTCAGCGTCTCCCGCTTCCGAGCCGGCTCGCGAAAGATCAGGCAGCAACGGCGTGCCGATCACCTGCGGTGCCAGCGCGGCGGCGAGCTCCTCCTCGGTCGCCGGGACGGTCTCAGCTTCGGAGATCTCGTCGTCGGCGGGTGGCCCCGCTGGAAGACCGAACCAAGCGTTGAACACGCCCTCGTCGACTTCGTCCCAGCCGTGGAACTCGTCGAAGAGGGTCACCGCGTACTCTTCTAGGGCTACGGTCGCATCAGCGTAGCGGGCCATCACGTAGTACGTGGAGGAGCCTGCGGCGGGAGCCGCTTCTGGATTGACGTAAAACTCGTAGTCAATGTAGTCTATGTCATCCATAAAAGAGTTTTGAGCCAAATGTACGGATCCCTTTCCTTTCCCCTTCGGGCAATGATCGCGCAAATGCTCTGTACTACCGCATGTATGACACTTCATAGTGTTGCCAGAAGCGTCCCTAGGGTTACCCCTCCGCCCTTTTCCCTTACCAGAGGTCCGCCTGTGACCCCGACCTTTGCCTCCGATAAGAACTTCTTCAAAAACTATATCAGTTAAGGACGTGAGGAAAGCAGTGATACCCCTACCATGCATACGGCGTCTGCGACCCCCTTTGCCGCGACCCTTTCCATAGCGTTTGAAATATCGGCGTGCTGCACGTCTCACTTTTTTGACCGGTTTCTTCATAAAGCGCCTCCAACGGCGTTTTGATTTGCGATAAGCCATAAAAGCGGCTTCCGCTCTTTGTTGTTCAGAAAGGTGAGTGTCATCAGCTGGATAGTCATTGCCAGCAGAGACCATGCCATTGTGATCACCGTCAGATGAGGTATCTGTGTCAGTGCCAGATTCAAACGGAGAGGGTGGCTGAGACCCTCGAGCGGATGACTCCGCTTGGCCCCAGAGGGTTGTGCCCGAGGGCGGGCTTGCAGTGTAGGCGGCGCCCGGCGTGTAGTTCGACCAGGCGTTCGCCTCCGCTGCCTCTGCCGATGCCTGGCCGGTCTGCCCTAAGAGGGCAGTGGCCTCGTTGGGCATATCGGCTGGATCAGCCCAGGGACTTGGCTCGCCAGGACCAGCGGGTGACCCCGCAGTCGTGGCGTAAACACCTGCATGTGTGTGGTGCCCTGTGAAGATACCCGCAATGTTGCCAGGAGAGCGCTCGGCAACATGCCCGTAGTTCCTCATCCTGGTTAGCAGCCTATCATAGTCTGCTTGCGTTCTGGGCATCTGATGATTAAAGGGCTCCAGCAGGTGTTGGGCTCGTGACGCGCCAACGCCTAACGCTCTGAAAAGGATCAGCGTTAGGATCTGAAAGTTGGGGATGACAAATCCAACAGAGTTAGCCTCGTCACGGGCCATCTCGAATCGAGCTAACACTGAGTCGATTCGTTCGCCCCTTTCGACGCGAAAGTCGATAAGGGCAGTGCCAGAGTTGAGCTGGCGCTCATCTTCCAGATTTTCAAATTTGGTGCTCAATAGGTAAAGTATATAAGTAACTGCATCCGTTGGCTGTCCGTTGACAGTTACACCATAGTTGATGATCTGGGATGGGACCTGCATGGCGATACGACGAGCAAGGCCTTGAAGACCACGTTGTAGTGCTGCAGCTTGCTGAGGTGGCGTCATATTGCCGCACGTCACGTTTATCCATGCATGTACTTCGCGAACGTACTCGCGAAAGGGCGTAGTACCGGCTGGGTCCCAAGAAGGGCCGGTAGTACGCGTGTCGTCCATCCCCTGCCGCATGTAGCCCACAGCACATCCCATTATCACCCATAGAATGCCGAAGATAGTTATCTTGATCCAGTGCATGTGCATCTCGGCTTCGGTGATTGGTTTAGGCTGTGGTTTGTCAGGCTCGGGCGTAGCAGCCGTAAGGCGCCTGAACGGCACGGGATGCAGGTGGCCCCGCTGCGGGTAGCCCCGCAGAGTGACCACGTTCTCGATCGAGTTGCCGATTGGCATCTGGTGGAAGTCGGGAGTGAAGTAGCGCAGTGAAGTAGGAGAGAGCGTCTCGAGCTCGCGGGTCGCCCCGCTGGCCCGATCGCGGACTGGCTCCGCTCCTCGCAGAGCCGGCGCAACATGGTATTCCACCGTAGTAGTAGTCCACCAAGTTGTGCCGTGGATTATGGGTATTAGAGCGAGAGCCAGCCACACGAGAGTGTAGCCAGCTCCGCTACCAAGTCGAAAACGCACTGGTAAGCCAAGATATATGTTCCGCCTTAGGCGCTCCCATATCCCAGGCTTTGGCTCATACCGCATGAGCAAGAGAGCAAGATGAAGCATGGGATCTGGAGTAAAGGATAGAAGGGGCATCTTCAATAGAAAGGTCTTTTCCGATCTCAGATGCGAGTAGTGCGCCTCGGTGAGGCACAATCACATGTTCGGCCGGGCCCGGCTTGAGCCAGGCACGGCAGCGGTGCATGCTCGATTTACATCTCGCCTTTAACCCTCTCCGTTTAAAGTACCTTGGGCGTCTTGCAGGCCTCTTGGGCAGTGTTGGGGCCCTCTTGGGGCAGTCTTGGGGGGCTTTTGGACCGTCATAGCCTCTTGGGCGATCGTGGAGGCCTCCTGCGCCGTCTTGGGCCGTCGGAGTGCCGAGAAGAAGCAAATGCCAGAATCTTTTAGAAACCTCAGGCACACCAACGATGTTGGCCGCTTCGTGCCCTCCTGGGCGGCCCCCTGGACGCCTTTGGGGCCGTCTTGGAGGCTTTTTGGGGGCCCTCTTGGGCCGTCTTGGGCCATCTTTCGGTCATCTTAAGCCGTCTTGGGTGCATCTTGGGCCGTCTTGGAGGCATCTTGGGGCCATCTTAGTCGTCTTGGAGGCCATGTTGGCCGCCTTGGAGGCCTCTTGGGTCTTCTTGGGGCCGTCTTGGGGGGCTCTTGGGCCGTCATGGGGCCATCTTGGAGGCCTCGTGGGCGATCTTGGGGGCCCCTTGAGCCGTCTTGAGCCGTCGAATGCCGAAAAGAAACCCATGCCCAATTCCTTCAAGCATCTACGGAAAATCAATGATTTTGGCCTCTTCGGGCCTTCCTTGGGGACGTCTTGGAGGCGTCTTGGGGGCCTCTTGGGCAGTCGCAGGCCATCCGGAGGCCATCTCAGGCCGTCTTGGGTGCATCATGGGCGGTGTTGGAGGCATCTTGGGGCCATCTCAGCCGTCTTGGAGGCCATCTTGTGCGTTTTGGAGGCCTCGTGGGCCGTTGTGGGGCCCTCTTGGGGCCGTCTTGGGGGCCTCTTGGGCCGTCATGGGGCCATCTTGGAGGCCTCGTAGGCGATCTTGGGGCGATCTTGGGGGCTTCTTGGGCCGTCTTCAGCAGTGGGAAGGCCGAGCATAAGCAAATGCCAACATCCTTCAACGACCCAAGGGCAATCAATGATTTGGGCCTCTTCGGGCCCTCCTTGAGGACCTCTTGGAGGCGGCTCGGGGGGGCTCTTGGGGGCCTCTTGGGCCGTCTTGGGCCATCTTGAGGCTACCTTAGGCCGTCTTGGATGCATCTTGGGCCATCTTGGAGGCATCTTTGGGCCATCTTGTGGGGCCTCTAGGGGGGGGCTCTTGGGGGCCTGCTGGCGGTCTCGGGTGCCATCTTGGGGCGACGGGCTCGAAATGTCGGTTTGTGTTCCCTCGCTCTGGCCCTCCTGAGTTCCCTTAAGCCATCTCATGAGCTTCTGAGGCCGTGTTGGGGCCATCCAGGGCCGTCTCGCGGCGCTCTAAGGGCGATCAGTGATTTTGGCACCTCAGGGCCCTCTTGGGGGGCCTCTTGGAGCCCTCTTCGAGCGTCTTGGGGCCTCTTGGACCGTTTGTAGGCTATCTTGGGTTTCTTGGTGCGATATGTGTTCAACTTGGGGCCATCTTGGACCGTCTTGGGGGTCTCGTTGGGCCCTCTTGGCTCGTCATATGTGCCCTCGGGCAACGCGGGGCAGCCCAGGAGCGCGCTGGAGCGCGCTGGACCGCCGAAACAAAGATATGGAACACTCCTTTTCGTGCCTGTGGGGCACCCCGTATGTGCGGAAGGCTACAACCTGAGATCAGGTCATAGTTGAATACTGGGTTGGAGGAATACTCAAGATAGCAGTTCTATGTTTCATTACATGACGATCGATATGATAACGGTGAAGAGCAGGAGACAACGCACAAAGGAGGAGGAGGAGGAGGGCGGAGGGCGGAGGGCGGAGGGCAGAGGGCGAAAGAGGAGGAGGATGAGGCGGAGGAGGAGGAGGAGGAGGAGGAGGACAAGGAGGAGGATGAGGAGTATCAAAGGCAGGGTTACGAGGATGACGGAGGATGAAGATGAGCAGCAGGGAGAGAAAGTCAAATGGATGAGAACGTGGAGGAGGAGGAGCAGCAGCAGCAACAGGAGGAGGAGGAGGAGCAGCAGCAGTAGCAACAGCAGGAGGAGGAGAGGGGGGCTCCCCCGAAACGGCGGCCGCCAGAACACACTCTGAAGAGCCTGCAGGAACACCAGGCCAAGGGTATCGTGATGCAGGACCCCTTGCGTTGCGCTGGGCGGCTCCTCGTCGTCCACGATTTCGCCGTCGACATCGTCATCGTCGTCTGTCTTGTCTCGGCGTCTTCTCCATCTTCTTCGTCGTCGTCATCGTTCCTCTTTTCCTCGTTTGCCTTGTCCTCCCCCCTCTCCCGTCCGTGGTCTCTCCTCCTCTTCCCCTCTCATCCCTGCTACCTCGCCGAAGCAATCCCAAAGCACGGCAAGAGCTGCAGAACAGGCCGAGCCTGAGAACCAGGATTAGCAGTGCATGCGCGGCGACTCCCTCAACGATTAACAGGGCAGCTCCTCCTCCTCCTCCTCCTCCTCCTCCTCCTCCTCCCCTTTCCTGCCTCCTCCCTCTCTCACCTCCTCCATCCGCTCCATGCCGCCCCTTTCCCGGGGTGCCGAGCGCCCTGCTGGCCGACGTCCGAGCAATCGCGAGCTGATACGGAGCCGCCGGCCGCCTCTGGCGAGCTGGCCTGCGCAGAGGGCTCCGCCTCGGGCCGAAAGGGCACGCAGTGCGCGGCAGCGCGGGCGGCGCGGGTGTCCCCAACGGCCCCCTGGGGCTGCCCCCCCCCCCCCGCGGAGGCCCACGGAGGCCCAAGGGTCCCGGGGAGTTCAAGCAGTGGGGAAGCGGTCTGACCTGCCTCACTTGCGTGTATAGGCCCACGACAGAATGCTCTGAGAACCTCCTGTGGTTTGCACGGAATTTTGCGAGAACAGTTCTGGTTGAGAGCGTCCTTGATTCAGCACATCGGGTATGTGTTCTAAGAACATCGCTTTTGCTCTAAGAGCACTCTTCTGTCCGAAGAGCATCTCCCGGTAGGCTTACAGGAATGCAGGGGCGGTCGGTCCCTGCTCGAGGGAGGTGCCCTTCCCCTCTAAACTCCGTTCGTGATTTCGCTCTGGTGCCCCTCCCCGTGCACCAGCCACTCGGGCCTAAAGCGCGCAGTGCCTGCGCTGATCATGATGTAGAGGTCTCCCGTCACCCTCCAGATCTTCCCTCCCCGCCGATGTCGGGAGGCATCCACACGGACAGCTTCCTTGAGATCCTGGCGCTGCATGCAGCTCCTGGGCCATCACAGGTCGAGTAGGCTCGAACGACTGCCGCAGACAAATGTCGCAGGCGATGTTTCCCACCCAGCCCCGGTCTTTTCGAAGAAAAATGAAGCCGCTCAGAAAATGAGGGAAACCTGGGACACACTCCAAGGGGGCTATTCGGACCCACCCCTATCGAGGATGAACGCCGCCCCATCGTGTACCCCAGGGTTGGGCCCGAACTTTTCGGTCCATCGAAAACCCCACGAAGCCTGGGAGAAGGGCCGACATGTTCACCTGTTAAGATGGGGTCCAGGGCCCCGGTTGTGATGTTTCGCTGTGTTGCCCTGGTCTGCGATGTCGGAACTCGGTTAGGGCCACCTGTCGTCGCGCGCGTTCCGCTGTTCGCTACCCCTGGCTCCCCGGGAGCGGGCGGCCACGCCCCCCCCCTCCCGGCCGGCACGGTGCCGAGACCAACCGGAGGGAGCACGAGCGCAGCCAGCAGTCGTCTATACGGCGAGGGGGCGAGCCTCGAGGGCCTCGCCTCTTGTTCCGAGGAGGAGAAGGTACCCATACAGCTACACTGCCCCCAATTTCCACTTTTGGGCCTCCTGCTGAGAGGCCCTCGTCGCCACGGCTGGATTCGCCTCGAAATGCTGGTCAGAGCGCATCCCAGGAGAGGTCTGGGGAGTCGTAGTATCGTACCTGTTGGTTTCCCCATGCGCGGCGCGGGGCAAGTCGTGAGAGCCTCGCCTCTTGCGGGTGAGGCAGGGGGCCACAGCGAGCATCGCGTCTCCGAGCAGCACGCTGTGCACCAGGACTATGACTTTCTATCGCTTGTGCCTCTGTGCTTTGGGCCAGTCGCTGCAAAATGACCGTCTATATATGCGCAGGCCATCGCTCGCAGGGTAGCCTGTCTACCCTGTTGGACGTTTCATGCCACGCACGGGCACAGCGTTTGACGTAGTTTAGCGGTTTTACGATCGCGTTGCCGAGCTTGTCATCGTATTGCTCTTCCCTCTACACAAGACGCTCGGCACCGGCACCACGGTGCCGAGCAGCACGACGGGTGCCGAGCACCGCAGGAGCTGGCAGCACCGGCCTCGCTTCCTCGAGCGGGGCGCGCAGTTTGCAGTGGGCTCCACGGCGGTGGGCTGGGGCAGTGGCACACGCCGCGCCGCGCGTAGGCCCATGGCGTGGGCCTGGCCTCGTTCGGACGGGGCCAGGACGAGGATGCATCCGTTCCAGAGCGTTCCGCAATGATCTCGGAGCGTTCCGGAATGCTCTGAGAAGGCCGCGGCGCCCGAGACGTCCTCCAAAGCCGCCGGATTTCAGAGATTCTCGATTCATCCTCACACGATTGTATCTTCGTCATGGCTTCGTCTTACGCGTTCTCCTGCGCTCCTGGGTGCCTTCTGCCCGCTCTGTTCCAGGCTCGCTCGTTCGGCTCTCGCCGGCCGCGTGATTCCAGCCAGATTTACCTCGCGTGACTCCCTGAGTCAGGGGAGAGCGAATGGAGACAACGGTAGTTGGCCTCTTGGAGGGGACCTGGTTGCCACGGCCGGACTCAGCTCGGAAAACTGGTTCGCTTGGGACTTGGGAGGGGTCCATGGATAACTGTTCAGTTGCAGTTGTCTCAAATCGCCTTGCTCCGATTCAGGAACCTGAGGCTGCGGCACTGCACCTAAAGAGCTACTTGAAGAGCTACCTTGTCCTGAGTGTGCCCTCCTTCATTCTCCTCCTCGCGGCCGCCTACCTTTTTTGTTTCGTTGTTTGTTGTTTCTCGTCCTCTCTATATGTATGTATCACTTTATCGTGTTGTTTGTTTCTCTTCCTGCCTTGTTGTTATTGTGTTTTTTTGTTGTTGTTTCTCTCTCTCTCTCTCCCTCTCAGAAACTCATGGCGCCCTGTCCTGGACCCCCTCAACCCTTGCTCATGCACGCTTCCGGGTAATGAGGCTTAGCAGGGAGCTTGAGCCCAAGAGCGGCCATCTAAGCCAACTTCAATGCAGTGAATATAGTTATGTCGGGAGGTGCGTCGGGCCTGCTACTGGTGGTTAAGAGGGGACGATGGCCCGAGGCTGGGCGGCAGCCCTCACTCTACTCACCCTCAGGTTCGCCCCTCCCTTTCCCGCGTAGCCCCTGCAGCCCCCTCGTCTTGAGGTCTTTTCGGGCTCCAGGCTTCCGCCTTCCGCCCCATGGTCTCATCAGCCTTGGCGTGGCGCTCTATACCCCTGCAGCCCCCCGACTCTTGAGGTCCTTTGGGCTCCAGGGCTTCCGCCTTCCGCCCCCCTGGCTCGCTTGGCCTGGGCGTGGTCTCGGGCGCACTCCGTGTGCGGCAGGTCGGCCTCTGCTGGCCGCCTTCTCTAGCGCCTCGCTGGCGCTTCTCTCGGGTGCGTCTCAGGTGCCCCTTGGCACCTCGGCCCCCTCCCGTTCCGTCAGGGTTCGGTTGGGGCAGCTGGACTTGGGACTGCGCCTCTATCTCCCTCTCTCTCTCTCTCCCTCCGTGGATCCTCCTTGTGCCCAGATCGCTCCTCCGTAGCCTGGTTGTCGCTTTGACCGTGGTGCGATCGTCCCACCGCCGACGGCCCAGCAGACCCGTCCGAGGCCGGGCTCGCTCGTTCCCTTTGCCGCCGGGCGCGCGATAGTCCTTGGGGCGCTCAAAACAGGGGGCGGGGCGAACTCATCGAGGAGAACATACTCCCTAACCTAATGACAGTGACGACGTGGCCTCACTCAGGTCTCCTTGATCGCATTAGGGATGATGTGTTTTTTTTGAGTGGTTTGGTTCGATACCTCGGCAGCGAAGACCCCTTAACCCTAATGTTTTTGGGCCTGCAGCACTTCGTGCCCAGTCTGGACTCGACGGGTCGAGCGAGGGGGGGGCAGTGAGAACGCGAGGGTCTTCTCAGGAGGTGGCGGGACGTCTCAGAAGCCCTCGCGCCTTCCGAGAAGGTCTCCGTGTCCTCGGGGAAGGCTTCAACAACTTCGCAGAAGGCCGGCGGACTTCCGAGCCTTCGAGAAGGCCTCCTCCTTTTCACTTCCCCCCCTCGCTCGTCGCCAGTGGACAGGACTCCTTGTCGGTGTTGCCGCGGGCGGTGGTTGCCCCTCCGAGGCCCAGCAGCCTCGCCTCGCCCGGAGGCGTGCCGGGGGTGCCGCCGGGTCGTCCCCGACCAGGCTGCCTGAGGCCCGAGCTATGGCTCGACAGCCATTCGGGGACGGGGGCGGGGAGGTGTGTCCAGGCCCCCAAGGCCTCCAGAGCCCCAGCTGCCTCGATACGCCTGTTTTGATGCGCAACGTGTGCCGTTCTCAAAACGTCCGCGTCGATGCGTTGCACGCGGGCTCGACGCACTGGCCCACGTGTTGGCGAACGGAGCGCGTCATACCTGCGTTGTCAGTCTACGTGTTGAGCTCGGCATCTGTACGCCACGTGTTGCGTGTTTCGCATCGGGGCAGCTGACTCCAGCGAGATTTCTCACGAGGCCCAGGGGGCCCCATGATGGGGGCCCCAAGACGGCGCGCAGAGCTGGTGACCCCCTCGGCCAGGAGCACCTTTCCAGGGGCAACGTTCGGGGGAGCTCGGGGGTGGGGGGGGGCCTGCATCGACCCTCAACCGCCCATTGATCGCCGATTGGGGCCCGATGGCACACCCCGCCTGGGCTCGTGCAGTGCCGCTATCGGTGGCCTGCAGTCAGGTCGTTGAAGCAAAGATCATCTTGGGCTCAGGAGGTGCTCTGGTCTGCGGGCCGCTCGTCAGATCCAGGTCGGTTGACCTCTTCGTGGTTGAGGCCGTGGCCAGAGGAGCCCCAGACGCTCCTTCTGCTGCGCTTCTTGCGCGGTAGCACGATGTCTGTAGGCCGCCAGGGGGCCGAGGAGCTGGACGCTGCCGCTGCGCTGGCGGCCGGCCTCGGGGCCACGCAGGCGCGGGCGCGCGGGCGCGCGGCGGCGAGGGGGGGGAGCCAGGGCGGGCGTGAGGGGCCGCGCGAGCGCGGGCGGCAGTGGAAGGATTCGGGAGGGAGCACGCTCGCGGAGGGTTACGGTTCGACGGCGAGAGTCGAGCCCTGCCGTCGCAGATCAATTCTTCAGGCAACTCGTTGGGCGGCGTGTGTGTGTGTGTGTGTGTGTGTGTGTGTGTGCAGAATGCGTGAAACACGTGGCGAAATCCCAGTCCTACCCCCGCCACCATCGATTCAGGAGAACCGACGGTTGGTGGGGGCAGGGCCCGGAGGTCGCCACCTAAGGGTCGGTTCGTGTGGTGTCGACGCGGCAACGACTTCAGCGCGGGTATTCAAGGCTGAAGGCCATCAGCGCCCACAGCTCGGCCAGGGTTGAGTGATCCGCGCCGTCGGGGGGCGGTGGTCGTTTACGTGGCTGAGCGAGCCACGTGGTGGCAGAAGCCAATGCCCTGGTCGTCACGACACGAAGCTGCCGCAGAGGAGGGATCGCCAGCGCTCACAGGAGGCGCACTTCTACATCCTGACCACGGTCGGCCCCAAAGCCGAGGTCAGGGATGGCAGCGTGTTGTGGCAGCTGATCCAGAGCCTGCCCCCGCTGATACAGCAGGCCAGGCAGCCTCTTTCTCCACCCCCTCACTCCACCCCCGCCTCCCCCCTTCCCATCCCTCCTTCTTCTCCCTCCTTTCTCATCCTTCATCCTCCCTCCTCCCTCGTTGTACCGCGTCCTTCATCCTTCTTTCTCCTTCCTCCCTCATCCTTAGTCTTCCCTCCTCCCTTATCCTTCATCCTCCCTGCTCCCTCATCCTTCCCTCCTTTTCCCTCCTCCCTCATCCTGCATCCTCCCTCCTTCCTCCTCCCTCCTTCTTCTCCCTCAGCTCCCATCCTTCATCCTCCCTCCTCCCTCCTTTTCCCTGCTCCCTGCCCCCCCCATCTTGAATCCTACCTCCTCCCTCCTACTCTTGCTGCCCTGGAGGGTGCCTCCCCTCCCTTGTCACTCCTACGTCGACTTCCCTCCTCTCCCTGTTCACCCTTGAGCCAGCGGGAAGCAGAGTGCCTCGTGAGAGAGGTGTTGTAGCGCCCACAGTCTTTAAAACTTCGGCCCGTATGTCGGGTCTTCTTGAGCGTGGAGAACTCCTCTCTGAGAGAGGAGGTGAGAGAGGTGTTGTAGCGCCTACAGTCTTTAAAACTTCGGCCTCGTTCTCGAGCTCTGCTGTTGCCGATGCTCCCTCTTTCTCCATCCCTCAAGACTTTGCGCTCTCAGAAGCTGTTTTTTTAAGGGGTGTCTCAGGAGCCGAGAGGGTCCGTTTCGTGCCCAGGGTCCGAAGCAGCACGTCAAGGCACGTCCTAGTTCTTTCGCCAGCTGGGGTTGACTGCGAGAGCGTGGCGGTGCCATCGCCCCCCCTCACTGGCACATCCCAGCGTCAGGGCGGGTCGAGGCCCGTGTGAATTCCACCTGCAGCGCCAACCGCTGTGGGAAGCTGCATCATCGACGCCACGCAGGCGCTGGTTATCATTCTTCTTAATTTAGTAGGCGCGTCTGATAGCACCCTAGAGTTGCCTTGCCTTGCATCCCTCCCTGTACGGCTGTCTGTCCCCCAAAGCAATCTCTCTCTCGCTCTCTCTCTCTCTTTTTCTCGTTTTCTCTCTCTCTCTCTCTCGCTCTCGCTTTCTCGTGTGTTGTTACTCTCGCTCTCTCGTTCTCTGTCTCCCTCTGTCTCGCTCTCTCTCTTTCTCTCTCCTTCTTTCTACTTGTTCATACCTGTTTCCCGTTATGCCATATTTCTCTGTATCGTATAACATATAAACACATTTAGAGATACACATATCTATGTTCAGGTGTGCCGTTCTTCTCTCGCGCGTCGAATACTTTAGATGGACGCTGTCTCATACTATCTACCGCCTTCCTCTCTCTCTCTCTTCCTCTTCGTCCCCCTCTCTCCCTCCTCCCTCTCTCTCTCTCTCTCTTTCTCCCACTATGTATGAACGCTTGTACCGCATACTCAAACCTGCCATTCGTATGCGCAGATGTGTGTATAGATATATGTGTGTGTATGTATATGTATATAGTATACGTATGTGTTTGTGTGTCTGTGTGTCTGTTTGTTTGTTTGTTGTGTGTGTGTGTGCCTGCTCCCCCCCTCTCCCTGCCCCCTCCCCGTATCGACTGTGATTTCCACATCTCCCTTCTCCTCCTCATTCCTCTCCCCCCATCTCCTGCCTCCTCATCCTCTGCTCAGACCGTGGACGATAACACCGCGGAGGGTGTGCAGCTCTATGCGTGAGGCTGACGCCAAGCTCGCCTGCCTAGGAGTCCTCCTCCACCTCCTTCCCCCTCCTCTTCCTCCTCATCCTCCTCCTCTGCGGTCGCCAGAGGGCGTGTCGGGATCGGCCCCACCCCTCCTCTTTCTCCTCCTTCCCTCCCTCCCTCCTCCCTCCCTCCTCCATCCTCTCTCCTCCTCCTTCTCCACCTCCTCCTCCTCCTCCTTTTCTTCCTTGTCCTCCCCTCGTCGTCCTGCTCAGATGCCATCGCACGAGAGCGCGTTTCGGGGGCCGCCTCGTCCCATCGTCCCATCCCCCGTCCTCGCGCGGCAGTCGTGGGAAGGCCGTGTGGAGATCGCCCCTCCTTCCAGCCATCCCTCCTTCTCCTTCTCCTTCCCTCGCTCCCTCGTCTTTCCCCTGTCGGGGGCATGGGGCTGCCCGTCTGCGCTGGAGCCTCTCCGCTGCACCCCTCCCTGCGATCCGCGGCGTCTGGCGACTGGTCGGCATGGCAGTTCGCTGCGCCTTCCGCGTGGGAGCAGGAGGATCCAGGAGGGAGAAGGGAGGACGAGAGGGAAGGGAGTAGGCGGAGGGAAGAGGCCGAGGGAGGAGGCGGAAGGAGGAGGAGCGAGCAGGAGGCACAGGAGGAGGAAGAAGACGGAGGAGGAGGACGACGGAGGAGGAGGAGGAGGAGGAGGAGGAGGACAAGGACGAGGAGAAGGAGGAGGAGGAGGAGGAAGAAGCAGGAGGCGGAGGAGGAGGAGAAGGAGGAGGAGAAGGAGGAGAAGTTGGAGGACCAGTGTAAACCCAAGAGTCATCAACGAGGTTGGAATTAACCCTCCCTCCAAGCTCCCTCTCCATAGGCCCCATACAACGGTTCATGTCCATTGAGGGAGCTGCCCCGTTGGAAGACAACCTTTTTGAAGCCCTTAAAGCATTCCAAAACATCGTTCTCGAGATTTCCACGCCACGGATTAGCCTAACTTCTGCGTTTTGAGGATCTGGAATCGTGCCAGTACGCCATTTTTGGGACTTCGACGCCGCCAAGTAACATAACTGATGCACCCGCAAATTCCTGAGTCCTTCCAAAACGCTATTTCTGGTACGTTAATCATGGGAGCACGTGAAACTTGTTTGAAATGTGTACAACGAATGTGCGCGGCGCTAATACGAGAACCTTATTTTGAAAATGAGCCGCCCTCAATCCGTGAAGCTCTTGCAAATTTTCAAGCGACTGTGCGCGGCGCTAAGGCGAGAGGCGCATGATGAAAACCACCCGCCCTCAATCCGTGAAACCCTTGGACATTTTTAATGCGAATGCGCGCGGTGCTAAGGCGAGAACCACGTTTTGGAAACCACCCGCCCTCAATCCGTCAAACTCTTACTACATTTTTTTTAAAAAGCGACTGTACTCGGCGCTATGGCGAGAACCACATTTTCAAAACCACGCCCTCAATCCGTGAAGCTCTTACACATATTTGAATGAATGTGCGCGGCGCTGAGGCGAGAGCCACATTTGGAAACCACCCGCCCTCAGTCCGTGAAATTCTTGCTTGTGTTGCAAACTTTTCCAGCGTCAGAGTCATTAGTGGTGAGGAAGTCTCATGCGAAACGCCCGGCCCGACCTAAAAACTGGCCTCGGGGTGCGACAGGGAGACGTTATCTATAAGGAGAAGGAATGGAGGAGGAGGAGGTGGGGGAGGGCTCTGGCCCACCGTGGGCCTCCCCCCGACCGCATCGTCCTCCGCCCGACCCCTTTCTCTTCATCCTCCTCATCCTGCTTCGCCCTCCTCGTCCTCCCCTTCTCCTCACACCCCTCCCCCCCTCTCCTCCTCCTCCGCCTCCTCTTCTTCCTCCTTCACCCTCTTCTGCCTCTTCCCTGCCTCTCCCCCTCTGCCTGCTCCTCTTTTCCTCCTCCCTCATCCGCCTCCCTGTCGCTCCGCCGGACGTGCCGTTATGGCCGGCCGGGCGTTTCACCTGAGGCTTCTCACCGTTGACGGCCTTGAAGCATGAAATATCCAACATGTGTGCATTCGGAGGGCGGGTCGTTTTCAAAAAGATGTTCAAGCTTTGGCCCTGCACACACGTCTCAAAACGATTTTAACGGATGGAGGACGGATGGTTTCCAACATTGGGCGCTCGCCGTGGTGCCGCTCACACTCGCCTTAAAACAAGTCTTACAGTTTACGATTGGTACACGGGTGTAGGGTGAACCATTTTCACAACGGGGTTCTCGCCGTGTTGCCGCGTGGAAAATAATCAGATTTCTTTTCAAGATGGGACTATGGTTGGGGACTTCGTCAACACACCGTACTCGCAGTATGCATGCAATGCAGTGGTGACACGAATGGAGGGTGGTTCTTTTCACACATATATGGGCGAGGTTCTCGCCTGAATGCATAGATGTCCAGAGCTACAAAAGGCCTGAAACAGTTACACAGAAAGAGGGCGGATCCCTGTCAAAGTGGGGCCGCCGTTGGACGCGTCGTTGAACCCACCGCCTCGCATTCCTTCCAGCTCGAAGGACGGAGGGCAGTTACTCTTCGGCACTGAAATCGCGCCAGCATGGCGGGTCCATGGGCCCCGTCCTTCGAGGGGTTCGCTCGGCGCTGTGGCAGTGATGGACAGATTGACGAGAGGGGGACGTTGGGACTGGAAGGTCTGGAGGGCCCAGTCTACGTGCTTCCGGAACACCCATATCTCGGGCCTAGAGATGGTGTCCTTCTCACGTTCTAGCCACAAGCGTCTACGGACACATTGTGTGCTGTTACGTTTGTAGACTCATTCGGGGTGGATGCGTCCATAGATTATGCGGCCGTTGCGTTCGTCGAAGTACAGGGTTGGAGAAAGGGTACATCCGTCTACGGCAAGTCCCTGTTCTAGACCAGGTCCCACACGGTGTTCCAAGCGAGGGTGTATTGCAGCATCGTTGTTGCATGGGTTTACTCTGGCCCTCCTGAGAGCGTTTTTTATTTCATTTGTTTATTTGTTTCGCTTCTCCTCTGGCGGTTAACGCTTGTTACCCGACCCCCCCCGCGGGTACGGCTAACGATCGCACGTTTTTTGGGGGTGGAGGGCGGGCCCCCCCTCTCAGCAGGTATGGCAATTGATGTGCCGATGGCGCGGATGCACCCTGGCGGGCGCACGCTGCGGCCGCCGTCACCGTTACCCGCCGGCCCCCGCCTGGGTAACAGCCCTTACCCCAAACAATAAAAAACAGACAGTCTCCATGTTCTTCCCCCTCTCCTTCCAGAAGCCACCTTCTATATCTTTGGGCGCTCCTTTAGAAAGCTCCAGAAGCCATGTGGTGGGAGAGCGCTCGAGCCTCGAGCTCTGTTGAGGCATACCTCCTGCCCCTCCTGGTGCGAACCTTCAAGGATTCACGTACCCGGTAAGGAATTTGAGTCAGACGGCATTATGTCATGTATGTGTTGATTCAGTGCTATCTCATTATGTGCCATACTGTTTTGCGTGTGCTTGCACGGCCACCCAATTTTGCAGCAGACCTTCTCGCCACGCTCGTCGTCATCCTGGAGCCTCCTGGAGCCTCCTGCTGTCTCCGGGGACAGATGCCTAGGGTATTTGTGAAGGTTACCTGGTGCGTCCTTCTCTTCCTCGTCTTCCCTCATCCTCATTCCTCTTGTTATGCTTCCTCCTCCTCCTCCTCCTCTTCCTTCTCCGCCTTTCCTCTATTCACGTTTCTTATTCTTTCTCCTCCTCCTCTTCTCCTTCCTTCTCCTCCCCATCTCTCTCATCCAACATATTTTCCGTCGTTTTTGATCTTGTCTTCCTTACATCTTCCTCCTCCTCCTCTTCCTCCTTCCTCTTCCTCCTCCTCCTCCTCCTCCTTCTCTACCCTCTCCCTCTTCCTCCTTGTCCGACATTTCCTCCGCACCATTCCTCCCCAATTTCCACCTTGGGGCGAGGACAGCCCGCCCAGGGCCGGGTCGCAGGTGGCCTGTCCGTTCTGGCACCCCTGCACGCCGTTTGCCTCTTAAGCCGTTTGGGGGGCCCTCAGAAGGAACCCCCACAAAAGGCGTCGAGTTCATGTCGTTCTACGCCTCCGGTTTTCGAGGATAGCCCTTAGCGAGAGCGTTACTATCTAGGATAGGAGATCAAAATTGTGCGAAATCTCTGGGCATCAAGACGTTCGGCGGATGTCAAAAGGGCAGTCAGAATGTTAGATTCTTAGGGTGTCCTAGCAAGTATAATCATAGCTTGCACATGTCATCGACATGCTATCGACATGTGCGTACACAGACATCAGTCAGCATATTGGTTTTGAGGGTGTCTCAGGCGAGAGCTCAGCCAATGAAGATACGTCAAACTTGTAAGCTCACTGGGCATATCCGTTTTATGAGGATGCCTGCAGCGAAAGTCTTCGCTAGTGACAAACGACGTCGGAACGCACCTGGTTCGCCATCCAATGGTTGTGAGGATCTCTCAGGCGGGAACCTCCTCTGTGATAAACTCGCAGTTTCGCGAGCGATCTCAATTTGTTTGTTTCCCGAGGATGTCTCTGGCGAGAGCCACACTTTTCAGAGCCAGTGTGGTTAGCCAACTTATCCGGCATCCCGATTTTGTGAGGTGGTTCAGGGAACACGCCCCCCTACACCATGATCGATATCCGACGCCCCGTGCCCCGCACCCCTCCGGTCTAGTGCCAAAGACCCGTCCACACGAAAAGGACCTTGGGCCCGAGCCCCTCACCCGGCAAGCACTCCTCCTCCTCTCTCCTCCTCCCTCCTCTTCTCCCTCCCTCCCTCCTCCACCCTCGGCTGTGCGCGCAGGTGGGGCCCCGAGGCGGGGAGTTAATCTCGATGCCTCCTAGATAGGGTCGGAGTAGATTGGGTCGGAGGATCGCTCCGCATCACCGATGCATCCACGATGCAGCTCGATGCGGAGCCAGGTTCTCTCCACGCCCACGTCGCAGATGCGTCAGCGACGTCGGCGATGCATCGGCGATGCATCGACGATGCATCGCCGATGCATTGGCGATGCGGCGCGATCCTCCGACACCATCTACTTGGACCCCATTTAGAGAGCCTCTAAAATCCCGGGTTTGCTCTGGTCCTCTTTCCTCCCTCCCTCCTGCGCCTCCTGCCCCTTGCCGCTGCTCTTCCCGCTCCTTTGCTGCCGCTCCTGCTGCTCCCGCGGCGCCGCTTCGGTTCGCCCCTCCCGCGAATCAACCGCCCCTCCTCGCGAGGCAGCAGGAGGACCTTCGCTGAAGGGGCCCCCGGGGCCACGGGCAACAACCGGGTAGCCGAGGACAGGCCAATCCATCCCACTCCACAGAGGAGGAACAGGTGCCGATACCGCTGCCCTTCGCCATTTTTCCTCATTTTCGGCCTCCTCGGAGGCCCTCGTTGCCACCGCTGGATTCGTTTTGAAATCCAGAAAGGGCCCCCGGAGAGAGTTTTCTCAGCGCATGCAGCGGCAAAATCTGGACCCCCCATCGGAGTATCCTGTCTGCCTTTCGCTCGGCTGGGCGCAGAGAGGAGGCGCGAAGAGGGAGAGGGGGGGGGGGCAACAGCAGCAGGCAGGCAGCAGAGAAGCAGGGCAGGATGGCTTCCTGTCCTTTCCTCCCGCCCCCTGAGCCCTCGCCCACCCACCCCTCTCCCCCTGCAACGCCGGTCCGCCGACCCCGACTGCGTTTTGGCCTAGGCCCCGAGGGGTGGCGCCCCTCGCGGTGTGGCGGTCATGGCACCGAGGGGCCTTTCACCAGACGGCGACGACGACGACGACGACGACGAAGAAGAAGAAGAAGAAGACGAAGAAGAAGACGAAGACGACCAGTCCTCCCCTCCGCGCGTCCGCCCGTCAGGGCAAGCCTTTTCGGCCCTCGGACCTCCCGCCGCCAAGGGCAAGAGGCGGGAGGAGGGCGGGGGCTGGCGGCTTTTGCGAAGAAGACCGCCATCGAGCTGCTGGGGAACCTGTGGAAGTGGGCCGCGGGCCCAGGGGGCCGGGATCCCCTGCCTCGTCCTTCCCTCCCTCGTCCCGTGTGGTGGGCGCGGACGTGGGTGGGGCACGACGGCGAGAATGAGGAGGAGGGAGTGGAGGAGGAGGAGGACGAGGAGGAGGAGGAGGAGGAGGGGGAGAAGGAGGAGGAGGAGGAGGAGGAGGAGGAGGAGAAGGAGGAGCAGGAGGAGGATCAGGAGGTCCAGCGCGAAGAGGAGAAGGAACGTGAGGAGGATGGGTGAGAGAAGTAGCAGGAAGGTGAGGCCCGTGAGGAGGAGGAGGAGCAGGCGGAGGAGGAGGAGGAGGAGGAAGCAGGAGGAGGAGGAGGTTAAGGAGGATGAGTGCAGGCGTAGGAGAAGGGCAGACGGAGGATGAGCAGGCGGCGGAGGAGGAGGAGGTGGAGGAGGTCGGAGGAGGCTTGTGTCCACTCGGGTGTGCCCTGAAATCAGTCCCCGAGTTGCAAAAAGGACACGCGCACAAGTTCCTTGTACGCCGACGCGGCCCCAAGATCCCATGCTCCTCTGGGCCGCCCGCCAGCGGTGCGAAGACAAGAGCGCCTTGCGCTCCACAGTCTGGGCCGCCAGAGGGCCGCCTTCACGGTCGGAGATTGTGGCATGGAGTGTCGCGCCGCCAGTTTTGGCCCACCACGCCTCGGCGCGATGAGATAGCCATTTCCCAAGTCCCAAGCTTCAACGTCCCGAGCCGGATCGACACGCTATCAGGGTATAGCATTTCGCCGGGGCCGCCGCCGCGACACGCTCAGCAGAAGTTCCTGACCGTACCCCAGGGGGTGCGCGCGAGGGCCCGAAGATACACCACGCTTCGCAAGGTCCTCTCGGGAGCGGCGGGAAACATCGAAGTGCGACATTCTAGTGGTGTTGGTATGTTTTCATGTGTTTTGCGGGTCTCTGGGCGGCTTCTCGTCGCCATGGCTGCATTTACTGCAAAATTCTGGCCAGAACGTTTTCCTTGAACTGTTCCTGGAGTTGAGTTCTGACCACCGAGCCTGGAGGGGTGACCCTTCGACGGAGTTGCCTTTGGTCTGGGCCCGCTGGGCTCCCTCGATCGCGGAACGCGCTCGAGCAGCAGTGGCTTGCGCGAAAGGGGGCTTGCGACCCCCCCGCCCCCCCCTGAGGCCGCGCACCAGAGGCCCCTCTTGGCGGGGGCCACTCTTTGCGTGCAGCCGAGGCAAGGACCCATCGCCCCCAGGGCGCTCCGGGATGTCCTCAGGGCGCTCCGGGAAGGTCTGGCGCCCTATGCATCCCTCCGGACCCGGTGGCTCTCGGGTGTTCTCTGTGCACGGTCTTGGCCCCTGCCATCTCATCGCTCCCCGTGGGGGGAGGGGGCCGGTGCCCCAGCTGCTGGATCGCGCAGCGGCATGCCTGCACGCTCCTTCCTCCTCCTCCTCCTTTTCCTCCTCCTCCTCCTCCTCCTCCTCCTCCTCTTCCTCGTCCTCCTTGTCCTGTTTCCCCGGCTTCGGTGGTGGATGCGGCCCGTGGTGCTGCAGGCGTGCTGCACGGTTCTGTTGTGGCCCCCCCGAGACGGGGGTTGGTCCCTGCTGGCGCCTGCAAGACGAGCGGGGCTCCGTCCCGATGTTCTGGTCCGTGTCGGCGGGGCGCGCGCGCGATGAGGTCAAGACCCGGCCCGACTTCCTGCGCTCCTCCCTCGAGATGATCTCGACGCTGCTGATGACGTCGGCGCCCACGGGCGCCACGCCGCAGGTGCTGGAGCGGGTGAAGCAGGCACGGGCCCCTTCGCACCCCTCGCTCCTGGAGCTTCCCCGCTCTGCCTCCCTGCCACCCTTCTCCCCCTCGCAGACATCTGAAGGGTTGATCTGTCCAGTCCAGGTGCCTCTCCTTCATGCCGCCTCCGGGTACCATTCTCGGGCACCCCGACCAGCAAGCTTGGTCATCGGGGCGAGACACCAAGTAATTCTCCCCAGGAAGTGACCGCTGGGGCCGCGGATATAACACATCACATCTGTCGGGTGTATGGGCTCCCATGCCCACGCTGTGTCGATGGTAATCGTAAATATTATCTCCTTAGACTTGCAATGGGGGTCTGGACCAATGCTTACAGTCTAGCTGGCCAGGTCAGTCGCACGGCTGCAGTCTCAGTTTTCAATCGTACCCGACAAGGTCGCAACATCCGATACTCCGATACTCCTCCCCTGTGCTGCTCCTCCTCCCCCTCCCTCTTGCTGTGCCTCCTCCCTCCTCCTCCTGCTCATGCTTGCCTCCCCCCGTTCCCTTCCCCCCTCCCCATCTCCCTCATCTGGGTCTGTCCTCCCCCGCCTCCTTCTCCTTCCCATGTACACCGTCGGGCCCTGCGTGTCCGATGACGGACCCACCGTTGACCGCAACCGTCCAGACTCGTTCTTGTTCTCGCCCTGCTTGTCCTTACGTGGTCCAAGCTTGACCTTCGTTGAACGTAACCGTCCGGCCCCCTATTTTCGCTCGCCTCCCGCGTGCCCTTTGTGTTTCAAGCTTGGCCCCTCGCTGAACGCATTCTCCAGCTGTCGCGCCGGAGGTCGCTGGCAGGCCGCCAAGAACCGCCGAAGGCTGACGGCTGAGGACCGTCCGTCCATGGTGGAGCGCGCGCTTATTCTACACTCATCATGCCACCTTTTCCCGACCGACCGTGCCGCCGAAACCACCCCGCAGTCGATTCGACCCCCACCGGCCCGGGCGGCGCAGCCTCATTCATGCACAAACCCGCTCGCGCGTTTCCCCCCCCCTCCCCCCCCTTGCCAGGAGCAGCCCGGGTTCGCCCCCCCACCCGCCCCCACCCCCCTTGCTTTGCCTCCAGTGGTGGCGCGGGGCGGCCACGACTTGGGGCTGCCAGAGGTGATCTTGGCCAGAGATACCACCTAGCTTTAGCGCCATTATGTCTCCCTTTGAGGCCTTGAGGCCCCGTGGGGTTATGGGGGGTGCCCTTGAGGCCATCTGACTTGAAGACAAACAAACGTTGGCCACCAGCTTGCAACACGCCCCTGCTCTATGATCGGCAGCAGCTCAACCCGGCACCGATCTGAAGGACCCTCTCAGTTTCCGAGGGTACATCCTTCAGATTGTTTTCGCCTTGGTCTCGCCGATCCTCGGGACGGGGATGAGCTCGAGGCTGGTTAGCCGGGGCCGCCGCCGAGCGGTGCGCCAGCCGCAGCCCGCGACGCGGCTCGCCCCGCAACCCCCTCGCGGCAGGCGAGGCGACTCGCGCGACATGCCTTCACCCCCCTTCCTGGTGCCCAGACCCCCTCGCTTCGTGAAAAATCAGCCGCGCGCAGAGTGGGGTGGGGGGATCTGCACGAACGAAATGGGCACGGAAAGAATGGGTACAATGCCCAACAGCAGTTCCGGTTCATTTTGAACAGGATTCGCCGTCCGCGCCGCCGCGGCCTGTGTCCATTTGAGACAGGAGGCCCCCTGCTCAACAGCGGCCGCGATTAGTTTGGGACAACATATGCTGTTGGGCATTGTGCCCATTCTTTCCGTACCCATTTCGGGCGTCCAAAGGGGATGGGGGAAGGCTTCTCAGAAGTACCCTTGCTCTTTCTAAGGCGCGGGCCTGTTTTTTGGGTGTAAGGCTGGCGCCTTCTGAGAGGCAGCCTCCTTCTACGAAGCCTTCCCCCCTCTCCCTACTCCCTTTGGCGCGCCGCCCAGAAAATCAGAACGGATGCTTCGCTGCCCGGGTGCGCCCGTGTTGACACGCAGCACGCACCGTGCTCAAGATGCCGGTGACAACACGCTGCGTGTTGGCTCGGCGCGTGTTGGCCCACGCTTTGGCGAACCTATCGCGCCAGACCTAGGTTTCGAGTCTACATGTTGAGCTCCGTGTCAACACGCTACGTGTGAAGCGTTGCGTATCGGGTCAGCGAAAAAACGGACGTTCTTGGCGCTTTTGTGTGCAATCTTCGGCCTCCAGTGGCCCCTGCGGGGCCCGGGGGGGAACACCTCAGGATGAAAAGCCGGTCCCGGGGAGGGGTCCAGGTTTCCAGGAGCCACGCTGTGAAACAAAAACAAGCACGACGTTTGGGGAGCCGCTCCTGGCCCAGGGTGTCCCCAGCTTCTCTTGCCGCTGCGGGGTCCTCCGTGGGGCCCCCTGCGGGGCCTCCTGGTGGGGTACTCCTCGGATGCCGCGGGAGCCTTCCTGTCGGACGGGGCTAGGACGAGGATACATCCGTTCCGCAGCGTTCTGGAACGCTTTCAGACCGTTGCGGAACGCTCTGGTAAGCCCGCGGCGCCCGAAAGATCCTCCGGAAGCCGCCGGATTTCAGAGATCCGATTTGTCCTCACGGGACTGCTTCCCCCAGGGAGGCCACCCCCGGGGGCAAGCGGGGCGGGCCCCAGGTTGAACGCAACGGCCGCCACCCTGCCGACGTCTACCTGCCACAGTGGCACAAAGGCACGGCGGCCGCCCAACGCTTTGCCGCCACGTCTGGGCTTCGCGCCGATCTCCTCGCCGCGTCGGCCGCTTCGTCCAGCGCGGCGACGAAGCGGTACGAGGAGCTCAAAAGGCAGCACCAAGTACACTGCGCGGCAGTGCGCAGCCCAGGGTTTCACCTTCCTCCCCATGGTGGTGGAAGCCTTCGGCGGCGGGTGGGGCCGCGAGGCACGCAGGGCCTTGGGGGTCCTGGCTAAGCGGGTGGCTGACGCCACGGGAAAAGACGCCGCACTTTTCGCGGACGACTTTCCGCGCATGCGGTGTTGTGGCGCGGCCAGGCGCAGTTTGGAGAGCCGGGGGTTGCAGCGGCCCGCCTGGCCACGGCCACGGCTGCCTCCACGGCGGACGCCGTCCCCGTGGCGCCGCCTAGCACCCCCCGCCCCCCCGTTTTCTGGGCAGCGCGGACGCCCCCGCGCCTTTTCGCCAACGTCGCGCTGGCGACCCTTCACACGCGCCGTCTGGCCCTTCCTCGGCGTGGATGTCCCCACCAAACCGCACTGTGCTGGGTTCGGTCGGCCACCCCGCCCAGGTCGCCGCCGTAGGGTCCGTAGCTTCATCGCGGGTGGCTCTTCTCTCCCGGCCCCTGTTCCGGCCTGTCTGCTTGCGGTCGTTCCCCCCCCCCCTCCACCTCGTCTTTGTCCCCCTCCTCTTCCATTTCCTTCCCTTCACTGTCAGCCTGCGGCTGCTTGGCCTCCCCTCCGTTTCTTTGCCTCCTCCCCTTTCCTCCTGCTCTCTGCGTGGTGCTTTCGCCCAGTCCCCCCTCCGCCTGCCCGCCCGCCCCGCCGGCCCCGGCTGTCCGGCTTCCCGCGCTGCTGCCCGGAAGCAGCGTGGGATTTCCCAGGACGATGTTTCCGATGTTATCCTCTTCTTGGCTCCGTCGTATTTTGGAGCTCCCGTGGGCACCTGGGGCAGGGAAGCCTCCGGCAACGCTTTGCCTTTGTGGGCCGCCCGCGGCGGAGGACTCACCGCCCTGACGGCGACCGCCGCTCCCGCCACGCGCCGCGCGGACCCGCGGCGGCCCAGTCCGGCCAGGTCCAGCAGGCCGCCTCCATCGCCTTCAAGGAGCGTGCCGCGCGAGGCAGGCCTCTCCCGCGCCGGGGGCCGCAGCGCAGCGCTCTCGAAAGCTCGGAGGGCCGAAAGCACCTTGACACCTCCCCCCCGCGGGGGGGGCCATTCGCGACGGAGGCCTTTCCATACTTCGCGGTTTCCGGGGCCCCTTTGCCGACATCTTGGGTCGTCAAAAAACGACGCAGGATGAAACACCGGACCTTGGGAATGGGTCAATAACACCGAGGGTCGACGTCGTGACACAAAATACGTCGGGGGATCACTTGGAAGTGTCGGGGGCTTTCGGGACCCAGGGTGGTTGCCAGCAGCTGCGCCTTGTCAAGAGCGTTCCGGGGGTGCTGGAGCCGTCCCGATCGATAGACCGACGAGGATCACTGAAGGTGTCCGCGCTTTTGTCGGTTCTGCTGCGTCGCAGACGGTTGCGCTCGGTCGGTTCGGTCCGGCCAGCTGCCGTGCCTCAGTTGCGTCGATGCGCCTTTCTGGGCTGCCTGTGGCCTGTCGTTTGTTTGTTATTCTAAAAATTCGGGGGACCTTCTTGTCCTGAATATTGTATGGCAAAATTGGAGAGGCCTGGCGGCCAGTGCCGCCGACCCTGATCGAAAGGGCTAGGAGTGGGGGGAGGAAGCGGAGGATGAGGAGGAGGAGGAGGAGGAGGAGGAGGAGGAGGAGGAGGAGGAGGAGGAGGAGAGGAGGAGGAGGATGAAGAGGAGGAGAAGGAGGAGGAGAGCAGGAGGAGGAGGAGGATGAGAGGAGGAGGAGGGGAAGGAGGAGGATGAGGGGGAGGAGGAAGAGGAGGAGGAGGAGGAAGAGGAGGAGGAGAGGAGGAGGAGGAGGAGAAAGAGAGGAGGAGGAGGAGGAGGAGGAGGAGGAGGAGGAGGAGGAGGAGGAGGAGGAGGAGGTGCATTCTTTGTGTGCCCGCTCGAAGATAGTGCCCCCCGGGAGTGTGATATTCTGACTTGGGACGTGCTCCCGCAAGAGGAAGACATGCATCTCGGGCGTGCCCGCTCGAGGAAAATGCGCCCTGGGGGGTGGTATTTTGACTCGGGTCCCGCTCCCGGGACGCCTCTGCGGGAGGAGGAGGAGGAGGAGGAGGAGGAGGAGGAGGAGAAGGAGGAAGGAGGAGAGGAGCAGGAGGAGGAGGAGGAGGAGGAGGAGGAAAAGGAGGAAGAGGAGGACCAGGAGGAGGAGGAGGAGGAGGAGGAGGAGGAGGAAGTGCATCCCGTGCGTGCCCGCTCTAGGAAAATGCGCCCCGGCGGGCGTCGTATCTGCCCCGGCCCTCCCCCCTCCCCCCCCCTCTGCGGGGAAGGGATCAAAAGGAAGGGGCTTCCCTTCGACTCCACTACGACGTCGTTTAATTTCGCTTTGGATAGCGCGCTTGAGGAGGAGAGCCCTGGGAGGGGGAGAACGGAGCTGACGGAGACGACGAGTCGAACGGAGAAGCCCCTCACACACGCCGACAGGGTCGGCGGATTCTCTTGTACTCCCACGTGGGTTCGACGCGGATTCGACATGGACTTGACAGATCGGACACCGATTCGACGCGCTCGACATGGATTCGACACGGATTCGACGTGGATCGCGGCGCAACGGGGCAGGTCCCCCGAAGATGCAACACAAGTTTTGGTCTGTTTCTGTTTCGTTGTCGGTTCGGTCGGTGTTCGGTTTTGTTGTCGCCGTGGACGGCCGTCAATGCTGCCCGAACCACTCCCACTCAACCAGAATGCCTCAGACCCTCCAAATTTTCGGATCGGGGGGTATACGTGTCTCAATGTTCTGGAGCGCCCCCCATTGGAAATTGACAGGCCCTGACCCCTGACGTGCGGTGCAGTGGGCGCATGCGTCAAGAAGTCTTGCTGTGAGGCATCTCGGGGCACACTGTTCTGTCGATGTTGGACTTCGCGCGAAGCCCAGGAACTCTTCTGGATGCCCTCGGGCCGTCGGGGAGCATGAAGTCTTCTTCGGGCACCTGGTGGCAGGTTGGTTCCTTCCCTGGCGTGCCCTCTGCAGCTCTTCGCCCCGGATGCCCGTGTGATGGCCCGGGGGCCCGAAGGCGGCCCCCTGGCAGCCGAACGTCCAGAAGTATGGCAGCTCTGGGACGGAGCAGTTGCCGGCCGCGGAGCTGCTCGGGGGCCCGGCGTCGGGCCCCGACGCGACGCAGTGGGCACGTACGGCAGGGGGATAGGTTTCAATCGGGCAGCATTGACGACCGTTTCGCGGTGTTTGAACTCGCTTGCTGGTGTGGAGGATGCTCTGCAGTCTGCTCTGCTCGCCAGTGCCTCTCTGTCACGCTCCCGCATCTTGGTCCCTACATCCCCAGGGCGGACATGTGTTCCTCTTGGGCCTGGAACGACGGCTGGAAGTTTTGAGCAGACGCGCGTGAGATAACCGCCGTCGGATCCCGTGAAGATCGCGCGGATCCAATTGTGGCTTTGGCGTTTGCTTCGGTGGATCCGATTTCCCTTCGCGCGGATCCGATTTCGGATTTGCTGGATCCGTGTTAGATTTTTTACGGCGGATCCGATTTCTTCCCCGTTTTCAATTTCTAATATGGCATATTGAGACGGGGAACCGGAAGAAATCGGATCCGTGGACCTCGGAACCCGCCCGTGTTAAGATTCTACCGGGGGAGGGTTTTCGGTCATTGACTTCCAACTCATCATCGCCAGTTCGTCGATTGAGCTTCGGGCCCAGGGTGAGAGATGCGAAATGATCTTGGGGTACCCATGTGCAGGCCAGCTTCGCATTTGGTGTGCCCACTGTATCTCCACTGTCCGCGGTCTAACGGCCCGTCCACAAGAACCCACACCCGCGGCCTCGCTGCCCAGACTCCTTGGCCGCGGCCCCGAGGGATAGCGGGCGGCTCTGCGCTGGCGATCCCCGCGCGGGAAGTGTCCACGGGATCGCGCCACGGTGCTCAGACCGCGAGGGCACTGGCACGGACAAGTTCCGTGGCTCGTGGCGGGATGGGGGCCGATGCGGGCGTGGGGCCCGCGCGGCTCAGGGCGGAGAGCCTCTTCCACGACAGGCGCCCTCGGATTTTTTGATGAGGCGGCGATTGTTCAACAGCGCGAGGGGACTCGCGCGGGGAGGGTCGAGGAGGAGGATGAGGAGGAGGAGGAGGAGGAGGAGGAGGAGGAGGAGGAGGAGGAGGGAGAGATTAGAGGAGGAGGATCGCGGATGAGGATCGGGGATAAGGGAGTGGGTAAGGACGGTTCATAAGGAGGAGGCAGAGGAGCGAGGATGGGAAGGAGGTTTTTCGAGGAGGAGGATCGAGAGGAGAAAGAGGAGGAGGAGGAGAAGGAAGAGGAGGAGGAGGAGGAGGAGGAGGAGGAGGAGCAGAAGGAGGAGGAGGAGGAGGAGGAGGCAGAAGGAGGAGGAGGAGGAGGAGGAGGAGAAGGAGGAGGAGGAGAAGGAAAAGTAGGGAAGGGAGGAAGGGAAGTAAGGACGGAAGGAGGAGGAGGAGGAGGAGGAGGAGGAGGAGGAGGAGGAAGAAGAGGAGCGAGAGTAAGGGAAGGATGAGGAAGAGGAGAAGGGAGTGGAGGATCATCTTGGTGTGTGGGGGGGGGGAAGACCGTGGGGCAGGACGACAAGGACAACGAGGATCGAGGAGGATGAGGAGGAGGAGGATGAGGAGGAGGTGGATCGAGGAGAAGGCGGATCTGGGCGGGCAGCGGGGGGCCTGGGCGGGCAGCGGGAGGCCCCATACATGGGCGCGGGGCCCGAGAGGACATCTGCGTCAACGGCAAGCAGCACCTGCAGGACCTGGTGCCGCAGGACCAGCGAATCGCCGTACTCTGGCTGCAACTGCTGCTCCTCTCCCCCCCTCTCATGATCCTCGTCCTCGTGGTCGGCGTCATCGTCCTTTTCCTCTTCCTCTCCTCTCCGCCTCCCTCCTCATCGTGTTACTGTGGGGAACTGCGGCTTAGCGTGTCGCGCCGCTGGTTCTGGCCCACAATGCCTCGGCGCGACACGCTGACCACTCCCGGGTCCCAAGCGTCAGCGTCCCGAGCCTTTCGCAGTTTCCGCCCCGTGAAGAGGAGCGCCACGCTATACTTTCCGCTGCCAGGGCATAGCGTGTCGCCGGGCCCGCCGCCGCGACACGTTAAGCAGACGTTCCTGACCGTATCCTTCTTACTCCGTGTCGTGGTAGTCGTCCTCGTCTCTCTTTGTTGTCTCTGCCGAGAGCTGTGTGCATGGTGAGCGCCCAACCCGGATGGCACAGTCAAGACGATGAAATAAGGACCAATCGGGTTCGCAAGGGGCTCTCCGCTCCGTAGGCCCTTCCGTGGCTGCGTTTCTTTAGCACTCCTCTTGCACCCAGGCGACTTTGGAACCCCTGACGGGTTTCTTTTTCTGTTTCCGTTGTTTCTCGCGTAGATTCCTCCCGAGGCAGTCCTGTTTCTGCTGATGCCTTCTTTCCTCCTCCCTCCTCATGTTGCGTGGGCGCATCAGCTGCCGGATTGTGGGTGTGAAAGCCTCTGCGGGGCACAGGAAGGGGGTATAGTTGACACGATGGTTACAAGTAGCCCCAGCTTCGGAGACGTGCCCATAGGTTCTTGCTTTCTGGGGCTCAGCACCTTGCAACTCTTCTCGTGTTTTGTATGTGCAAGGGTCTGTGGTGAGGGGGCTTATTTTTTGGCCCCCGCTCGCGTGGCCATGTTTCGGACGTCTTCGAAAGAACGGGCGGCGATCAGCTGACCCAGCTCTACCTGCAGACCATGGCGATGCCCAGCCGGATGCACCTCTTCATCGTGGACGGCGTCGGCGCCGTGGTGACCAGCCTGCGAGAGGACCGCTGGGCGGGGCCACTCCAGGAGAGGTGCAGCGCACGTGGAGCTCCGGCCCCTCGGCGACTCCGAGCCCCTCGCTGAGCCACCCAGGGGGAAGCTGCTGGGCGAAGCTGTGAGCCAGGAGCCTGGATCGAACATGAGCCCATCTGCGCGAACAGGCTCCTCGGAAGTCAGCGCGGATTTTCTGGCATCGGCGCTGCAACCCCCTGGCGGCGCCAGGGAGTGGGGCTCTCGCAGGCCTAGAGGTTGGCACCCACACCAATGTCGGCGGTGTGCCTCCACCGAGGGAAGAAGATACCGATCTCGGCGATGGTGGTAATGCTCTGGCTGCCAAGGTGACCAGAATATTTCCACCGACGCCGAAGTCTAGGATCATCTTCCCCTTGTTGAGGCACCCCCCTGTGTTGGTCTTGGTGCCCATTGCCAGGCCTCCATTGCGCAGCTCCGATCCAAGAGAGCCGCCCGGATTTCCAGGTGCTCACGTTTGGGGTATAGTATGTCCCCCATGTCTTCCCGGTGGAGGCAGCGCGGGGCCAAGGCGTGGGTGCGGCGATGTCCTTTCGCGCCTCCTCGCCCCCGCAAGTCCGAGGAGCAAGACGTCATGATGAAGATGATGATGACGATGATGATGACGATGCCAATGATGGTGATGATGATGATGATGATGATGATGATGCTGATGATGATGATGATGCTGATGATGCTGCTGATGATGATGATGATGATGATGACGATGGTAATGATGGTGATGATACTGATGATGATGCTGATACTGATGATAATGCTGATGATGTACATGATGATGATACTGATGCTGCTGCTGATGCTGTTGCTGCTGTTGATGATGATGTTTGTCATTGTGATGGTGCTGATGATGATGACGATGCTTATGATGATGATGATGATGATGATGATGATGATGATGATGATGATGATGCTGATGATGATGATGATGATGATGGTGATGATGCTGCTGATGCTGCTGATGCTGCTGATGACGATGATGACGATGATGGCGATGATGATGATGATGATGATGATGATGATGATGATGATGATGATGATGATGATGATGATGATGACGATGATGATGATGATGATGATGATGATGATGATGATGATGATGATGATGATGATGATGTTGATGATTATGATGATGATGCTGCTGATGCTGATGCTGATGCTGCTGCTGCTGCTGATGATGCTGCTGCTGCTGCTGCTGCTGCTGATGATGATGATGATGATGATGATGATGATGATGATGATGATGATGATGATGATGCGACCTGCCCTGCGAACGTGTAGGGGGTGCAGAACAGAGTCCGTTCTATTTCCCTCAAGCCTCATAACTTCAGGGAGCACCTGTCCTGTATGCGCCAAACTCAACCGCGCATCCCTCCTGGGTGCACGCTGGACGCCCTGTGTCCTGGCCTGGTGCGCAGCGGCGGCGGAGGGGGTCCCCCGGACGAGCCGCCGTCCGCAGCCTTCTCGGCCGAGGCCGCCTCTCGCGAGGCTGAGTGGGCCGCGACGTACGCCCGCAACCTCTCAGGCTACTCCAGATTTCGTAATACCAGGGAGGGGGTCTGGACCCTCCAAGACAAGCCATTTCAGACCTCCCCCGTGGGAGAACCCTCCAAACATCGTCCCCAGACCCCCCCAGGCCCTCCAAGATAGCCTGGAAGAGACCCCCCCCGAAATGAGACCCCCCTCCCTTTATTACGAAATCTGGAGTACATTGTACGCCCGCCCGCCCGCCCGCAACGTCGTACGCCCGCTCTCTCGGGCGGGCGTACGCCCGCAACGTCGTACGCCCGCCCGACGTACGACGTTTGCAGGAGTTCCGCAGGGATCAGGCGCAACAGCACGCCGACGCGGACTCGTTTTATGTGCATTTGATAGGGCGGGTGCTGACGGGCATCCTGACACAGATCGTGAGTGTGCTCAGCCACTTTTGTTTCCGTCATGGCGCTGTTGCCCCGGTTGCAGCTCTACCAAACGGAAAGGAGCGCCGCCGTGGCGGCGGAGTTCTTCAATAAGTTGCTGCAGGGCCGCATCGTCACCTTCCACTCGGGACGATCGCGGCATCTGGCACGAGCGGGCATTGATCTGGCTGGCGGACGCCCAGCAACCACCCACGCGATGGGACGATTGTGACACCCGATGGCGACGTGCACGAGGAGGAGATCGCCAGCGGCGCCGACGGAGATGGGCCCGACATGGGCTCGCGGCTCGCTGACATTCGGCGCCACCTCCGCTCGGCAGCGACCCGCCAGGCGGGTCTACCGCTTCAGCGCCTACCCGACGGATGCCGAGCTGCTCGACATGGTGCGTGCCGCGAGGCGCGACGCACGGGCGGCTGGCCTCCGCGTGTCAGAGCCCCCGTGTTTCGTGCCGAACGGCGACGTCCTCGGCGGCGCCTCTACCGTCAGCTTCGATGAGGTGCCAGGCTTCTACCGGCGCTTGGGCCGCAAAGGCCCACTGCCCCGCTTGCGGGCCCTGGAACAGCGGCGGCATCCCCAGCTCCCCTCCCACCACCGGTGGGCGCGCCACCAGGCCTGGACGAGGACGCCAGGGACGGGGAGCTGTTGGACGCTGGGGGGACCGCCAAGTCCGCGCCAAACCCTGCAGGCGCCCGCGTGCTCGTGAGTGCGGAGGCGTCGGCCTCTGGTCTGGCTCGGGTCTGCCGCAAGTCGGTGCAGAACGAGATCCAGCGGGGCGACGAGGTCTCGCTGGCTCGAGGCGACGTCATCTGGGGCGAGAGCGGCCTACGCAGCATTCCGAATGGCTTCATTGCACCGATGGGGTTGGTGCCGACGCCGATCGTTGGACATGGCGCAAGCGACGACGAGGATGGCGCGCGCTTGTTGGGCCCGCTGGTGCGCAATCGTTACGGTCGTCGCCGTCGAGACTTTCGAGATTCAGTCGGTCGGATGCGTAAGGAGGTCCTCGATGACTTCCCTTTGTCGGGCGAGCACAGCTACAAGTGGCTGTGCGAGTGCGTTCTCGGTCATGGAGGTACCCCCGACGGCCGCCAAACCAAGTGAATCAGCGGCAGCTTTTTCACCGAGGACTCGGCCGCCGCGCACGTCCACGACCTCCTCGGGCTGTCGAGCGAGCTTGCGCGGGCCTATGATCAGGCCGACGGCTCGAACTTGGCGCGCCTGGATGCGCGCGCTCGCACGCATCAGCTGGTCGAGGAGACCGTGGGCAGCATGGAAATTAAGGGGGTCGAGCATTGCGTTGGCCGCTCGAAGCAGCGCAGAGCGCGCGCCGCGGCGTGGCCGCGGCGCCCTGGCTCGCCGAGCGGGCCGCCGAGCAGCTTGCCAAGGGGGCCGAGATCCAGAAGCTACGGCGGGAAGCGCGCGAAGAGCGCCCCCGACGCCATGAGGGGGCAGGGGTGGCCTGGGGCCGGCGGAGGGGAGGTGGCTCGCCCCGACCGACGCGTCGCGGGATCCAGCTTGTCTACTTGGCGCAGGCCACCCTCCTGGTGACGGGGCGCTTCCGTTTGCTGCCCTTGTCGCGCCGGTCTCGCCGCGCCCCCTTCCTGGACTATCCCGTTCGGTTCGGGCTCGCATCCGCCATGCTCAGTTCATCGAGGAGCGGTCTCGGGGCGCCGCGGAGCGCCTCAACGCGCGCGGGGGCCGCGTCGCACCGCGGTGCGCGCCGGAGAGCCTTTCAGACATGGGCAACCGTTAGTTCAGGGGCGCCCGCCGCCTCCGTCGCCAGATGGAGTCCCCGGCGGACGCGTTGGCCCAGGAAGCTCGTTCAGAGCTTTAGGGCCGCCCATGTCTTCGCTGCGACACGTCCAGCCATCTGCCGCCGGGGCCATGTGCGCCGCGGTTCGCGAGCTGGCCCCAACTCGGGAACGAGCCTGGCTGTCTTGCAGACCGACTCGGGGCCCGCGGCCGATGCTCTCTCCCGGGCCTGAACCGTGCCCTGCTGCTGCTGCCGCCGACGAGCCTCGACGCCGTCGCGGGGCGGGGGGGGGGGCGGGCCCGCGCCAAGGCAATGCGTGGGCTCTGCGCTAGAAAGGGGCCGCACGATGCACGTAGAATTCGCGAAGTCGGGGGCCTCCAGGGGCGTCTTCGCGGCTGGCAAGACCAGGGCGGAGGGCGCGGGGGCGTTCTTCGTTGCCGGGAAGGACGGCTGTATCAGGGTGGCGCTTTATCGCCGGAGGAACAATCAACGGTTTCAGCCTCCCCCGCCAATTAGTTTCTTATCTGCGGCGATCTGCGCGGAATTAGGAGCGCCCGGGGGGCCCCGCTTTGCTTCGCGGGGGTCGACGCCCAGAGCGCCTTCAACCGACGCGAGCTGCCTGCCCACCTGCGGCCTCTGTTCTGCTTGTCCGCCGTCGCCGCGGGCGAGCTGGGCATTGCCGGGTTGGAGGGGCGTTGCGCAGCTGCTTGGATTCGCCTGCGCCCGCGGCTGGCTGCGGCGCCGACGGGCTGGGGCTGGGCGCCTTACTTCGCGCGGCGGGCCCGCGAGCGCGCGCTGGGCGGCCGCGACGCCGTCGGGCCCGAGCTGCGGGCCGTGGACTTCGCGCCGCCGCCGACGCCGCTTGCCGAGCCGATCCGCCCCCTCTGCTTTGACAGCGCAGGCCGAAGGAGATTGGGGGGGTCGCGCGCGCCAGGCGGCTGGCCCCCCAGACATTGGAGGCCGCGAGGCTCGCGGTCCAGGACGAGACCGACGTGGCGGACTCCGCGGCGACGCTGAGGGGGCAGTCTGCAGGGCGGCCTGCGCGGGCCACGCTGGTGCCGCTTCTTGGGAGCTGCGTCTGGGCCGTGGGCGCCCGGCGCGGCGTCGCCCCTGGGTGATTAGTCGCGACGTCGAACGCGCGCTGGGCTACTGCACCTTCGCGGCGCTCCGCCGCCGCGAGAGCCTGAACTGCCTCGGCGCCGTCGGCGCCTTCGTTCAGCAGAGGCGCCGGCGCGCTTGGCCGCGGTGGGCGTCGGCGCGAAAGGAGCAGAACATTTCCACCGACATCCTCGTCGCGCTGCGCGCGCAGCTGGGCGCCCCGCGGTCTTCAGAGGCGGTCGCGGCGGATGCCTGCGAGACGGGCCGCGCCTCGACGATCGCCGAGCGGGACATCGTCTAACCCCCGCCCGCGGATAATGATCCCCCCCCCTGTCCCGCACGAGAGTTCATTGCGTGGGCCGATGCTGTCTGGGTCAGGGGGGGGAGGCGGCAAGGCCGAACTTCTTTATCGCGGGGGCCAAGTTGCGCGTCGAGGTCGTTCTCCTCTCATGTTGAGTAGTGAGGATTCAGCTTTTTTTATGTCCTATGGATGTCCTAGGGGCCCATCCGAATTCCTTGTTGTTTCCGATGGATTTCTTTTGGGATTCAATGGGTTTCTGAAGGGTTCCGATGGATTTCCTACGGGACCCGATGCATGTCCTAAGGGGTCGGATGGATTCCCTGGGGATTCCTATAGATCTCATGCGGAATCCGATGGGTTTCCAAAGGAATCCAATCGATGTCCTGAGGCTGGGTTCCTGTGGATTTCCATGGAGGTCCTATGCTTTCCTAAGGGGCCTGGCAGATTTGTTTCGGAACCGCATGGGCTTCCATGGCATTCCTGTCGAATTCTTTGTGGGGCCATTTGGTTTGCATATGGAATCCAATAGATTTCACAAAGGGATCGGCTGGATGTCCTGAGGGCCCCTTATCAAGGAATCCGATGGATTTTTGAGGAAGTCTCATGGATGTCACGCGGGTCCTTGCATATTTCCAAATGATCCGATGGATATCCTAGGGGAACCGATCGGTTTCCTATGGGGCCCAGTGGCGTTCCAGAGAAAGCATGTGGATTTCCATAGGATGTCTTTGGGCCTCCAGCAAGGAATCCGGTGGATTTCTTAAGAATGCCTATGGACTTTTGTTTTAAAAGGTCCCATGGACTTCTGGGGGGGCGCATGGCTTTCCGAGGAAACCACATCGATTTCCTGGAGGATTTCCATGGATGTCTCACGGGGCCACATGGAGTTCCATTGAGAATCATATTTTTCATTTCCGAAGGAATTATGTGGATGTCCGAAGGATTCCATCCAATATATGTCCTCAGGAATTGTATTGACGTCCTAAGGCGCCCAACTGATTGCGCAAGGGGTTTGTTCGATTTCCAAACGGACATTTCGGCGTGCCAAAGGAGACCAATGAACTCCCATGGATTCCCAAAGGAATCGCATGGATTTCCCCACGGGGCCCCATGGATGCCCCAAGGATTCCGATGAATGTTCGAAGAAATCTGATGGCTGTCCTCAGGAATCCCATGTATTTCCTAAGGATGCCCATGGGTTTCTTGGGAAAGCCTATGGTACTTCCAAGGATCTGGATGGGTTTTGCCAGGACGTGCATGGATATCTTGAAGACTCCGAATTGTACATGTCCTGAGAATTCCTACGGATGACCAAACGAATCCTTTTTCATGCCAGCGAAATCCTCTCCCCCCTCCACATTGCGCGCCCAGCCCGTGCTCCCCCCCCATTCTATATACATGCATGTAACAAAGGATGTCGTTACATACGTATGGATGTCCAAAGGAACCCTATGCATGTCGTGAGGAATCCTATGGCTTGCCGAAGGAATCCCATTGATTTCTTTCATATGCCGACGGCTTCCCTAAGGGGGGCGACTGATTTCCCGGTGAATCCTGTAGACTTCCCGCGGGTTCCTATGGATGCCCTATGGCGTCCTGCGAACTTCCTTGGGGGAATCTTCTCGGTGTCCTATGGTTTTCGATGGATGTCTTACGGAATCCTCGGTTTGTTCTTACAGCTTTTATGCATTTCCATTCCCGAAGGGCCAAGTGACATCCGCGAGGAATCCGCCGGACTTCCAAATGAATCCCCAGGCCCCCCCCCAGGCCACGGTCGAGCAAGATTACAAGTTCCCCAAGCCGGCCAAATTCGACTGGCGCATCTGCAGGTCCAGGCCTCGCAGATGGGATCCGAGTAGATGGGGTCGGAATATCGCGTCGCCAACGCATCGCCGATGCGGCTCGATGCGTGGCCCATCTTTCTCCGCGCCGACGTCGCGGATGCGTCGCCGACGTCGCCGATGCATGGCCGATAACATCGCCGTTGACATCGCCGATGCAATGCCCATGCTGCGCGTTCTCCCGAACACATCTAATTGCCACCCCATGTGGGGGGCCTCTAGCAGGGCACGTCGGCGCACCGAGCTCGCCCATCACTGCGCGATCATGAACTGCGAGCAGATCAAGAAGGGCGACGTCCTCGAGCTGGGCGCGGTGAACGCGCTGCTCGGCGAGATCGAGGAGCGCGCGGGCATCCCCCAGAACGCGCCAGGGCAGGGCGAGCCCGCCGCCCAGCAGCCCGAGGAGCAGAAGCGCTGGGCCGACAGAGTCGAGAAGGCCGAGCACTTTCGATCGCGGTGCGCTCTGAGGCCCCCGCGCGCAACGCTAACCTCGAGACGCCCAGGCAGGGGGCGGGCGCGGCCGTCGGGCGCCGCGGCGCCCTCAAGCAGCCGTCCGAGAACGCCGAGCAGGCCGCTGCGAAGATCCTCCGAAAGCTCGGCGCCGCCGGCCCCGCCGAGCAATGTCTTGCGAGCGGCGACAAGATGTCCCAGACGGATGGCTGGACACGCGGGCTCCGGGTGGCGAGGCGGGTCGGGCGCGCCTCGCGCGAGATCTGGGGCGAGGACCGCCGGCCGCCCATCGGCGTCGCCCTGGCGCGCGCTCGAGGCAACGGGTGGATCCGGTAGCTGCCGGGACCGAGCGACAACCGCCCCGCCGCGGCCATGGCCATGGCCAAGGCCAGGAGCAAAGGCGAGGCCGAGCCCCTGAGGTGCCCGACAGCGCCCGAGCCCAAGCGCGGCGCCCCCGACGAGTCGCAGGCTGCAGCGCATGCGCGCGAGAGGCGCCTCCCGCGCAAGGGCGGCTCCAAAGGGTGCTGAGCCTGCGCGGGCGAGCGGTTTGAGGTTGTGCGCGAGAGAGGTCTCTTGGCGAGAACCGCCAAATGTATCGAGCTCTCAGACAAAGTCTAGAAACCAACTCTCGCCGGGCACCGGGAGCAACGGAATTCCATTGGAATCCAATCGGCTTCCTCTGGCACCCCATGGATTTCCATCGATGTCCTGAGAATGTCCAAAGGAATCCTATGCACGTCCTAAGGGATCGTATCGATTCCCACAGAAACCGTACATAATTTCAGGGAAATCCAATGGAATTCCAATGGCAGCATATGGAGATCCAAAGGCATGTTATCGATTACCTAAGGAATCCAAGATATTTCCCGCAGAATCATAGATTCAGTAGGACGGCTTCCGGATTTCCACCGTCTGCATATTTTGGATTTCTTCCGGACCTATGGATTTCTTACGGAAGCCCATTGTTTTCGATGGAATGTAGAAGGAATCCAACATATTGCCTTAGGGTGGATCTCTGTAGGAACTTTATTGCTTCCCTGAGTAAATCGATGGATTCCCAAAGGATCTCCCATGATTTCCTTAGGTTTCCCATCGACACCTTAAGGAATCACATGGATGTCCATGTGATTTCTGTTGATTCCCTCAGGGGTCTGATGGATTGCCTAAGGAAGCCGATGGGCACCCATCTGATTATTATGGATTCCCGGAGGATTCCGCAGGATTTTGTCAATTGTTTTATTGATCGTTCAGGATCATCGTGATCTGCACCGTCTTCATCATCTTCACCATGCTGCTGAAATCGCCGGTAAAAAAACTGGCCCCAAATTTGATCACCCTCAGGAGATCATTTTCGCGGGGCGGGGGTCATCGTCGCCACGGAGCGCCGGCGCGAGATGCGGGGCTTCCGCCGCGCGCGCGAGCAGGCCGGCAGCTGGCGGCCTCGTGGCCGCGCGGCTCGCGCGGCCGAGGCCGCGCTGCTTGACGCCGAGCCGCCGTTTGCAGCATTGAGGGGCGAGTCTGGTAAAAGTTCCCCCGTGCGCGCGCGCGCTCCCCGGCGCCCCAGCTGGAAGCAGCCGCGCTGCGCCCCGCTGTTCAGGAAGGAGCCTATGCGCCGCAAAAAAGAAGCCAAAGGAGATCTTGCACTTGTCTGCGGGTTCTTGGGGGGAGAGGCGCGTTGTCCTTGGAAATAATATTGCGCTTGCGCTCGCGCTCTCGGATGGTCGTTGCCGTGACATTTACCTGCTCGATGCATTTCGCGCCGCCCTCGCGTTGGCCGCGGGCTCTCGGATCCAGAGCCGACGGGGGCCCATCGAGCTGAGCGGCGCCGACGGGGCTGGCCGCGCCCGCGAGCGCGCTGACGGACAGCGCGGGCGCGCCGCGGACTGGCGAGCGCATGCTGCGCAGGGCCGCCAGCTGCGGCCCCATCGCGGCGCCGGCGGCCGCCCGCGGGCTGGCGCGGGCGCCCCTGGGCTCCGCCCCCCAGCTGCCCTCGCGGCCTGGGCGGGCGGTTCTATCTCGGCCGTCGCCGACGGCTGCTCAGGCCCCGTCCTCGATTCCCGCGACGGACGAGGTGCTGATCGCCGCCGTCGCCACTCGGGCATTGCTAGAAGTGCCCTTGGCCCAAGGTGCCCCCAGCTTTTCGTTCAAGTTCGGAGCCCCTGGGGACCTCTGGGCCTCGTGGGGGGCGCCCTGGAGGCCTTCTGGGCCGCCCCCGGAATCCTTGGGGCACCGCGGGCCAGGGGTGCGGCTAGCAACGCCCGAGCCACGCGCGCGGCCGATTGCCAGAGCCACGTCCGCCCGGCGTTTCATCGAGCCCATCGCGCGCCCCGGGGCAGGGGGATGTTGTGGTCGCCGCGGGCGCGCCGCCCACTGCGCTGGGCGGTCTGCGTGAGATTGGCTCTGCGGCCGCGGCATCTTAGTGATAACGTGGAGATGCCCCTCTACCCCTTGCCGATGGTCGACACCTACCGCAGGCCCCGCAAAGCTCGCCGCTCGACGAGGGGCCAGCTCTGCCGATCGCCGCTCGAAGATGCCCATGGCGTCGGTACATCCTAATTCTGACTACCGCAAGAAGCCGAGCAAGACAAGCGAGATGGACGAGACCGTCGACATCGTCTGACCCTGGCTAGACTCCCTCATCGTGAATCAAAGCCAGGGCGCGCAAACCGACTCGCTCTGGACGTTCACCTTGGCAGATGCGAAGCGGACTTTCGACAGCGCAGCGGCCTCCCTCGGCCTCGAGGGCCTGCAGCCCGTGCTATGCGCGGCGCGGCGCAGCGAGGCCTAGATCGACAGGTTCACGGGGCCGGTCTCGGCAAGGGATGTCCAGCGCCGCGGCGGGGGGAGGGGGCCCGCGCCCTTGCGCCGCTACGAGACGCGAGGCCTGATCTGAGCAGCTTGGGCCCAAACGGCTTCTCGTTCGAGGGAGTGCTGTCTGATTGCCGAGGCCGTGCTGCCCGCGCTGCTAGTCTCAGGCTAGGCGGGAGACTCCGCCTGCTTCCACCCAGAGCTAAATCCGCCAAGTGCTTGTTTCATCGAAGTGTTCTCGGGGCCAGAACATTGCTCGAACACACAACGGAAACGTGGTTATTCTGTTTGTCCTTCGATGTGTTGCGGGGTCCGAAAAGGCGACCTCCTTCGGCTTTGTATATTGAGTAGAGTCTTGCGTACGATCAAGAGTCACATGTGTCTCGGGCTCTTCTCTGGGGTCCCATGCCAGAGTTTTTTTGTCGCTCGTGGTGGCAACAACGCCATCCGTAGTAATGACCACCCCTTGGGCTTTCCTTTCTTCCCCCTCCTTTGCAGGCAATAGTTGACGAGGACAACATAATTCTGCAGGCGTCTATTCATTAATCCGCCAGGGCTTCGCCCCCTGCCGCCGGCCCCCTCTCTCTCGGAGAATGGGCCATGGAAGAGCTAAGTCATGAGGCCTTGGCGCTGTCGTGAAGCAGTATCGAAACTTCATGCGAAGCCGATTCGCAATCAGCAAAACCAACTGATCAAAGGAGGGGTTACCACATTTGGCGATTGGTAAGACGTGTATGGTTTACGGGCTTGGTTACCACACCCTGCGATTAAAGGGCCGAGGGAGTTCTCGCAGTTCGGGTTACCACGCCTTGCGATGGATGTGCGTGAAGGGTGGCACCGAATTTCAGAAATGTGGCAAATCCCCTGTGTTTTTGGACCCTGACCCCGCGGATCTGCGTAAGGGGTGGCACCGAATTTCAGAAATGTGGCAAATCCCGTGTGTTTTTGGACCCTGACCCCGCGGATCTGTGTGAGGGGTGGCACCGAATTTCAGAAATGTGGCAACTCCCATGTGTTTTTGGACCCTGACCCCGCGGATCTGCGTGAGGGGTGGCACCGAATTTCAGAAATGTGGCAAATCCCATGTGTTTTTGGACCCTGACCCCGCGGATCTGCGTGAGGGGTGGCACCGAATTTCAGAAATGTAGCAAATCCCATGTGTTTTTGGACCCTGACCCCGCGGATCTGCATGAGGGGTGGCACCGAATTTCAGAAATGTAGCAAATCCCTGTGTTTTTGGACCCTGACCCCGCGGATCTCTGCGTGAGGGGTGGCACCGAATTTCAGAAATGTGGCAAATCCCATGTGTTTTTGGACCCTGACCCCGCGGATCTGCGTGAGGGGTGGCACCGAATTTCAGAAATGTGGCAAATCCCATGTGTTTTTGGACCCTGACCCCGCGGATCTGCGTGAGGGGTGGCACCGAATTTCAGAAATGTGGCAAATCCCTTGTGTTTTTGGACCCTGACCCCGCGGATCTGCGTGAGGGGTGGCACCGAATTTCAGAAATGTGGCAAATCCCATGTGTTTTTGGACCCTGACCCCGCGGATCTGCGTGAGGGGTGTCGATTTCGAGCCCCCCCAGCAATTCAGACAACGCGCCCAGGGGGTGCTAAAAAGCCGGTTTGGGCCTCCCCCCCCCCTCGCGCGGTCAATCAACTAGTTACAGTAACCAGCAATAAGCAGAACTGTAACACTGAAACTACAAGCTACAACTGGTACAGGAAACTGCGAATCCCGCTCCTCGCAGCCTGGTGGCCCCACAAGGGGGCCGGCGGATTTAAAGCTTGTCAGCGAATGCGTGCACCGTTTCTATGGGGGAACCCTCAGTCATCCTACATGTGCAAGGTCGGTTCCGCCCGTCGTGCATTGCGTTGGCCTGGTGTGCAGGATATAATCACTAACTACTGTGCCTTGGGTGCTATGTGGTGTAAACTGACAACGTTTCGCGTTTTCCTTTTGCCTCGGGCGTGCGATTTGTCGAAGCGTTGTCGACCTACCCGGGAGATGTGCACGTTCACACATCGGAAACACCAGATCTTCCAATGCCGTGATGGCTTCGGAGTTCATTGGGCAGCCCGCGGAGCCGCTTATCCCAGCACGCTGTGTAATGCGATGGCCGAAGTGTTCATTGATGCCGCCTGTGGTCGCGTCTTTAGGCATAATCTCCAATCGGTTCCCTTTCCGCTCCACCCATCCCAGCGAGTGGCGTGTGCAGCAAAACCGTTTGCGGCCTTTGTAGGCCTCGAAGCGTGGCAAAGTTGTTGAGTTCGGTGTGCTGTTTCGATCGCTGCCGTTGCCAGCGTTGCTGCCTGAATTGGTCTCACACACAACATGCGGATGACAGGTATCACAACGCCAAGCATTATGGACGGGTGGGGAACTTTCGACTTCTCCTGCGAACGTGTAGGGCGTGCAGCACAGGGTCCGTTCTATTTCGCTTAAGGCTCCCGCGCATTCTCTCTGGTGAACAGAGACCCGTCCCTGCTCACTGCGGAACGCAAACGTAATCTTGAGCGGCAACATTGTTGGTTTCGGTCTGCCGTTTCGATCGCTGCCGTTGCCAGCGCTGCGGCTCGATTGGGTCTCACACGCCCCATTCGGATGACAGGCATCACAGCTCTGAAAATTAAGGGCGGGTGGGGGGACTTCCTGGTGATGGTACTGATGATGACGGTGGTGCCTATGGTGAACGTGATTATGATCATGATGATGATGATGATGATGATGATGATGATGATGATGATGCTGATGATGATGATGATGATGATGATGAAGATGATGATGATGATGATGATGATGATGATGATGAGATGGTATTGTCGATGATGGTGATGCTTCTGTTGATGCTGGCGGTGATGGTTTGCTGATGATAATGATGATTATGATGATGATGTTGATGATGGTGATGATGGTGCCGCCAGGAGGAGTACAGGTAGGAACGGGCAGGCAGCGGGTGCGGGCAGGTCGGGCGACGCCGCGCGCCGCCTCTGCGGGTTTCCCCCTGTGGGGCCGTCGGGGGGTCCTCACCTTGCGAGGTGTGGCCACCTGCATCTTCAGCACACCCCGTCCCCCCCATTATCTACGTCAGGAGAGGAAAATACGCAGACACAAAGAGTCGTCGATTCCCAAGAACATGTGGAACAAATGGGAAGTGGCGGGGAAGAGGCACATCCGAACATGTGTTTTCTGATGTATATATGTACATCTGTATACACATGTGTGTGAGGGTGGCTGTGTGTGTGTTCCTGGGCCCCTTCACCAATATCGAAATGGGTACGGCAAGAATGGGGGGGAATGCCAGCAGCAGTCTGAGCAGTTTCTCGCTGCCGGCTTGGTCGCGGACGTTGTGCATCTGAGGCAGGAGGTCGCCTGTCCAGCAGCGGCCGCTGTCGCCGCGGGTCAGCACATCCTGTTGGGCGTTTGACCTGTGTTTGTCCGTGCTCACTGCGGGCGTGCCAGCCCTGAACGTTTGAGCCACGGAGACCTTTCAGGGACAGGCCGGGCCCCCTCCGTGTGTAGCAGGGTGGCCTCGAAGGGGGAGGAGTGCAGCTGGACCCCCTCCCAATGAGGACGAGGCCCCACTGCCAAGGATGCCTCTGCTGGGGTGCGGAGTAGTTGGAAGATAGAGAGAGGGAGAGAGAGGGGGATCTCAGTAGGGAGATGAGGGGGGATGCCAGGAGTAGGTGAAGGAGGAGGAGGGGGAGGCGGGCTTGCGGGGAGGAGGGGTGAGGACGAGACAGACGCCGAACACGGGTTCAACGGATCGGGGGTTCCCTGTTGGACAAGCAGGACAGCACTGTGCTGTGCTGTGGGGCACGAAGAAAAAAGCCGAGGGGTATGGGATGATGAGAAGGTGTCGGATGCGGACTCGGCAGAGGAGGAGTGGGAGCAGGAGAAGGATTGGTGCACACCGTGGTTTCAGCCACGCCCGCTGCGAGTGTTGCCCGTCGCTTCGCCCGGCGTCGCCTCTTCCTCTTCTGACAGGCTCCTTGGGGAGCCGTGCAGGAGAAGAGGGCCGATGTGGAGGTGCAGCGGGATGCGGATTTGCAGCAGGTGGGGCAAGGATGTCCGTGGTTCGGTCGGTTCTGCTGCGTCGCAGTCGGTTGCGTTCGGTCGACTCGGTTCGCCCTTTCTTGCGGTCTGTTGGTTTCGGTCTGTTTCGGTTTCGCCATGCGGCTTTGAGGGGAGGGAGTCGGGATGTCCGCAGTATTGCGGCGTCTTGTGCCCCGAGTACCACCGCATCATTCTCCGCCTCCGCAACATACTCCGCGCCTCTGACGCGGAGGCGGAGTATGATGCGGATGCGGATGAGGAGCATGTGTATGAGGTGGAGGTGAAGGTATAGCGGAGGGAGGGGGAAGAAGGGCATGAGGGGAGGAGGAGGAGGAGGAGGAGGAGGGGAGGAGAGGAGGAGGGGGAGGGGGAGGAGGAGGTGGAGGAGGAGGAGGAGGATGAGGAGGCGGTGGAGGAGGAGGAGGAGGAGGAGGAGAGGAGGAGGAGGGAGGGGGAGGAGGAGGAGGAGGAGGAGGAGGAGGAGGAGGAGGAGGAGGAGGAGGAGGAATTCATGTTTTGGTTCTGTCACTAAATATCCTCGAGCTTTTCCAGAATTCCATCGAGGGATTTCACAAGGAGCTGTTGTTCATTACTGATCTTATTCTAGCTGGGCGTGTTGTTGGTCTCTTGGCGGACTTTCTTCTTTCCTCGTGGGACCCTGCCCCCCGCTGCAAAGCCAAGGGTGGAGAACGCAGGCCTTTAAGGAGCTGCGATGAGCCATGGGGGATTTCAGCCAGGTCGCCCTCGGAGTGGAGGCAGCTGGAGCTCGACAATGCGTGCCTTCGGGCGGCACTGACGCTGGCGCTGTGTGCGGCGTCCTCGGGCCTGGCGACCTTGCTCATTTTAAACCCACCTGCTCCGCAAGCCAATTTGCCCTGTATTTGGAAGGTCCCCGAGGTCAGGTTCCTGTGCTCCCTGCAGGCTGCGTCTCCGACAATCACGTCGAGCTGTGTGCCCATTGGGGACCGTCAGTGCCTGTGCATGAATGCCGTGCCGATCCTGGCCCCTCCTGACAGCAGCCAGGTCGAGTTCTATGTAGCTGCTGTTATCACGCAGGCAGCCTCACAACGCTGTGCCCCCACGCCTCCTGGGGATGCATGGCTAGAGGCGTCAGTTGCCCATCTATACGCCCCGCTCGATCTGTATTGCGAGTCGGGTTGATGCTGGCCATTGCTGCTCTCCTCGTCCCCCGCTATACTTGCCGCCTATCTCACCGCTGACGTATGCATGCGTGGACACCTCAGACGTTGGTCCTCAGGGCTGTGGGAAGACGAAGGAGGAGGAGGAGGAGGAGGAGGAGGAGGCGGAGGAGGAGGAGGCGGAGGACGGGGAAATTCACGAATGTGGATCTAGAGGTGGTGTGTGAGTTAGAGGGAGAGGAGGGAGTGGATGGATGTGCAGGAGGAGGAAGAAAGTGGAGCAAGATGGAGGAGGAATAACGAGGTTGCGGGGGTGATGCGCAGGACGGGGGGATGGGAAGCAGGATGCGGGAAGGAGGAGGGGGGGATGATGGGAGGGCTGTTTGTTCCCAGCACTCCTTGGTTGGGTATTCGTTTTGAATAGAGCAGTGTGGTCTCCACTCCTTCCTCCTCCTCCCTCCCTCCCTCCCTGCCTCTTCCTGTCTTGCCTGCGGGGGGCTGCGATCTGTGAAACGGTCGCCATTTTCGAGGCCTGCTGGGGGGCCCAGCAAAGTGAGGGCCCCGCGCGGATTCAAATTAGACCTCGCCATCCCTGGGGGGCTGCGATCTGTGATACTGTAGCTATTTTCGAGGCCTGCTGGGGGGCTCAGCACAGTGAGGGCCCCGCGCAGATTCAAATTAGACCTCGCCATCCCTGGGGGGCTGCGATCTGTGAAACTGTCGCCATTTTCGAGGCCTGCTGGGGTGCCCGGCACAGTGAGGGCTCCGCGCGGATTCAAATTAGACATCGCCATCCCTGGGGGGCTGCGATCTGTGAAACTGTCGCCATGTTCGAGGCCTGCTGGGGGGCCCAGCTCAGTGAGGGCGGCGCGCGGATTCAAATTAGACGTCCCCATCCCTGGGGGGGTTGCGATTTGTGAAACTGTCGCCATTTTCGAGGCCTGCTGGGGGGCTCAGCGCAGGAGGGCGACGCGCAGATGCAAATTGGGGGGGGGGGGCGCGATCTGTGAAACTGTCGCCATTTTCGAGGCCTGCTGGGGTGCTCAGCACAGTGAGGGCCCCGCACGGATTCAATTTGGACCTCGCCATCCCTGGGGGGGTGCGATATGTGAAATTGTTGCCACTTTCGAGGCCTGGCGGGGGGGCCAGCGCAGTGAGGGCGACGCGCAAATTCAAATTAGACCTCGCCATCCCTGGGGGGGGGGGTGCGATCTGTGAAACTGTCGCCATTTTCGAGGCCTGCTGGGGGGCCCAGCACAGTGAGGGCGACGCGCAGATTCAAATTAGACCTCGCCATCCCTGGGGGGCTGCGATCTGTGAAACCGTCGCCATTTTCGAGGCCTTCTGGGGGGCTCAGCACAGTGAGGGCGACGCGCAGATTCAAATTAGAGCCATCCCTGGGGGGCTGCGATCTGTGAAACTCGCCATTTTCGAGGCCTGCTGGGGGGCCCAGCACAGTGAGGGCCCGCGCAGATTCAAATTAGACCTCGCCATCCCTGGGGGGCTGCGATCTGTGAAACTGTCGCCATTTTCGAGGCCTGCTGGGGGGCCCAGCACAGTGAGGGCCACGCGCGGATTCAAATTAGACCTCGCCATCCCTGGGGGGCTGCGATCTGTGAAACTGTCGCCATTTTCGAGGCCTGCTGGGGGGCCCAGCACAGTGAGGGCCACGCGCGGATTCAAATTAGACCTCGCCATCTCTGGGGGGGCTGCGATCTGTGAAACTGTCGCCACTTTCGAGGCCTGCTGGGGGGCCCTGCGCAGTGAGGGCGACGGGCGGACCCAAATTAGACCTCGCCATCTCTGGGGGGCTGCGATCTGTGAAATTGACGCCACGTTCGAGGTCTGCTGGGGGGCCCTGCGCAGTGAGGGCGACGGGCGGACTCAAACTAGACCTCGCCATCCCTGGGGGGCTGCGATCTGTGAAACTATCGCCACTTTCGAGGCCTGCTGGGGGGCCCAGCACAGTGAGGGCCTTTGCGGATTCAAATTAGATCTCGCCATTCTTTTGGGGGGCTGCGATCTGTGAAATTGTCGCCACTTTCGAGGCCTGCTGGGGGGCCCAGCACAGTGAGGGCCCCGCGCAGACCCAAATTAGACCTCGCCATCCCTGGGGGGCTGCGATCTGAAATCCCCGCTTTCGAAGTGGCTAGGGTTGCTCAGGGATTGCAACTAATCACCATTATCTAGTCCTTGTCCTGAAGCCAGTGTCCTGCGAGTCTCCCGAATTCCGTCTGCAGACATATGTAACCCTCGCTCCGTCTTCGCCCCCTTATGAAGTGTCCAAAATTATTTGTGCCCCGCGTTTGCGCAGGGGTTGGGTACGTCGCCAGGGTAATTTTTCTCTGTGTGTGTGTGTGTGGGAGTGAGTGAGTAGGTGTGTGTGTGTGTGTGGATGGGTGGGTGGGGGTGGGTGGGTGGAAGGGTGGGTGAGTGGTGGGTGGGACGACGGGGGGGAATGGGTGGGGAAGGTGCCACAGTAAAACGTATGTGTGCGTGTGTGGGAAGGGGTGGGGTGGGGTGGGCTGGGGGGGGAGGAGGGGGAAAAGGGGGGAGCAGCGGAAGGACCATGCAGAGGATGAGGAGAGGAGGAGGAGGAGGAGGAGGAGGAGGAGGAGGAGAGAGGAGGAGGAGGAGAGGAGAGAAGAGGAGAGGAGAGAGGAGGAGGAGGAGGAGGAGGAGGAGGAGGGAGGAGAGAGGAGGAGGAGGAGGAGGAGGAGGAGGAGGAGGAGGAGGAGGAGGAGGAGGGAGAGGAGGAGGAGGAGGAGGAGGAGGAGGAGGAGGATGAGGAGGAGGAGGAGGAGGAGGAGGAGGAGGAGGAGGGGGACCCCGGATGCAGGAGGGCAGGCCTGCCGAGGCGCAGGCAGCGGGGATTGGCCCAGCGGGGGTTCGCGAGTCCTCTCCGGCTCACCCGGGCTCGGGAGCGGTGTTGAGCCGCCCCCCTTCCCGTTTGGTTACGACAGTGCTTTCGGGTCGTTGTTCAGGCCTGGGCGGTACAGCGCTGCGTAGTGCAGCACTGGCCTTCACCCCTCTCGATTGGGGTTGCGGGTCAGCTTCGCGATCTCTTTTCTCATGGCTCGTGATGCGAAGGGCACGCGTGCGAGCTAACAGGGACATCAGGTGGCCGTTCAGGACGGTTCTGGCAACCCGGCAACGCCTATCGACGAGGCGCAGGGTTGATGGACCCCCCCCCAAGCTTCGGAATCTGTCGAGAGCCTCTCCAAGCTTTGGCAAACAAAGGAAAACCTCTGGGCTGGGAGTTGCGTCGTGGCAGGCACAGGTCCGCGACCGATGGCCCTGTCTGAACCCGGCCGTCGCTGGCCCCAGGCCAGGCCTGTCCCCGAGCCCTGCCCATAATTCGGGGACATGAGACCCTAATCAGACCAATCAGGAGAGATTTCCAAAGGTGTGGTAGGATTGTCCCCTGGAGGACAAGCCCTTCCTCCCCTTCCTCGAGGGCAATTCCCCCCGAGGACACTCCCCCTCTCCTTCCTTGTCAGGTTGGGGCTTCCCGCCTCCTCTTCCCCCGCGCCTCGGCGCGCGGCTTGGAGGACGCGACGTTCGGGGCTGCGTTAGAGCAGGTGGTGAAGCCCCTTGTTGACGGCATGACGAGCGAGCGGGATAGACCCCAGGCTCCTCCTCGGCCTTCTCCTCGTCTCTCTCCTCCAGCACTGTTCGGCTCCGTCTTCTCCCCGTCCCTCCCCTCCAGCGCCTCTGCCTCCTCCTCGCCCCTCTCCTCGAGCACCCCTGCCTCTCCTCCCAGCCTTTTCCTCCTCGTCCCTCCCCCCTCCTCCTTCTCCTCCTCCGTGCCTCCTCCTCGTCCCTCTCCTCTCCTTGTCCCGCCTCCTCTCCTCGTCCTTCTCCTCAACCACTAGCCTCTTCGTCCCTCTCGTCCAGCACCTCTGCCTCCTCCTCGCCCCTCTCCGCCGAGCGGGCGCGGCTGCGCTGGGCGGCTCGGCGTGGAGGCCCGACCGGTCGCCGCCAGTTCTCCGCCTCCCCAGGGAGGCCACCGCTACTGCTGCTGCAGCGGAGGGACAGGACGTGGTCGTCTCGCCGTCGTCGGTGGTCCTGATTGCCGCTCGCTCCTCCTCGTCCCTCCAAGACCCGTCGGCTCCGTGGGACCTGCGCCCTTCACCGAGTACTCAGAGGCGCAGAAGGCGCCTGGCTACGAGCAGCGCGTGCGCGCGCTGCTGCAGCGCATCGAGGCCAAGGGGGCCAGGCAAAGCGTGACCCACGCGCCCCAGCCTTACTCTCTGATATTCGTGTGGCCGCCCGTCTTCTTCGGAGATTCTCTTCTACACCTCCAACGCCATTCGGCATGACAAATCCATCGACGATGAGTTACATCATGGACGCCAGTGCCCCGAGAGCTGCCTGGAAGCGCACGTATAGTTCTTGCGTCTTCCTCCTGGGCTTCGTGCCCTCCTCGTCCCTCCTCTGCCCCCCTTGTGGCGCGGTCGCGGGCCACGTGCGCCGCGAGGCGGCCGAGCGCGAGGCAGGAATCGAAGACGAAGCAACAGCATAAGCATACAGCTTCGGAGCTCTTCGAGGATTTCTGGAATCATCGCTGGACCCCCTCCTGGCGCGCGGAGCGCGCTAGGGGGCGGCGCCAGGGGGGCCAGCGGCGATCGACAAAAACCGCGCGGCATTCCGAGATTTCATGCTCATGGCGTCTGTTGGCCCTTTACGAGCGCAACTCGGCGACGAGCCCGAAGTGAGAGGGATAAGCCTTCTCAGAAGAAGACGGGCCTTCTCAAAAGCCCTCTGGCCTTTATGAGAAGCCGTCGGTGGCTTCGCAAAAGGCTTGCAAGGCTTCTCATGAGGCGCCAGGGCTTCTGGGAAGCTCCGCCTCCTTCTGAGAAGGCCTGCTCCCCTCTCAGCTCCCCCCTGGGCTCGCCGCCAAGCAGCGCGGACACCGAGTGTGCGGAAGCCAAGAGGCACCGAGAGGGCCGCTCCCCGGGGCCTCTTGCCGGGGTGCGTTCGGACCAGGACCTCGAGGCGAATCCAGCGGTGGCGACGAGGGCCTCCGGGGAGGCCGGCGCCCAGAGGTCCTGAGGTGGGCCGGGCGGTCGGGCGGCCGGGCGGGGTCTTAGGCTCGACGTCTGGCGGCCCTGCGCCAGCGGAGCCGAGCTGCGCCGCTGCCGCGCGGCGGCGGCAGCGGGCCGAGCCTCGGGAGCCCGACGCCCAGCGCGGCCCGGAACGGCCAGTGCGCCGCCCAGGTCAGTCTCGAAGGAGAGAGAGTAGGACGGGCCACGACGATGGGTCCGCGGCCGCCTTCCCCCCCCTCCGCGGCCGCCATCTTCCTCCTCGTCCTCCTCTTCCTCCTCGTCGTCGTCCTCGTCGTCCTCGTCGTCGTCGTCCTCCTCCTCCTCCTCCTTGTCCTCCTCCTCCTGCCCCCTCCGCGGTCGCCCTCCTCCTCCTCCTCCTCCTCCTCCTCCTCCGCGGTCGCCATCCTCCTCTTCCTGCTCGTCCTCCTGTACGTCTTACTCAACCTCCGCGGCTGCCCTCCTCGTTCTCCTCTCCTCTTGTCCGGTGTCTGCCCTGGCTCGGTGGCCTTTGATGACGTCGGCGCGATCGTTTGTCGCGCGGGCCCCCCCGGGAGTCACGGAGGTTGCAGCTTGAGCTCGTGGCAGCTGTTTTCCCCGTGCAGTGCCTGCACCCAACCCAGGGGGGCCTGCATGATCCCCACCCACGAAGCTTCGAGGTTTTGCCACTCGAGGTTTTGCCTCCAGTGCCTGTCCCCAGGGGGGCCTTGCTGTTCACCGTCCACGAAGCGTCGAGGTTTTGCCACTCGGGGTTGTGCCTCCAGGGCCTGCACCCAGGGGGGCCTTGCTGCTCACCGTCCACCAAGCCACCGCATCCCAACCCGAAGGCACCAGGTTGCCCCCCCAATCCCGGTGGAACGGCGTCGGGGAACATTGAGAAACACACATGGGGAGCCCGCACCCCCCCAACCCGGAATTTGGGTCTTCGGCTTGGGTTGGGGTGGTCTGGTAGGTTGCCACTTTCGGTCGCCCCGAGGGTTCCCCACTCTGCCGCCGGTGTGCGCCCCGTGGGCGCTCTGTGCGCCAGGCTGGTGTGCCGAGGATGCGCCACGTGGCCTCGCGGGGGCGCTCCGTGCGCTGGGTGGGTTTGCCGAGGATTCGCCACGTGGCCCGGCGTAGGGGGGGGGGCATGGGGGAGGGGGAGCAGGAGGGAAGCGGGAAGCTCATGAACAGCCTGAAAGGCATCTCAATCCCTGTGTTTGACATCGCCTTGTCCCCGTGACGAGTGAAGCTTCCCCCCAGCTTCCGCGGGCGCGACTTTGAGATTGTTGTCGCATTAGGCCTGCTAGCCGTTCGGTGTACGGCAGGTTGGGCGTTCCGGGACGCAGGCGCCTTCGGTTCGGAGGGTGGATGTCGGTCTGGCATAGCGTGGCCAGACGAGGTCGCGACCTTCGTGCAGCATGCACGTTTCCTCCCCCCTCCTCCGTCGCTTCTCCCTCATCCTCCCCAGCAAAAACCTTCATTTCACCCCGCCGATTGATAAACTGCGAGCGTGTATCATGGTGAGCAGCTGTGCGCATGACTTCGCACCAACCACAAGTTCCAGCCATCTTGCATGTTTGAGATCACACATTCCATATGTGCACCGCTTAGCCGTTCGCATCTTCTCGTGCTCATTGAAGTCTCTTCGGGCTGTAGCACCAGATCGCACGCAACTGACAGCAGGACAGGCCACTTCTTTGTCAGAGGTGTGGTGGAGTGGGGTGCAAGGAGGAAGGGGATTATGAGGATGAGAATGGGGAGGATGAGCACCATGAAGGGGGGGTGAGGAAGAGGATGAGAAGGAGGAGGAGGAGGAGGAGGAGGAGGAGGAGAAGGAGGAGGAGGAGGAGGAGGAGGAGGAGGAGGAGGAGGAGAAGCAAGAGTGGCGGAGCATATACTAATTTCTCCAGGTTCTGTTCGAGATCCTTGACAGGATGGCTTTTCTTTCCCAGCTTGAGCCGCCTGCTGCTCGATCGTCCTCCCCTTGAAGGATGGGAAAATGAGGAACGCGAGAGCAGACGAGGCTTCACAAGAGCAGCATGGAGGGGCGCTGGATTACGCGAACTATGGGATGGGGAGGGGATGGGAGAGGGGGAGGGGGAGAGCGGAGTGGGGGAGGGTGGGTGGGGGGTGGGGGAAGGAGGTCCTCACCTTCTCTGCCTCCCCATACCCCCCCTCCCCTCCCCACCACCCCCAGGAAGAGGGAGGGAGCCTTGTTGAGGCAACTCCCAAGTGGAAACCCAAGTATATAGGGTCGGAGGATCTCGCTGCATCGCTGTTACATCGGCGATGCGGCTCGATTTGGAGTCCGATGTTCTCTACGCCGCCGCCGCCGATGCATCGCCGATGCATCGCCGATGCATCTGCAGTGCCTTGACGATGCGGCGCTATCCTCCCATCCCATCTGCTCGGGCCTCACTGTGGAGGCCTGTCGGGCGCCGAGGCGGTCACATGGAGGGGAGAAGGCCACAGTGAGGGGCACGAGAAGAAGCGGCGAGCTCGAAGGCTGACGACGATCATCCGCCAGATCATCGTGTCCGAAGGCTCTGCGGGAGCGCTTCGCCAATCAGAGCAGCCCTCCATTGCTGTCTGCTGCCCCGGCTGCTGCGGGGGCGAAAGCAGGCAAGGCCCGTGCACGCGCGCGGTGGCAGGCCCGTGGGCGAGGGGCCCGCTTCCGTCAAGTAGGGCATGTCCCTCTACAGGAGGAATCCGGCGATCCGGCGTGTGAGTTTCAAAGACCCTCAGAACAGCCTGAGCCTCAATTCCTGAGCTTCAGCTCTACTGGGGGGTGGGTGCCGGGGTGGCTCTGCCGGGGTAGGGGGAGGGGGGGGGGGGTAGATTTACTTCCCGGCGCGGAATCGGAGCTCCAGCTCACTCCGGGACGGCCCCCTCGCCCAGGAGGGCCCCAACATGTGCCAAGAGGGCTCCGAATCGCCGAACGATCGTTACAAGACACCCAAGATGTCCCCAAGACGGCTCCAGAAGTCTCCAAGATGCCCTCAGAAGCGCTGAAAAGGCCTCCCAAAGAAGGCCCAAAGAAGCAACAAGTGTCCCATTCCTTAGGGAAAACATGCAATTTTAGCATATTCGCCTCTTGGGCCGTCAGAGCGTCGCAGGCGCCCCTTAGAGCCCCAAAACGGCCCAAGAAGCCGCCCAGAGGGCTCCACGACGGCCCAAGACGGGCCCAAGATGGCCCAGGAGGCCCCCAGAAAGGCCCAAGAGGGCCCCAGGACGGGCCCAAGAGGCGCCTGAGAGGGCGCCAAGACGGCGGAAAAAGTGCCGAAGACAGCCCAAGAAGCCTCCAGCAGGCCCCCAGAGGCCCCCAAGAGGCTTGAAGAGGCCCCATGACGCTTCCAACTGGCCCCGAAGAGGCCCCCTGAAGCGCCCTGAAGGCCCCCAAGAGTCTCAACAAATGCATCCAAGACGCCTTCTAGAGGCCTCCAAGCTGCCTCCAAGACTCCCCCCGAGAAGCCCAAAACCGGCCCCACTGCTTCCACAACGCTTACGTCTGAACACAAGCGTTGCAGTACAACAGGTTCTTCCACGCCTTCACATATTCTCTCGTCTTCGGTGTCCTTCACACCCATGATCTCAGAAGAGCCCGCAGAGGACCGCGCGAAGGCCCCAGAGACCCCACACACACCATGGTTCCCAGCAGAGACCGGTGATGCACAAGGCTCCACAAAGAATTGTGACGCAGGCAGCTCTAGCACAAAACTTGTCGGAGAGTGCGCCAAATCGGCGAGGTGTCAACCCAAAGAGGCTTTCCAACAACCGCCGAACATTTCCAACAACCGCCGAAAATCTCCTCATCCTCGTCATGCTCCTCGTTTTCCCCCTCCCCCTCTTCCACTTCCCGCTTCCTCCTGCTCCTCCACATCCTCGGCATCCTGCTACTCCTGCCCCCCCCCCACCCCCCATCCACCTCATCATGATCATCCTCCCCCTCATCTTACTCCGTTGCCTCCATTCCCAATCCTCATCATCATCCTCACCGCTCGCCGTCGTCGCCGGTCATGACCGCCATCGTGCGCTTCCGGCAGCAACGGAAGCGTCCCGGATCGGCGGCCTTGGCCGGAAGCCACTACAATATTCAAACATAGTTGGAAATAGTCTGGGGACGTTTGTTCGACTATCCTGGCTATTGCTGATCATGCTCGATCATTTTTGAATTTCATGTTTCCTCCCACATCCGCCTGTAGAAGGACACGCCAGACCTCACGCTACCACGGGGCCAGACCTTGGTCTATTCGTCACCTTATCGAGGGGCGGATGCCCACGGCTTCTCCACAACAGGCCGCGCATGGGGTCAGGGGCAGCGCTAGCGGCACATATGTTGCGTCTGCGGCCGGGCAGAGTGACTGCGCTGGCGGAAAGAGCAAGTGTAGGACATACAGATGCGAATCCAACCTCGATGCGCGAGGTGTGGGGGAAGGAAGCCCGGCGCGGGCGGGAGGAAGGGGAGACCAGGCCCGTTCAGAACGGGGCCATGCCGCGGCAGAGGCAGCGACATGGCGGCGGGAAAGCGGTTGCCGTTGTCAGCCGAGAAGGGCGGCAGCCAGGAGGCGGCCGAGCCAGGCGGGGGGGCGGAACAGGCCCAGGCGAGTTGGGAGCGGGCAGCGCAGCGGGACGGCCGTGTGCCGAGGTCGGTGCGACCTCCAGGCGACCGGGCGGCAGCTGGAGAAGACCACCTCAGGGGAGGGGCCGTGGGGTCGCCGGGGAAGGAGCCCAGCAGGTGGGAGCAGGGGCGCATACACATACACACCAAGATGGTTCCAGGGGCGCCCAAGTGGCCCCGACAGGGGGAATCCAGATTCACATGTCGGGCCTTTCCCTAGAGATGGCCTCCGAGACTGCCAGGAGGCCGAGCGGGCGGGGTTGGAGGTTTTCGGGGCCTCGCTGGTTCTCAGCGATTGTCCAGCTTCGGGGTGCCTGGCAGCGGCCGCGCCCCGCCGAGAGCGTTCCGCGGGTGTCCGGATCGCCCCGAACGGCCGCCAGAACTCCGAGTTATCGCCCGGCAGCAGCTCCGGATTGATTCGGGCGGCGTTCGGGGGGAAGTCTCTGGGGGGATGCGTCGATCCCCTATCGCATGGATCGATGCGTTGTCGACGAGGGCTTATTGGCGCACCGCGCCCAGGAGCGCGCAGATTGGCCATCGGGGGCGCGTCGCCGATCTAATGGCGATGCATCGCCGATTTCAGGTCGTCGGCGCCCCCCCCCCTTAGCCGGTCATTCCCACCATTGCCCCCCATGGGGCCGCGAGGCCGGGGGCCCTTTATCTTTTGTTTTTGTCCGGCACCCGCAGGTGCGCGAGGGAACTTATGCCAATGTGTGATTGTGCGTATTTGGTTCATGTGTATACATATAACGGCGCACCGGGTCCGGGGGCCTGGGGCCGGGACCTCGACCACAAATGTGCACCCCGGGGGCCCCGGAGGCTCGTCGGGGCTTGCCGGAGGCCTCCCCAGTCAGACAAGACGGCCCCAGAAACGCCCAAGACGGCCCAAGAAACTTCCAAGAGGCCTCCAAGAGGGCTCCGAGATGCTGAAGATGGCCTCCAGACGTCCAAGGACGCCCCCCAAGACGCCCCAAGAAGCCTCCAACATGCGTCCCAAGAGGGCCCCTAGACGCAAAAATTGGCCCATTCCCTTCGTAAAACGTACATTTTTCACAAAGTTGCCTTTTGGGCTTTCCGACATTACAGGACGGCCCAAGAGGCGCCCAAGACCGCCCCAAGACGGCCCAAGAAGCTCCCAAGAGTGCCCCAGGACAGCCCAAGAGGGCCCCAAAACGGCCCAAGAGGCGCCTAAGATGGCCCAAGAGGGCCCCAAGACGGGCTCAAGAGGGGGCCCAGAGGGCGACCACGAACCGCAAGCTCGAGCTTTCCGCCCCAAGAGGCCGCCAGCAGGCCCCAAGGAGGCCCCTCAAGAGGCCCCAGGAGACCCCAGACGTCCAAGGACGCCCCCAAGAGGCCCCAAGAAGCCTCCAACATGCGTCCCAAGAGGGCCCCTAGACGCAAGAATTGGCCCATTCCCTTCGTAAAACGTACATTTTTAACAAAGTCGCCTTTTGGGCTTTCCGACGTTACAGGACGGCCCAAGAGGCGCCCAAGACCGCCCCAAGACCGCCCAAGAAGTTTCCCAGAGGGCCCCAGGACAGCCCAAGAGGGCCCCAAGACGGCCCAAGAGGCGCCCAAGATGGCCCAAGAGGGCCCCAAGACGGGCCCAAGAGGGGGCCCAGAGGGGGACCACGAACCGCAAGCTCGAGCCTTCCGCCCCAAGAGGCCGCCAGGAGGCCCCCAGGAGGCCCCTCAAGAGGCCCCAGGAGACCCCAGACGTCCAAGGACGCCCCCAAGAGGCCCCAAGAAGCCTCCAACATGCGTCCCAAGAGGGCCCCTAGACGCAAAAATTGGCCCATTCCCTTCGTAAAACGTACATTTTCAACAAAGTTGTCTTTTGGGCTTTCCGACGTTACAGGACGGCCCAAGAGGCGCCCAAGACCGCCCCAAGACGGCCCAAGAAGCTTCCAAGAGGGCCCCAGGACAGCCCAAGAGGGCCCCAAGACGGCCCAAGAGGCGCCCAAGATGGCCCAAGAGGGCCCCAAGACGGGCCCAAGAGGGGGCCCAGATGGGGGACCACGAACCGCAAGCTCGAGCCTTCCGCCCCAAGAGGCCGCCAGGAGGCCCCCAGGAGGCCCCTCAAGAGGCCCCAGGAGACCCCAGACGTCCAAGGACGCCCCCAAGAGGCCCCAAGAAGCATCCAACATGCGTCCCAAGAGGGCCCCCAGACGCAAAAGTTGGCCCATTCCCTTTGTAAAACGTACATGTTCAACAAAGTTGTCTTTTGGGCTTTCCGACGTTACAGGACGGCCCAAGAGGCGCCCAAGACCGCCCCAAGACGGCCCAAGAAGCTTCCAAGAGGGCCCCAGGACAGCCCAAGAGGGCCCCAAGACGGCCCAAGAGGCGCCCAAGATGGCCCAAGAGGGCCCCAAGACGGGCCCAAGAGGGGGCCCAGAGGGGGACCACGAACCGCAAGCTCGAGCCTTCCGCCCCAAGAGGCCGCCAGGAGGCCCCCAGGAGGCCCCTCAAGAGGCCCCAGGAGACCCCAGACGTCCAAGGACGCCCCCACGACGCTCCGCGTCACCAATTTCTTCTCACAACGATTCCTGGGTCTGTGACTCGACAGAACCTAAGCGCGCGCGAAGCGCGCGCGTGGTTCTAGTATATATATACACATTTATCTATAAAGCGTATAGTATATGTATATACACACAAGATTGCATTGGCGCTTCGCGCCATGCGCCTTGTTCCGGACGCTTCCCCGGCGAAGCAATCTGTCATCGTTTGGTTCAGCGCCGGCTCTTATGGGAAAAGGTGGGGGTAACAAACTCGTTTGGCTTTTCATCACCACCTCCAAGGTTTATCTATACTTATCCTGTCCTCCTCCTTTCTTCGTATTCCGCTTCCTCCAGTGCTTGAGTCCATCTTTTGAGGAACTAAGGAGCTTTCCCATGACACGCCGAAGAATTCGCAGTAGTTCTGGACAAATCGATTGTTTGTCGTTTCCTGAATGATTCGAGGGCTCCAGGCACCAACGAAACTGTCGATCGTCGAACTTCGAATGTAGACCTATTGCCTGTTTTTGTCGACCGAGGAATCTCAACCTCGAGCGTCACATGTGGGCCCGTGGAACCCAGATCCCGATGTACTTCGTAGGGAAACGCCGTGTTGGCGTTTTTGGAGCTCGTTCGGGCCGCTTGGGACCTTATTGGGTCGCCCTGGTGTCTTGTGTTGTCCTTTTTCTGGGAGCTGGGGCCATCCAGAGGCTTTCCGAAGCCATCTAGGGCATTTTCTGGTGGGTTCCAGTGGCCTTCCGGGGGGTTTCCCATTGCTTCGGTGGGTCTCTCTTGGAAACCTTCTGGGGGCATGTTGGGTTTATTGTGGGCAGTTTCGGTGTTTTTTGGGGCAGCCTTTGGGCCGCCTCGGGCGGTTTTCAAACCCTTTGGGGGGCCGATTTGGCCGTCATGGGGCGACTTCGGGGGCCCATCGGGCCGTCTTGAACGCTGCGAAGATCCTGAAATCGCATGTGCTACAGCTTCACATTTTCCCAAAATGGAATGGGACGGTGTTTGCTTTTTTCGGGGCTCTCTCAACGGCCTCTTGGGGCGTTTCGGGGGCCCCCGTGGCCGTCTTCAGACCATTGAGGTTCTTTTTGGAACGCTTTTGTGCTGTCTTGAGTCTCTCTGGTTACTTTCCGTCGACGCCTCTGATCGCCTCGAGTCTGCCCGCAAGACCCGGCAAGGCGCCGTGGGAAACCCAGAAAGGCCAGCGGATTTTTTGTCCAAGCGCGTCCAATGGGGCCGCCGACGGGGCGTCCCTAAGGGGGGGGCGGTCTATGGGTGGGGGGTGGGGTGTTGGGGGGAGATGTATCCGGGCACGAAATTCAGGAATAGTTTCACACACGCACACACATATATATATATATATATTCACATATATATACATATTTATACACATACATATACATCTACACATATACATATACACATATATACATACATATACATATACATATACATATACATATACATATACATATACATATACATATACATATACATATACATATACATATACATATACATATACATATACATGTACATGTACATGTACATATACATATACATATACACGTACACATACATATACATATACATATACATATACATATACATAGACTCAAACATGCACATATACATATACATATACATATACATAACCATGCACATGTACATGTACATGTACATGCACATGTACATGTACATATACTTGTACATACACACATATATATATACACATATACTTATACATACACTTCTATATATATATGTATATACGCACACACACGGACATATGCATGTCTACATATCCAGTAGCCTTCGGTCAATTTCGTTTCCGTGTTTGGGTTGTGGGTCGGAGTCGTCAAGGATGTTTCTTGGGGTCTCTTTGGGGTGTTTTCGGGGGCCTCGTGGGGGCTCGTGAGGCTTCCTGTGAGGCCGAGAGCTTGAAACGTCCGTTCGGGCCCCCATCGGGGTCTTCTTTTGGAACTGTTTTGAGGGCCTCTAGGGCCGTCTGGGGCCCCGCTTGTGCAGTTTTGGATCTTTGTTGGGCCGTTTTGGGGTCCTCGTGGTGGCTTTTTGGGTCGTCTTGGGGCGAGCTAGGGACCTCGTAGGCCGTCTTGGAGCGTCGGGAAACCCAAAAGGCGAGAATGCCAACATATTTCAAACAACGTCCAGGGAATCAATGTTTGTTGTCCCTAGGAACCCTCTGGAGAATGCAATTGTGGTGCTTTGGATGCGTTTTGGGCCATTCGGGGGGCATCGCATCCAGTCTGGAAGCCTTCAGGGGCCGTCTCGGGGCACTCGTGGACCCTCTGGGGCGATTTTGGCGAATTCTGTTGTTTGTTTTGTTGTTTTTTTTTCGACGGGGTCACCGTCCCGGAGGCCCACGCGAAACATCCCAGTAGCGCGACCGCCGCCCGAGCGCGCCCAGGAAACCAGGTGTCTGGGCTTTCAATACTTCTAGAATTTTGGCTGCAGCAGCGCAGCTGTGAGCCTTTGGGCCCTCCACCTCATGCTACGGACATGGTGGCGGTAGATGCGTGAATGTACATACGTGCAGAGTGCAGCGGTTCGTACTTCGGCTCGTCTGCAGGTTGGTGCTCCATCTTCGGCTTCACATAGTACGGTCCTTTCCAGTGTGGACAATTTCGGCATCAACGATGTGGATCGGCAACAGTGTCTTCGACGTATCGAGAGTGACGTTACCATGGCAGAGATGGCCCCTGACAGCGTGGTGTTGGTTCTGTTCGGGTAGATCCATTTCTAAAGTCAATTGCCACTATATCCGAGGGCTGCCGAGATTGACCGCATACGCGGCACGGACGCAGGGGATTCAATCCTTCGACCGCACGGGCGGGAGTGGCGTGAGGTTTTTGACTTTCTGATAGAAATCGGTATCGAGCTGCCGGCACACTGTGAGGCGGGGGGTTGGCAACCTAAGTTGGCAAAGATCGACATCATATTCCTGTCGCTTCCCAGCTGGCAGATTTGACAAACCGCATCTCGGCCTACACCCCCGACGTGCCAGGGGAGTTGCACGAGCGTGGGTTGAATGACCACGCTCCCGTCATCATCGCCACTGTGACTCGTCCATGGACGCTTGTGGAGCGGCAGTCGATCGTGCTTCACACCATCAAGGGCCGCGACTTCCAGTACCATCATGACTGCCTCGTCGTCGCCACGCCGTGGCACAAACGCACCGCGTTCCTGAGACGTGACGAGCGCAAACAGCTAATGAAAGAGGTAGTTCGACTGGCTCGCAATCGATTGATCGGTGCTCCCCGTGGCGAGTCTCGTCTGTTTTTTTTTCGGTCGTTGGCGCGTGCTGCATGGCGAGATGACGCTTGGCTTGGGTGGCCGTTGTTTCGTACTTGCGATATGGCCCCCGCTTACATTGAGGCCACCGGGTCTGAGGTGAAACGGCAGTGCCCACGCGACGTTGCTCGTGATTGTGCGGCCGCTCAAACTCAACAGTTTTACCAGACAGCAGCTGAGCTGGAGACACGGATGCCTCTCGACCCCACACCGTTCAACGCAGTCGATGCTCTACGGAAGCGCTCGAGGAAACGCGCGGCCTTGCCGGGCTCTTTCGGCCGTTCCCTGAAGCACGGGATGCGCGTCGAGCGCGAGGGCGCCGCTGCCGCCGTCCACTTGCAGAGGGAGATGCTGCAGGCGCTCGAGCAGCATTGGGCCCCCATCTTTCAGTGGTTCCAAGTGGGCGGAGGTTGTGCCGAGGTACCTTGCCATGCACGACCCCAGCATGGACGTCGCGGATTTGCCGCCGCCCAACGCGCGCCGGCTGCAGCTTGCGGCCGCGCGCGCGCGGCCGTCGGCGCCAGGCCCAGGCGGGTTTCCCTATGCTGCGTGGCGGCAGCGCCCGAGGGCCATCGCCGCGCTCGAGGTCGCGGCGCTGGAAGCGGCCAAGGGTCGTCCTCCCCCCGCGGACTGGAACGACCACTTCTTCGCTTTCCTCCCGAAGGACAGGAGGGCGAGGATGCCATCGTCAGTGCGTTCCCTGCGCCGAGCGCGACCAGAGCCATCGCTCTCAGGAGTTCAGACTGCAAGATCGTGGCGGCCGCCGCCAAAGCGCTTCCTCCCCTTCGGCGCAGAAGGGTTTCTAGCGAGGCCGCAACTTTCTCGACCGCGTCGTCCTGGTCGACGCCGCGGCCCGTGCCAAAGGGCTGCGTGACGATCGCAGAGAGCCCCGTCCGCTGATGGCTTCCTACGACTTCGGCGACGCCTTCCCGTCGCTGCTTGTGGACTGGCTGTTCGCCTGCCTGGCGTGCGGGGGCTTCGAAATCGGCGTCGTGCGGACCCTCGTGGGCTTGTGCTGACTGCTCGCCGTTTTCGTGCAGGCCGCAGTGGTGCGCCCGCGTCTTCTGTGCATCTTGTGCGGCCTCGCTCAAGGGTGCCCGACCTCAGGTTCGCTCTGGGCCATCTCGATGAACCCGCTCATCCACCACGTTGCTCGGTGCACGTCGCGCTCCGAGCTGTCGGCTCTCGGCGTCTGCGCTGACCACGTGGGCTGCTTCCTGAGTGATAGGTCCCTGCGGAGAGGTGCGTGGCGCGCGCTTCGTGATGCGAGTGTGCTGGCGGGCCTAGCGTCGACGCGTCACGAGTGCATCGCTGTGCCACTAAAGGCCGAGCTGCCCCCATGCCCGGTGGAGGACTTCCAGTGCTGGCCGAGGGTGAACATTCGTTCCTGAGTCGGGTCCTCGATGAAGGGCATGGCCGAGTATTTGGGCGTGGCCATCGGGCCTGCCGCCACCCCGGCGAAGGTTTGGCGGCAGCTTGCGGCCAAGCGGCTGGCGAGGGTGCAGGACGCAGCGCGGACGGGGCCCCCGTCGGCGCTGGCTCCCGCCCTCTACAATAGGCGCGCTGCCCGTCCTCAGCTGCCTTCGGCAGGTTTGCCCGACGCCCGAGGTCTTGAGGGCGAAGGGGGCGTGGGCGTTCCAGAGGATCCTGAAGCTCCCTCCGCAGGCGCTGGCTCGTGACGACATCCTCTTGTTCTGTCGTGGTCGTAGATTCGGCCGAAGTCAATGCTGGTCACTGGGGCTGCTTCGATGATGCGGACAGTGGCATCGACCATGCCTAATCGGAAATACTTGTGCGCATGGCTGTATGAGGATCCCATGCAGCACGGCGCACTCTTGGAGGTCGGGTTGCAGCAGATGTCGCCCGCACGGTGGAAGTCGATACCGATTGCGTGTTACCTGAATGAGGCTCGCGTGAGTTTTGTGCGCAGCCCGGCCCTAGCTGGCCCCGCTGGCGCTGCGAGGAACGCCCTCCGCGGCGCCATTGACGCGGCGGGCCTTGGCCAGAGAGCTCGAATTCAGAAAATGCACGCTGCCCTCTTCCCTGGTCGCCTGGTTGCTCGGCTCTCGCGGCGTCTGAAGGCGCGAGGGTTCGAGGCTGAAAGCGAGTTCTGGCCGCCGTTGTGGGTCTTCCTTGACCCCTTGTTTTTTTCTTTGGCAGCGCGCTCCCGAATTTGATGTCTGGAGGTCGGTTCGCGTCTGCGAGGCTACGCGCGCCTTCGGGGACGCTGCTTTGCCATTTCAGATGTCCAGATTGTTCGGGTTCGTTCTCTCATTATCTTCGAGTCCCTGATCTCTGGAGTTTGGCGTGCCCCCAAAGCGAGGTTGGCCCTGAGAGCCCTCTCTCGCGTCTGTGCCTTGATGGGGCCCTGCAGGGCCCCAGGTCGAGGCTTTCGTGGCTGTTAATATACGTGCAATACCTGTCGTGTGCTGCCACCGCCCCCATCGCCCGCCGAAGAAGGGTGGGCTGGCCATCCTTGCGTCATTCGCCGAGCGGCTTTGGCCATCACCGACCTCGCGCGCGCGCCCGCCGAGGCTCTCCCCTGGAGGGTTCTGCAGCGCCCCAGTTACGAACGATTCGTACATGCATACATACATGAACACATATGTACACATACATACATACGTACATACATACACACATACGCACATATTTACACACGCACATACACCACATACATACAACCATACATTCAGACCCGCATACATATTTGCGTGCATGCACACATACACACATGCATACATACATACACTCACACACACAAGCGCATTTCCACCCATACGTGTGTACATACAGGCCTACATACCTTAATCACTACAAACGTATATACACGCATAAACATATAATTACGTGTGTACATACATACATACGTGCGTTCGTACGTACATACGTACATGCATGTGTTAATGCATGTATACATCCACCCATGCATCATAATCCATGCGTGCACGTGTCCGCTACGACACCATGCATCCATCCGCGCATATATCCGTACACACATACATACATACATTAACACATGTATATGTATACATGCAGATATGCATCCATTCGTCCCCCCATACATACATCCATAGCCCCGCACGTACACAACCTCATACATACACTCATACGCACATACATACATACATCCGCCCGGCCTGCCATTCACAGATACATGCATACGTACATACATGCATGCATACATGCATACACGCATGTATACACACATATATATATATACACATCCAAACAAACATACATACGTACAGACGTACATGCCTACATCCACAGACATGCGTACGTAGCTACATACATCGATACCCACATACGAACAGACGTGATACATTTATTCATAGAGGCTCACCCGCGTACGTACGTATTTACGCGCATTTTCACATACGCACGTGCAAGCATGTATGTATGCATACATCAATTCACCAACTCATTCCTTTATACGTACACACAGACCCACATAAACACATTCATACACACATGCGTACTTACATACATATTCCCGTCCATGTACACATACATACCTTCATGCAGGCATACATCCGTACTTTCACACGCACGTACATTCATGCATGTGTACACACATACATGCGTGCATGCAAACATACAGACATCATGCATCCATCCATGCATGCGTACATACATGCATACATACACACATACACGCCTATATACATGCATAGGTACACGCTTTTGCAACCATACATACACACGTACACACTTGAATGCACACATACATACACATGCATTCATGCGTAACTATATACTTACAAACGCACATACATACACACAGTCACGCAGACGTACATATATGCATACATACATACGTACGTGCGTGCGTGCGTGCACACGTTCAAACATACAGTCATACATCCATCCATACATCCATCCATACATACACGCATACACAGGCACACATACATACATGCATACATACGTACGTGCATGCATGTGCATATATACAGGCATGCAAACATACATACACACATTTGTCCTCACATACATACATCCACATCCACATACATACTTCATACACACACGTACATACATACATACCAAAAACATACATGCATACAAACATACACATACACACTTATACGCACGACTGTGTACATACACGCGCACACGCAAGCATGCACACATACTTACATACATGCATACACCCTTACAACCATCAATCCATTCATAGTTGCATATCTACATGCAGACAAACTGTTTTGGTCTGCGGGTCGAGAGCGAGCCTCTTCCGGTTAGGAGCTAGGCGGGCCGCGCAAAGCACACATACGAACAAACACACATACATTCATATATACAGACACTCGTACATACGCTCATACATGCAACCACTCATACATACATACATACATACACCCGTGTATGTATCTACTCGTATGCTTGCGCTCCTTCTCTCTCTCTCTCTTTCTCTCCCGCTCTCTTCCACACGAACACACGCACACTCCCCTATTCATTCCCTCTCCTGTACGCATACCTATATATCACTCGCTGTCCTTCGCTCTCTCTCTCTCTCTTCTTCTTATTTTTATTTTTATCATTCTTCTTCTTCTTCTTTATGTACATATATACATATATATAAGGCTATCTCTCTCTCCTCCTCTTCCTATTTTTTTTGTCTCTCTCTCTCTCTCGTTCTCTCTGTCTCGCTGTCGTTCTCGCGCTTTGTCCTCACCTTCCTCAGTTTTGTCCCCTCTCCCCAGAACCTGCCTCAGAACTCCCCCGTCATCCTAGAACTCCCTAACGAACGCATCCTTCTTCTGTCCCCCCCCCCTTTTGGCCTCCCCTCTCGCCTCCACCCTCCTCCTTCCCCGCCCCCGAGACCTGCTCCTCCTTCCTAACCTCCTAACCTCCTCCTCCTAACCTCCTCCTCCTCCTTCCTCCTCCTAACCTCCTCCTCCTTCCTCGCCCTTGAGTGATCTCATGGTTTGGGGTGTTTTGGGCGGCGGAGTGTCTCATGCTATGGAAGGATGCTTCTTTTTGTCCTAAGGCCCACCGCGCGCCAGGCTCTCCCAAGGCCATCGCCGTGGGGAACATGATCACGAATCTGCTCTGGCCGCTGGTTCAGCAGACCCTGATCGCACACTCCGGTGACAGCAAGGCGGGGTCGCTGGGGGGAGCCCGCGCCCTTCCTCTTCCCGGAGGAAGGGCAGGAGGAGCAAGAGGATGAGGAGGGAGAGGAGGAAGTGTACCACCCCCTGGATTAAAAAGTCCGGATGGGCACTGCAGGCCCCCTTGCATCGTCGCCCCCCGAGAGGTAGACATGACTGACAAGAAGTACCAAGCATAATCGCAACTTCCAAGCAACATAACTGGGACCGGAAATCTATTTGCGAGGAAGTCCCAAGCGAAATCGCCAATTTCCGGTCGCCACTGAGAATTTCCAGTCGCCGAAAAGCGTCTGTATTTTTTTTGGAGGAAGTATTCGGCGGAATGCGGATTTCCGGTCGCCCCCCATTTGGCGATTATAATATTAGAGGGGGTGAGGATGGACCGGAAATTTAACCATGGCGGCCCCTGCAACATTGCGCCGGGGCCCCGTGGCCTAACGGGAGCCGAACAACAAGGCTTATTCCCCGCCCTCTGCGGTCAGGACTTTTTATTCCAAGGGGGTTGACCACCGCGAGAGCGCCACCGCTCGCGCATGTGCTATGTGTCCACCTAAAAAGCGGGCGCCCACGCCGAACAAAGCGCACTCACCATTTAGTGCGCGCGCCGGGTGGGTTTGAGAGCACGCAGTCTGCCGCCCTCTCTTTCTGGTTGGTGGATAGATACCAAAGCTGTTCCGACCTGTGCGCGTTCGCCCACCGAGTTGCTTGATGATCCGCAAGCGCTGACAGGGGAAACGTCTTACTCGAACGACGCATGCCAGCTTGGAAAGGACACTTTTTGCAACGACCCCCTGGATTAAAAAGTCCGGATCGGCACTGCAGGCCCCCTTGCATCGTCGCTCCCCGAGAGGTAGACATGACTGACAAGAAGTACCAAGCATAATCGCAACTTCCAAGCAACATAACTGGGACCGGAAATCTATTTGCGAGGAAGTCCCAAGCGAAATCGCCAATTTCCGGTCGCCACTGAGAATTTCCGGTCGCCTGAAAAGCGTCCAGATTTTTTTTGGAGGATGTTTTCGGCGGAATGCGGATTTCCGGTCGCCCCCCATTTGGCGATTATAATACTAGAGGGGGTGAGGATGGACCAGAAATTTAACCATGGCGGCCCCTGCAACATTGTACCGGGGCCCCGTGGCCGAACGGGAGCCAAACAACAAGGCTTATTCCCCGCCCTCTGCGGTCAGGACTTTTTATTCCAGGGGGTTGTAGGAGGAGGGAGAGGAGGAGGAGGAGGAGGAGGAGGAGGAGGAGGAGGAGGAGGAGGAGGAGGAGGAGGAGGAGGAGGAGGAGGAGAGGAGGACGAGGACGAGGACGAGGACGAGGAGGAGGAGGAGGAGGAGGAGGAGGAGGAGGAGGAGGAGGAGGAGGAGATCGTTCCACAGGTCTGCGGTGAGTTCCACATCTTTGCGTGCGGTTGCACAGGTCTACGGTGAGGCTGCACAGGTCTACCGCGTGATCCACAGGTCCGCGGGAGGTTCCGCAGGTTTGCAGGGAGTTTCCACAAATCAGCGGGGAGGTTCCACAGTGCTGCGGGAGTTTTTGCAGGGCGTCGTTCTGTGTGGGTCGGGTTTTCCACTCCAGAAGTTGAGAAGGAGCAGGATGAGGACGGCCCGAGGACTGCGTGCACGGTCTTGCGGGTCATGACTCGGGCCTCCAGCGCAGTCTTGCGGGACGATCTGGCAATCCCGGGAACTCTTTTGGCGAGGCGCAGCCGTTTAAAGGCATCCCGAGGCCAGAAAATCACCGAGAACCTCCGAAAACGCATGAGCATTAACGTTCCCCCTCATCTTGGGAAACCTGAGCTCCAGCATCCCGAGGCTACAAAACCGCCGAGAATCTTCTAACACGCCGTACTTGTCCAAGGACGACGAAGACGAGAACGAGGACGAAGAGGAGGAGACGGAGGTGGTGGGTGTGGGTGTGGGGGAGGGGGACATCGAGGACCAGCACATGGCATAAGCATAAACTTTCGGAGGTCCGCACTGATTTCTTGGATCCACGCGGACCGTCGAACCTTTCTGTTTTTGCAGTGCAGGGACACGGCAGGGCCTTGGCAGGGCCGACGCCGCCGCCTCTCCCCTTCAAGGCAGGATGGGGGTCCAGGAGAGGCGGCGGGCGCAGGAGAGCCCCAGGAGGCGGCGGGCGGCCCAGCAGGAGCGCAGCGGCGGCGGAAGGACGCACGGAGAGGGTCCGTCGGACGGGGCTCGGACGACGATCGCAATCCGCCCCGGGGCGTTCTGGGACCGGAACGCACCACCCACCAAACCACCCCAACCCAACCCGAAGGCCCGGGAACATCGAAAAAACACATGTGGAAACATCGAAAAAAACACATGTGGAACCCTTACCCCCCCAACCCGAAATTCGGGTCTTCGGGTTGGGTTGGGGTGGTCTGGTAGGTAGTCAGGAACGCTCCGAGAAGGCCGCGGCACGCCCGATGCATCCCCCACAGAGCCGCCGGATCTCCGAGATTCCCGACGTATCCTCGCCCGAAGTCGTCGTCGTCTTGGCTGCGTGTTTCGCGTGGGGAGGTGGTGGAGAAGAGCTGCCGCGTGCTGAAGCACTCCATGCGCTGCGTGCCGGACCTGTTCAAGCCGATCGTCTCCTCCGTGGCGCGCGCTCCTCGGGGCCCGGGGTCGCCCGCCGGCGGTCGCAGCGCCTCTCCCCTGCCTGGCTCTTCCCCGCCCCCTGCCCCCCGCCTCTCCCAGGCCCACGCCCGAGTCCGAAGCCCGAGTGCAGACCCGAGCCCGAGCCCGAGCCCGAGCCCGAAGCCCAGGCCCCAGCCCCAGTCCGAGCCCCAGCCCCAGCCCGGGCCTGCGCCCGAAGCCCGAGCCCAAGCCCGAGGGCAAGCCCGGGCACGAGCCCAGGTCCGAGCCCGGCCGAGCCTGAGCCCGGAGCCCGAGCCCGAGTCCCCCTCTCCCTCGGCCTGTCTCCTCGGAGGCATACCTGGTCATGCTCCGTGCTTCGTGCTCTCCTCCCATTCCCCCCTCTCCACCCCCCCTTCCCCGCCATGCGCTGTTGTTCGCGCCGTGCTCATCCTGGCCGGGCCGGTCCGACTTGATGTCGATTCCGGACCACCGATACAGCCCGATCCGACGCATATACTTTCCGATCCGATTTGGTTTCCCTGTGCAGTGCAGGCTGATGGATCCTGCCCCCTGTCAGAAGGAAGTCCGCTCAGATCGGGCCCCCGGGTCCCTCATAGGGGTGCGCCCTGGATTTTTTTTCGCACCGCGTCTAGCCACGGCGACGGGGACCTCCAGAAGCGCCCCCGAAGTCTTCCTCCCGACGGCGCCGCCGTCGACGCCGCCGTCGACGCCGCCGCGCTGCGCGCCGCCGGAGGAGCGAGGAGGACGCGGAGGGGCCGCGCAGCCCGAGGTCCACGCTGGTCCAGGCGTTCCAGCAGCACCAGCACTCGTCGTATACGACTGCCTTCGGCAAGCCCTGGCACGTGGCCAGCGCAGCGCCCTTCGTGCGACCCCTCGAGCATCGTTCAGGCAGCCATCACGTGTGACACCTCTCGTACCCGTGCCGTGGCAGGCTCTCGCTAGGGGCCGCCAGGGCTGTCTTGAGCTCCCGCGGGGCCGGTCGGGAGGCCCTCTTGAATCGGCTGCACGTCAGTAGGCGAGAGTTGGAACCGGCTCGGGTTCTGAGCTGGCTTAGGCCAGCATTGGCTCTGGTCAGCAAGTTCGAGAAGTTGTTTTTCCCAATCCTCCTGCGTTGGAGTCTCGTTTTGAACAGAGCACTGCGGTCTGCGTCCTCTCCCGCCGTCGCCGTCCTACGTCACCTCGCCATCCATGTGGGGCTAGACCTCGACATCCCTGGGGGGCTGCGATCTGAGAAACTGTCGCCACTTTCGAGGGCTGCTGGTGGGTCCAGCGGAGTGAGGCACCACCCAGATTCAGACCAGACCTCGCCATCCCTGGGGGGCTGCGATCTGAGAAACTGTCGCCACTTTCGAGGGCTGCTGGTGGGCGGAGTGAGGCACCACCCAGATTCAGATTAGACCTCGACATCCCTGGGGGGCTGCGATCTGAGAAACTGTCGCCACTTTCGAGGGCTGCTGGTGGGCGGAGTGAGGCACCACCCAGATTCAGACCAGACCTCGCCATCCCTGGGGGGCTGCGATCTGAGAAACTGTCGCCACTTTCGAGGGCTGCTGGGGGCTTCAAGCGGAGTGAGGCACCACCCAGATTCAGATTAGGCCTCGACATCCCTGGGGGGCTACGATCTGAGAAACTGTCGTTACTTTTCAGGGCTGCTGGGGGCTTTTAGCGGAGTGAGGCACCACTCAGATTCAGAATGGACCTCCACATCCGTGGGGGGCTGCGATCTGAGAAACTGTCGCCACTTTCAAAGACTGCTGGGGGGTCAGCGGAGTGCGGCACCACCCAGATTCAGATTAGACTTCGCCATCCCTGGGGGGCTGCCATCTGCGAAACTGTCGCCAATGTCGAAGGCTGCTGGGGGTTTCAGCGGAGTCAGGCACCACCCAGATTCAGATTAGACCTCGCCATCCATGGGGGGTCTGCAATCTGCGAAACCGTCGCCACTTTCGAGGCTTGCTGGGGGGTCCAGCAGAGTGAGGCACCACTCAGATTCAGGTTAGACCTCGCCATCCTTGGGGGGCTGCGATCTGAGAAACTGTCGCCACTTTCGAAGGCTGCTGGAGGGTTAGCGGAGTGCGGCACCACCCATACTCATCCCTGGGGGGCTGCGATCTGCGAGACTGTCGTCACTTTCGAGGGCTGCTGGGGGCTTCCAGGGGAGTGAGGCACCACGGAGATTCAGATTAGACCTCGCCATTCATGGTCGCCACGTTCAAGGGCTGCTGGGGGGTCCCACGGGGCGCTGTCGCGGGCCGCCCGCAGACCTGGCGGCGCGCCTTCGAGTGTTTAGCTCTCGGACTGAAGCGTGCAGGAAGGAAGCAGGGAAACTTGCGGGCGAGCTAGGCCTCGCTCGCTTCGTGCACTATCTATCATCCGGTTTAATCATTTAGTCGAGCGCCGCGGCGTCAAGGCGCAGGCGGCGCTTCATCTTGAGCGCACTGCCGACAATAGCAACACTCTTCGGTCTCCTCCCGTCACTTTCGTCGTCGTCCTTTGCCCCCTGCCACCTTCCCTCTGCTGCTGCCGCGCTGACGGTTTCGGCCCCCCACACGTCCTTCTCCCGCCCTTCGTTCCCGCCCCCATGTCCTCCTCAAGCCTGGGCCCTCGCTCCTCGTCCTTATGTTGTCCTGTGAATCGTGCCACGTGAGTGCACCCCGTGTAGCTTGCACAGCCTATAACGGCGCCTGCGCTGTCATTGTCTTGGCAAGTTCGGGCCAGCTCCTCTTGACACTTCACGCAAATCGGTTGGGTACGTCGCAGGGCACTTGTCTTTTTTCTGCCTCCAGGGGCCTTGTCGGGCCTCGAGACTGTCAAAGACAGATCCGAAGTGAAAAGTGCACCAGATGGACCCCGGGAGAGGACGGGGAACCGATTTTGAGGGGATTTGTTCTAATCTTTCCTTCTTGGGAGATTTTCTCGAGGCCGTGCCGGCACACTTGGTTCCCCCGATCGCGGAGTGCGATGCAGCAGCGGCTTGGGCGCTTGGGTTTGCCCCCCCTCCCCCCTCTGCGCCCAACTTGCGCCTGGGGACCCCAGACATCAGGCGACCCGACAAACATCGAGACGGCTTGATCCTTTCCATTACGGAGTTCCGGAAGCCTCTGGGAGGCTTTTAGTTGCCACGGTTGGGTTATAGAAGGGCCGGTGAAAACGCATGCGCCCCTGGACAGGTCCAGGGATCGACATTATGGGAGTGATGAGGCGGTGGAGGAGTAAGCACCAGCGCAGACCCAACACTCATCAACGTTGCGAAAACCCTCCATCCAAGGTCCCTCTTCGTAGGCCCTGCAAGAGTTTGCTGTCATTGCATGAAATGGACCATTGAAAGACAGCCGACAGAAGAATTGTTGACGCTTCGCGAATCCCCACCAGCCCATCCAGAAACGATGCCCAGAGGAATTGCCTCGATCAGGGAAGTGGGCAGCACACAGAGGAAGCCATTATGAGACATCCTTGGATATCTTGAGCCATCTTGGAGGTCATCTTGGGCTCTCCCAGGCGCTCTTGGAGTCATCTTAATCAGTGCCCCCCCAAGAGGCCAACATGTAGCTAAAACTTCAGTGCAATTAATGATTTGTCATTCTCGCCGAGGCCTCTTGGAGCATCTTGGGTGCCTCTGGGGGGTCTTTTGGGGCCTCTGGGGGGTCTCTTGCGAGCCTCTTGGAGGCATCCTGGGAGCCTCTTGGGGCTTCCTGGCCACCTCTTGGGGCCTTCTTGGGGCACCCTTGGGAGCCTTGGGGGCCATCTTTGGGCCATCTTGGGTGAGATCGATCACAGGAGGGGGGCTGTCTAATTACAATCCCCCCCTCAGGAGGCCAAAATGGGCCAACATCCTAGTATAACCAATGATGTTTGCTTCTTCGCCGAGGCCGTTCCGACACCTCGCGGAGCCCCCTGTCTCGGTCCAGGGGAGGGGGTAGGGGGAGGGGTAAACCCCTCCCCGAAGGGGAAGAAGGAGGGGTGGAAGAGGAAACTCGGTAAACCACCGACGCCCAGAGGGCTGGTGGAATTCCAAACCGATTTCACCCCCAAGACTCCTCAAAGGGAAGATGCCTCGGCAGGACAAAACAATGGGCAATAACACAACAGCTTTGCATGATAGATCTGATGGTTCTTGGGCACCCCTCAATTCCCGAAATCATTGCGAAGACCTCGCGGCCGGCGCCGCCGACCCTGGCGGGGGGTGACGACGATGACGGCGACAGCGACGGGGATGACGACGACAACGCTGACGCCCTGGCGCCGAAATCTTCTCCCATGGAGGGGTGCTCCCCCGGAGGCGGGGGGATCACAGCCCCCCTCCCCTGGGACACCCCCCCACCCCCCACCCCGGGACCCTTCATCCCCCCCCCCCGGCGGGGGAGGGACCAAAGGGAAGGGGCGTCTTCTCGATTCGATTACCATGTTGCTCGATTTCATTCTGGCTGGAACGCTTGAGTGGGAGCTGCGACGACGACGACGGCGACGATTCAAACAGAACAGCTCACACACGTCGACAGAGTCGGCGGATTTGAGAACCGTACATCGTGAGAACCAATGGAAATGTCGCGTCCAGACAATCCTCAATCCTGCCAGAAGACCACACCTGGAATCAAAACACCGCGAACCCACCTGCCTGTTGCGTCTTGACAGTCCTAAACCGTGGCAGAAGACACGGCTCCTGAGACTACAACCCTACGAGTCCTTGACATTGCTTCAAACTTTCAAGATGAACGTGCACGTCGCCAAGGCGAGAGCCACATTTTGAACAGGAGCGGGCTCCCATCCTTGAAAGTGTTGCAGAATTTGAAGGCGAATGTGCGCGGCGCTGAGGCGAGAGCTCCATTATGAAAACGACCTGCCCTCCACCATTGAAACTTGTGCAAATTTGTGAGACGACTGTGCGCGGCGCTAGGGCTCCAATCCAAAAAACGGGGGGCCTCAAATTGAGGCCCTGAGGCGCTCTAGGCCTCCCAGAGCGAGTCGGAGTAGATAGGGTCGTAGTATCGCTCCGCATCACCGATGCGTCGGCGATGTGGAGCCAGATTTGTCCACACGCCGACGTCGCAGATGCATCGCGGAAGTCGCCGATGCATCGGCGATGCGGCGCGATCTTCCGACCCCATATTCTCGGATTCACGTGGGAGGCCTCTAGGGGTTTCCCAGGGAAGATACATGCGGGGATCCCTATCCCCCCAGGGGGGGTGCACGGCACAGCCTTTGGGGAGGGGGGGGGAGGGGCGGGGGGAAGGGTGACATTCGAGTCTATGTGACGTAAGATTTTTAGGACATCTTTTGGCTCATCATGCTCGCGTCTGGTGAACGGCATGGGCAGACATGTTGCCTCGCCTTCCCGTGGCCCCTTCTCACGCATCCGGTGCGTCCTCTGTGCCCCATGGGGTGCCCGCGGGCTTGTACTCCGCCGAGATCCTAGCGAACACCTACGCCTCCGAGCCGGAGGTTGTGCCAGGCCCGGCGTGGGTACTGGGGTTGAGGGGAGGAGAGAGGAGGGCTAGTAGGGAAGGGGGGGGAATGTGGAGGGGGAGGATTGGAGGAGGAGGGGGAGGAGAACGAGAACGAGAACAAGCGATTCAATGTTGCTGGTAAATCGAGAAATTAAGTGGCCCTTCGGGTTTGCTCATCCTTGCTTTGCAAGTTCGGCCACAACCCCTGATCCAGGCGGGACACATACTCTTGACCATGGGGGGCGATGTGGTTCACGCGTGGATTCGCTGACTCACGCATGAGCTTATGAACATAACATCCACAACGCTCACTGAACATTCTGATGTTTACGTTGCAAGCTCACTACCTGAGTCCCGTACGCCCACGCCCCAGCCAGATGGAGCCGGCCTCCCTGGGGAAGAGCGGAAAACCGATCATCATAATATTGGGGAGAGAAGCAAGGGGAGGAGAGTCATTCCCTTAGCGTGGATCCAGATGCCGATCCGCACCACTCGACACACCTCTCTCCTAGCTCATCAAGCCAACGGGTCGAGCTGAAGGCCGCGACGACGGACGGAGCAAGAGGTATTCGAATGGATCGGCAACCTTCCTGCCCTCCTGTCCACCGCCCGCCCCATTGCTCGACCCAGATCGAGTCCATTGCAGCTCGGAGCATCCTGTGTCGAGCAACTCATACGTGGCTTTCTTGATGCAGAGGAGGAGGAGGAGGAGGAGGAGGAGGAGGAGGAGGAGGAGGAGGAGGAGGGTGGAGGAGGAGGAGGAGGGGGAGGAGAAGGGGCAGGAGGAGGAGGGAGGAGGAGGAGGAGGAGGAGGAGGGTGGAGGAGGAGGAGGAGGAGGAGGAGGAGGGGCAGGAGGAGGAGGAGGAAGGAGGAGGAGGAGGAGGAGGAGAAGGAGGAGGAGGAGTCGTGGCGTTCCCGATACAGAGCCTGGTGTGCGATGGGATCGGATAAGCACCTCGTCGCGCTGCCTCCGACGTGAAGTTGTCTGCCGCAGCGCTCCCTGCTACATGCCACGACGCGACCCCCTCAGAGACGATAGTCTCAGCTGGCATGTGCGAGGGAACCAGCAGCATGAATACTTGCTCTTTCCGTTGCTCCAGCAACGGCCGAATGCCAAGCCACTGATCTGCGTCCTGCCCAACATGCGTGTCAAACATATATGCGAGTATAAGCCTGAAGTGACAGAATCCTTGCCCATCGCATAACAAGGGTAATCCTACGACGACCGCAGGGCCAAGTGAAGCACGTCTGGAGTCCCCTCTTCGCCGCTGTCTGGTGCGTGCCGGGCAAACGCCCAGACACTGGCTTGAATGGCAATTGGGTCGAAGGCAGTCATGGAGGCATCCGACGAACCGCATCTGCGCAGTCGCGGGTTTTCAAAAAAAGGAGGAGGGGGAGGAGGAGGAGGAGGAGGAGGAGGAGGAGTAGGAGGAGGAGGAGGAGCAGGAGGAGGACGAGGAGGAGGAGGAGGAGGAGGAGGAGGAGGAGGAGGAGGAACCGCGGATGATGAGCCGAGGGGGGCGCGGCCTGCGGACGGCGGCGGTGGGCGTGGAGGGTGGCTGGGAGCTCTGAGGTGGCCCAGCACAGGTTCCGGCCAGCCGACACGTGGACTACAAAGGGCCCATCGGGAGCCTTGAGACTGGGGTCAATGCAAACGGGGGTCAGCCAGGGCGCCGGATCCTGCAGGATCCTGCGAAGACCCCCTCTGGCTGACCCGGGTTAGCGAGCCGCTCGTGGCCGCGAGGCGGCTGCGCCTATTGGCTGACCCGGGTTTGCGAAGATCCGCGTTGCAGTTTTTTTTTCTTCCTGCATTGCAGTTTTTGGTTTCCTGCTGACCCGGGTCTGGATTGACCCGGGTCAGAAGATCCCCGAGCCCATCTCGTCGCTACAGCTGGACAGCGGCTCGACAAGCTTGTCAGATGCGATCCCAGGAGGGATCCGGGGACTGCTCTTGAATGTATTTGCCCTCGTCCCCCCCTCTTGGCAGATTTTGTCTCATGGTCCAGCCATCGGCGGCGAGCGGGCTGCTCCGCGTGAGGTCGAGGGCTCCATCGCATCGTCCTTCGGGACTCGAACCCTCTCTGTCCATTGATTGTAGCCCCAAGTGGGGTCCAGAAAGGCCCCGAAAGGGATCTAAAGAGGGAGGCCGCCAAGTACGGTGTTCAATTGTACACCGTACTTGGGGCCCACTGGGGGTCCTAGCAGGGCTCTCAGAAGGCCTCCTTGAGGGCCCTCCTGGGGCGCCCACTGACACCCAGAAGTGCCAGGGCTCCAACCGCTTGCAGGAAGCTGCAAAATTTTTGCAGCTTCTTGCAAGCGGTTGGAGCCCTGCTTTTTCAAAGCATGCGCCGAAAACCGACGAGAACAGCCGCTCGCCGCCGAATCCAGGCGAGGGAAAGCCATCCAGTGGCAGCAAAGCGGCAAAAAGCACACTCTGTCCGACTTCCGCGCGTATTTCGTGGGTCGGCGCTGGTCCGCCCCCCCTCTCGGCGGGGCCTCCGGCGCGCCGTTCCTTCCCTGGCAGGGGAGGGGTGTCTTCCTCTGTCGGGCTCCATGGATGGGCCGATTTTCCACCACCGCTGCCATATGTAAGGCGGGGGAAAAGAAGGAAGGGGAGCTCCTCCTCCTCCTCCGCCTCCTTTTTTCTCCCTCCCTCCCTCCCCTCCCCTCCCTCCCTCCTTCCCTCTCCTACCACTGGTAGTGGTGGTGGGATATCGGCCCATCAACCATGGGAAATCTGCAGTCTTCGTCATTCTGCGTCTATGCGGGCAATCCTTGAGGCCTCCCGCGGCGCGCAATGGTTTTACTATGTAGTCCACACGCCTGCCCCGTCAGATATGGAACGGCGTTCGCGCGGCGGTGTTCCGATGTAAGCCCGACCTGAATCGGACATCCGACGTGAAACTGACGTGCATCCGACGCAACCGACGTGGACCCCGGCGTGAATCCGACGCACATCCGATGTGATCCAACGTGAACCCGACGTTTTCTCACGTGGATCCGACGTACACTGGGTCTCAAGTTGCCGCGCTGGGCCTCAGGGATGTTGCTCATAACCACCGGGTGCCGGCCAGTGTGCGTCGCCGATGCCGCCCGCGGCCTGAGAAGCAAGGCGACGCAGGGAACTGTCGAGGATTACAAGGATTATCGCCATCACAAGAGTGATATAACCCGAACGTCCACTTACTCTCAGCGCCTTTGCACCGAGACAGTTCCTCCGAATGGCCGAAGAGGAGCAAGACAGAAACGTTCGCCCTAAGGCGCCTGCGGGTTCCGTCGTGCCTGCGTGCGCAATCCGGAGCGTAGCGTTCACCCTAGGCAGACAAAGTTACAAGCGGGTCCCTCCCCTGCGTTCACTTCTTTCGAGCCGCGTCCAGCCTCAGATAACGACACACCTCCTCCAGGGACTCCACACCCCCACGCTCGCCAGGGCGGGGCACCCTTTCCGTGGGAAGGATGGTTGTGGGATCCTCCAGTGAGCCCCCCGCAGGGGACCCACTTCTCACCCTTGCCCCAGCGGAGTACTGGCAGGGCCAAGCACGGGTAGGCGAGGCGACGAGGGAGCAATGTTCCTTCCCCCGGGCCTCCTGCGGGCAAACTGGGGTGACGACGGGCTGCTACCGGCCTGTTTTCCCGGTGATGGGACCCAGTGGCACACACAGGTGCCCAGGGAGCCGTGGAGGAGGAGGAGGAGGAGGAGGAGGAGGAGGAGGAGGAGGAGGAGCAGCAGGAGGAGGAGGAGGAGGAGGAGGAGGAGGAGCAGGAGCAGGAGGAGCAGGAGGAGCAGGAGGAGCCGCGGCGGCCGAGGTTCTGGGCTGCGTCACGTAGCATCTTCGGGGGACCCCGTCTGGTCGGCGCAGATTCGGCGTGGAATCGGCCCGGACACGGTGCGGATTCGACGCGGGTTCGACACGGATGCGACGCGCTCGACGTGGAATCGACGCGGACTCGACGCGGATAGGGACGCGCCCGGCACAGACAAGGTCCCTCGAAGAGGCAACATACAGTGGAGGCCCATGCCAAGAAACACCCTGCTTGCCTCCAGGGTGCCCTGGGTTTCTTAGGTTTCGATAGTTTTGCAGTGGAAAGGGTGACGCCCCCACGCCAAACATCAAGGGACGTCTTGGGGTCTCAGGGTTGGGCTCCTTGTGGAAGGCTTCTCGTGGAATGGGCCCTTTTGTAACGCGCAGCGGCCCCGCGGCAAACCGACCCCTCCTGCTCCCCCCCTGGGCACTCCTGCGGCCGTGCGCTCCGCGCCTTGGGCGGAGGCGAGGGGGTCGTCGCGGGAGGGTGCCCCGTCGCGAGAAGGGTCGGCCTGGCCGCTCCCGCGGGGGAGGGGCGGAGGCGGGCTCGGAGGACGCGTAGCGGGGGGGGGGGGGGCGATCACCGGGGGGCAGCGAGGGCTGCAGAAAAGTCCGAGGCGGAAAAGGCACCCATACCGCGACCCTTCCCTCGTTTTCCCCTTCTTGGGCCTCCTGGGAGGCCCTCGTTGCCACCGCTGGATTCGCCTCGAAATCCTGGTCAGAACGCACCCTTGGAGTAAAGGGGCCCTTTCGAGCCTAGAGGGGGACCTTAAGGGCCCGAGAAAGGCACCATCCTTCCCCCTCATGTATCGCCCCACCCATTCACTCGCGCCCAACGGGCGGACCTGTAGATCCAGGCCTCTTTCACTCAGCTTCGGTCCCGGGACCGTGGCATCTCGATCCGTCTTGAGCAGTGCCGCAGACGGATGGGTTTGGGGGCCCTGTTCGTGATTTTCCAGGATGGGACCGTGTCTGCGCAACGTCGGATCTCAGGGGACGAGAGCGAAGTGTGGCGGGGAGCTCAGGACGGCGGCGCCACATGATGTGTCACGTGGTAGCACGACATGCGCGTATAGCAGATGGGGGTGTTCAAGGGGTGTTCAACAGAAATCCGGTGTGCCATGACGCAGTCGCGACAACGTTGGCCGTCCTCCTCCTCCTCCTTCTCCTCCTGGTCTTTCCTCCTCCTGCTGTCGTGGCCACCGCGAAGCGCCACCGTCGCCTCCAGCGGCCACCTCCGTCGCGGAGGTGTGCGATGTCTCCCCGGGCAGGGGGTGGAAGACGTCTCGAGCGGGGCACCGCAAAGCCGGGGGGGGGCCGCGCCTCCAGGAGGACTCGCTCCTCTGGCTCCTTTCTTACGGTGGCGTTTTCGCCCGATCCTGTCCTCTCCCTGCGTTCCAGATCTCCTCTTCGCAGGCCTGGAGGTTGACACCAACACCCATGTCGGCGGTGTGCTTCCACCGAGGGACGAAGATCCCGATCTCGGTGATGGTGGTAATATTCTGGCTTCCAAGGCGACTGAAATATTACCACCAGCACCGAAATCTAGGATCATCTTCCCCCCTGTGGAGGCAACACCCTGTGTTGGTGTTGGTGCCCATTTCCAGGCCTCCGACCTCTCCCCTCTCTGGCACCGCTGCTGACGCGCTTCCTCCCCGCGCTACACAGACGGGCCATGCACGGCCCCGCCGGTCGCGGTGCAGCGGGTGCATCCGCCCATGGCTCGACTACACGCACGAGTGGCCCTGCGCCAGAGTGACCTTTGGTGCGGGCCAGCTGGGCTCACCCGATCGCCGAGCGCGCTGCGATGACGGCGTCTTGCGCGCTTGGGTTTGGCCCCTCCGCGGCTCCCCCGAAACCGCGCACCAGAGGTCACTCTTGCCTGGGGTCACTCTTGCGTGCAGCCGAGTGGCCCCCGCGCCTTCCAGGTCACATACGGTCGGACCGAGGCATAAGATCGAGGTCGGTTCGGGGAGGGTGCTCTATTCTTCTTCGTGCTTGTTGGGTGTTCTTGTGCATCCGGGGGGAGGGTACCCTCGAATGTTCGGTGTGTGTTGGTCAGCGGAGGGTTCCGTGTTCTTGATGGATGCTCTTCTGTCCTGGGTCTGGCCTTACCACATATACGCCGGTCGTTCGAAGTAGGTATTTTGGGGAACCCCAGATCCAAATCTACTCTAGGTGCCTTCCTACTTCAAGAGTCCAGTGCTTTTTCCCTCTTCCCTCATCTTTAGTCTTCAGGGAGCGGGCGGACAGGCGCAATCCACTTCCAGCGCCTTCCTGCTTTGTAGTCTACCCGAGCGCCTTCCTACTTCATGGCCCACCCGCGTCTTCCGACCGACGGGTATGCCTGCGCCCCTGGCCTCCTCTCCGCTCCTCCTGGCCCCAGTGCTGACGAGCCTCTTCCACGCGCTCAGCAGCACGGCCCTGCAGTGCCTGGTCGCGGTGCAGCACAGGCTCGAGGAGCGCCGCCCGTGGCCTGTCGCCACCCCACCTGTCGCCGCACCGTGTGCTCTGACGCGCGGCCTTGCGTCTTGGGGGAGGCGATTCCGCCACCAGGGCAAACTCCGCCCCGGGCGCAGGGCCTGCCGTGGGCTTGCCGCGGCGCCAGCTGCGTCTCCCTGGGCGCGGGGCGCAGGGGGCCCGCCGTGGGTTTGCCGTGGTGTCGGCGTCGTCCTTTCGGGCGCGCCGGGAATGAGTGGCGTGGCGACATACGCCCCCCCCCCCCCTCCCCCCCGACCGCTTCGCGCCGTCAAAATGGGGGGCGGAAGGTTCGGGACTATTCTTTCGGCCGCTGGGGGCCCTTGCCGCCCACAAGCGTGGGGCCATCAGCAACAACCCGGGGGGGCCGAGATGGGGACGACGCGCTGGGGACGAATCTCGCAGCAAGCCTTGTCCATTGGGACAGGACTCGCTGCCAGTGCCGCCGCGGACGATCTCCATGTGGGGCGAGCGCCGCCGGCCCGTCAGCGGCCGCTGTCGGTGCTGGCCGACATCTGCTGTAGCGCATCGCCCCCACGTGTTCCGTCCCCGTTCGGGGCGTGCCCCAGTGAAAACGGGCCGGTATGGCACGACGGCCCTCGGCAGCCACGACTGCGACGGGGCCTGAGGGGACCAGCCCTGTAGACCTCGACCTCCCTGGGCGTTCCCCAGGACAGGTCCTGGGCCCCGGGTGATATGGTTTGACGGTCCCAGGGCCCGTGCTTTCGGCCCCGGGGGGTCCCGACAACGGGGGGAAGCTTCCAGGACCCCTCTCCCCCAGGACCCCGTCTCCTTGGTGCTGCCGGGAAGGGCCGACCTCAGGGGGCCCCGCGCCGCGGCACGCGAGGGCCCCGCGGCTTCCGTGCCCACCGACGGGCCGCGCCGCCCCGCCCTGGCAGCGCCACCGCCCGCGCGCCTGGGCCTCCCGAGATCTCCAGCTCGGTCACGGGGGGCGGGTGGGGCGACTGTGGTCGGCCACTCGCAGAGAGTGGCACACGCCGGTGGTTGAAAGTTGGTACTTTTGGATGCCCAGACCCCAGTCTGCTTCCAGCGCCTCCCTGTACTTCCAGAATCGATCTGCTGTTGCTGTGTGTTTTGTTAGTCTCTGGGAGGGCCAGAACCCAGTGCACTTCATCCGCCTTCCTACTTCCTGTTTTTACCTACTTCTTTCGATGGACGTTTAGGGGGGAGGGGGAAGGCTTCTTAGAAACACCCCTGCTTCTTAGACGGCGCGGGCCTTCTCTACAGATGTAGGCCCGGCGCCTTTAAGAAGCAGCTTCCTCCTAAGAAGCCTTCCCCCCTCCCTACACCCCCCTCTGCGCGCCGCCAAGGGTGGGACGACTGGGGGTTGCTGCTTCGAAGGAGGGAAGACGGCATAAGCATAAACTTTCGGAGGTCCGCGCGGATTCCTTTGATCTGCGCTGGACCCCCCAGGTCGGCGCCTCCGGCGCCGCCCCTGGCGCGCTCCGCGCGCCAGTGTGGGGGTCCAGCGCCGATCCAAGAAATCAGCGCGGACCTCCAGCAGTTCATGTTTGTCGAAGACGCCTACGGCGAATCACCGCCGCTCCCTGCCCCTTTGGAAGCGCCTCTGTGGCCGACAGCTGGGCCAGAGCTTGGCCAAGCTATCGGGCCAGTTGTTCCCCGAGTCGGTCTGGAAAGGCTTCGGGGAACGCATGGGGGAGCAAGATGAGAAGGAGGGGGAGGAGGAGGAAAAAAGAGGAGGAGGAAGAGGAGGAGAAGGAGGTGGAGGAGGAGGCCTCTTGGGCGCCTCTTGGGGCACTCTTGGGGCCTCCTGGGCGCTTCCTGGGGACCTCTTGGAGGGTTTTCGGGGGCCTTTGGGTGCTTCTTGGGGGCCTCTTTGGCCGTCGGAGGGCGTTCCTGGCTTGTCTGACGCCGTCGGAAGCCGTCTTGAGGGCCTGTCTGGGTCGTCTTGGGGCCCTCTCGGGGCATATCAGGGGTTCTTAGAGGCCATCTTGGGCGTCTTGGAGGCCTCTTGGGCCGATTTTGGGCCCTCTTGGGGCCGTCTTGGAAGCCTTTTGGGCCGTCATGGGGCCATCTTGCCTCTTGGGCGATCTTGGGGGCCTCTTGCGCCGTCTCGAGCCGTCGGAATGCAGAGAAGAAGCAACGCCACAACCTCTCAAACACCTAAGGAAAGTCAATGATTGTGGCCTCTTCGGGCTCTCCTGGAAGACCTGGACGCCTTCTGGGCCGTCTTGGAGGCCTCTTGGGGGCCTATTGGGCCGTCTTGGGCCATCTTGAGGCTATCTCAGGCCGTTTTGGGTGCATCTTGGGCCGTCTTGGAGGCATCTTGGGGCCATCTTAGCCGTCTTGGAGGCCTCTTGGGGCCGTCTTGGGGGCCTCTTGGGCCGTCATAGGGGCCATCTTGGAGGCCTCGTGGGCGATCTTAGGGGCCTCTTGGGCCGTTTTGGGCAGTCGGAGTTCCGAAAAGAAGCAAATGCCAACATCCTTCAAACACCGACGGACAACCACTGATTTTGGCCTCTTCGGGCCCTCCTGGAGGAGCTCTTGGAGGCCTCTTAGGCCGTCTTGGAGGCCTCTTGGGGGCCTCTTGGGCCTTCGTGGGCCATCTTGAGGCCATCTTAGGCTGTCTTGGGTGCATCTTGCATCTTGGGCCGTCTTGGAGGCATCTTGGGGCCATATTAGCAGTCTTGGATGCAAGTTTGGCCGTCTTGCACGCTCTTGGGCCGTCTTGGGGGCCTCTTGGGCCGTCATGGGGCCATCTTGGAGGCCTCGTTGGCGATCTTGGGGCGATCTTGGGGGCCTCTTGGGCCGTCTTGAGCCGTCGGAATGCCGAGACGAGGCAAGTGCCAACATCCTTCAACAACCTAGGAGCATCAATGATTTTGGCATCTTCGGACCCTCCTGGAGGAGCTCTTGGAGGCCTCTTAAGCCGCCTTGGGCCGTCTTGGAGGTCTCCTGGGGGCCTCTTGGGCCGTCGTGGTCCATCTTGAGGCTATTTTAGGCCGACTTGGGTGCATCTTGGGCCGTCTTGGAGGCGTCTTGGGGCCATCTTAGCCGTCTTGGAGGCCATCTTGGCCGTCTTGGAGGCATCTTGGAGGCCATCTGGGGCCATCTTGAACGAAAAAGCAGACGAGGCAAGCAGCCAGCGGGACGGGCCGACGCCCCAGGGGGAGTTCTTTTGGAACAAGAACCAAGACCAAAACCGACAGGATTCGACACGCCAGGCACTCCTGCGATGAATCGACATGGGGCGGCGGGCTGATAGGATTCGGCCCATCCCGCCAGCGTGCCTGGGTTGTCGGTCAGGGTTCTCAGGGATGCGGGTCCCTTCGGAGTGCTCTCGAAGGCCTCTTGGGAGCAGGTTTTAGGGCCTCTTGGGGGCCTCTTGGGGGCCTCTTGGAGGCCTCTGAGGCCTCCTGGGGGCCCCTCGGGGCCGAGGGCTCGAAATATCTGTTCGGGTTCCCCATCTGGGCCGTTCTTGGACCTTCTTGGGCTGTTTTGTGCGCCTCTTGGGGCCGTCTTAGGGCCCTCTTGTGGGGGTTTCAGGCCGTCTTGGGGCGGTCTTGGGGGCCTCTTGGGCTGTTTTGGAGCGTCGGGAAGCCGAGAAGGCGAGAAGACCCACACCCAGTTGTTTCATGTCGACAAGACACTGAGAAGCAATCAATGAGTTTGGCCTCTTGTGGCCTTTGGGGAGGCCTCTTGGGTGTCTCTTGGGACGTCTTCGAGGCCTTTGGGGTTGTCTTGTGGCCATCGTGGGCGTCTTGGAACGATCTTTGGGCTTATCGGTGCCCTGCCGTCTTGGAGGACTCCTGGAGCCCTCTTGGTCCGTTCTACTGAGGGCTTGCCCACATGCCGTTCTTCTCGTCCTTCTCGCCCTCGTTCGTCCTCCTTCCTCGAATTACCTCTCCCTCACTGCTCCTCCTCATTCTCCTCCTCATATACCTCCTTATCCTCCTCCTCGCCATCCCCCCGCATCCCCTGCCTCGTCACCCCCCCCTCCCCCCCATCCCCCTCCTCCCGCTCCCTTTTCCTCTTCCCCCACCTCCCCCTCCTCCCACTTCTTAACGCTTCGCATATCTCCACAAGCCGGCAGTTCACTTGGCAGTTCTATGCGTGCTGCCATTCCGTACAGGCGTTCGATGTCGACTTATCCATCGTTTTTTTGGTTGGCAGCATCAGGCGTGTGGCCGATCCGTTCAGGTTTTCGGTGTCGATCCCTTCCATCGTTTTCCTGGCTGGCTCTTCCTCTCGTTCTCGGAGAGGGGATTGCCCCGGATCTGTTCTCTCAGGAGTGAGTGTGCGACTTCGGTGGCGCCACTGGTACTGATTTCTGGTCAGTGACGTATTCCTGGCCATCGGTGTTCGTATTACCTCCTGGAGTATATTGCAAGCGAGCTGCCCCCCTCAGGGGCTGTGTGCCTGGATCTCTCGTGTGGTTTATCCTACGTCAAGTCCTACACTCCCTCAGCGGTCACTTGTCAGTTTCGCTGACCTTGCCGCGCCATTTTGGCTGCGTATACCTTCTTGGTTCAATTTGTGCATCGGCACTGCCCCCAGATTCTGGTCCTGGTTGCAGTTCGCATCGTGTCGGCAACGTTTCGGGCCCTGCCCGGCAGCTTAGGCAGCTTAGGCAGCTTAGGTTCGGCCGCCTGTCCCCGTGCGCTAGGCAATTCGGTTCGCGCGTAGCCCGCCCGACGTCTGACGCTGCTGGCGCGCTCGCTTGCGGCCGCGACAAAAAAGTATCCCCACAAACCCATCCAGAAGCGATGCCCATGAGAGCTGACGGGGGGGAGAGAAGAAGAAGAGGCACGCATATTCAAACAGCGAGGGAGGCACGGGAGGCTCCGTGGCCATCTCGAGCCGTCTTGGAGCTGTCTTGGAATCGTGTGGAGCATTTTGGGAGCCATCTGGAGTCAGCTTGGGCTATCTGAGCCATCTTGGGGGTCATCTTAGGCTCTCCGAGGCCGCTCGGGGGCCTCTCGGTTGCCTCTTGGAGGCCTCTTGGGCTTCTTGGGGCGCTCCCTGGGCCGCCCTCTTGGGGGCCTGTTGGGAGCCCTGGCGGGCCTCTTGTGGCCATCTGGAGGGCGGTCGATCAAAAGAGGGGGTTCCCTTATCTTCGTCCCCCCCTCGGGGGCCACGATCCTCGTGAGGGGTGTCCAAAAATTGCCATCCCAGGGGCCGAAAAAGGACGGTCTACCTCGTCGCGACCCTTCCCCAACAAAAAACCCAGGGAGGGGAGGGGAGGGCTCCCCTCCCCGAAGGGCAAAGGAGTGGTGGGCAGATTATTTCCTCGTCCCCTCCCCCTCCCCCTGGGTCCCGCCCTCCCTCCTCTTCGTCGCCGTCCTGCTCCCTCCCCCCCTCCCTCCGGCACGCGGCCCCGCCTTCTCCTTCCCCGGGAACGAGCTCCCGCGCCACTCCGAGCGGCCGCGAGCCCCGTCTCGCCGCGGCCCCCTCCCGCAGGCAGGATCTGTCGGGGAGCTGTGAGGGTCGAGGTTTTGGGGATCGAGGACCCAGGAGGCTCGCGGATCCAGGAGGCTCGAGGGTCCAGTACCAGGATCGAGCAGTTGGGAGCGGTGCCTCGTGGAGCCGACGGTGCCGGTCGGGCTCGCCAGGTCGGAAAAACATGTTCTACCGCTGCTGGCGGAAAACCGGGGGGGGGGGTCCTAACCCGTTTCCCCCCACCCCCCCTCGAAAGCCGGATGGGGTCACTACCGGTTCGAACCCCCCCCTCCCCAGTCCATCATGAAAGGGGGGGGGTCACTACCGGTTCGAAACCCCGCCCCCCCTCTGGGGATGTTGGGACAGTGGTGGGAACGGTGGTGGTGGGGACAGTGTTGCGGGGACAGTTGGACAGTGGTGCGGACAGTGGTGGGGACGGTGGTGGTGGGGACAGTGGTGACGGGACAGCGGGACAGTGGAGGCGGTAGTGGTGGGGACAGTGGCGAAGGCGGTGGTGAGGACAGTTGTGGGACAGTAGTACAGTGGGGAGAGTGGCGGGAAAAGTGGGGACAGTGGGAAAGTGATGGGGACAGTGGGGACGGTGGGACAGCACAGTGGGACAACGGCGGGGACAGTGGGACAGTGGCGGGAACAGTGGGGACAGTGGGACAGTGGTGGGGACGGTGGGGAAAGTGGGGGGAGCGAGACTGTGGTGGGACAGTGGTGGGGAGAGTGTGGACAGTGAGACACTGGTGGGGGGCACTGGTGGGGACAATGGTGGGAACAGTGGGGATAGTGGGGCGACAGTGGTGGGGACAGTGGTGGTGGGGACAGTGGTGTGGGGACAGTGGGCACGTGGTGGAAACAGTGGGACAGTGGAGGGTACAGTGGTGGTGGCGACAGTGGTGAGGGCGGTGGCGAGGACGGCGGTGGGATAATGGAACAGAGGTGCAGTAGGGACAGCGGTGGGGACAGTGGGGACAGTGGTGGGAACAGTGGGACAGCTCTGTGGGACAGCGGCGGGGACAGTTGGACAGGGCGGACAGTGGGGACAGATGGACAGTGATTGGGGCCGTGGAGAAAGTGGGGAGAGTGGAACCGTGGTGGAACAGTGGGTGGGGACAGTGAGGACAGTGCGACAGTGGTGGGGGCACTGGTGAGGACAGTGGTGACGGTGGTGGGAACAGTGGGGACAGTGGTGGTGAGGACAGTGGTGCTGGGGACAGCAGTGGGGATGTAGCGCGGACGGTGGTAGGGACCCAGGGTTGTGTGCTGGCGGTGAGCGTGGGGGGGCAGGGGGGGAGAGGGGGTTCGAACCGGTAGTGACCCCCCCCCCTGGTTTTCGAAGGGGGGGGCGGGGGGTTCGAACGGGTAGTGACCCCCCCTCAATTTTCGAGGGGGGGGGTCGAACCGGTAGTGACACCTCGGTTTTCGAGAGGGGGGGGTTCGAACAGGTAGTGACCTCCCACGGTCTTCGAGGGGGGGGGAGGGGGGGGTTCGAGCCGGTAGTGACCCCCCTCGGTTTTTCGAGGGGGGGGGAGTTCGAACCGGTAGTGACCCGCACCCGGTTTTCTGGAGGGGGGGGTTCGAACCGGTAGTGATTCCTCGAGGTTTCTGGGGGGGGGAGGGGTTCGAACCGGTAGTGACCCCCTCCTTGTTTTCCAGAGGGGGGGGCAGGTTCGAACCGGGCCCTTGGTTTTCCGGAGAGGGTGGGGAGGTGGGGAGGGGGGGGGGGTTGCCGGGGGAAAAGGGGGGGGGTCCAGCAGGGGGGGGATGTTCGGAGGAGGGGGGGGACCCCGTACCAGAGGAAGAGGGGGGGTAATTTTCCACAGTGAAGCGGCGGTGGATCACGCTCTCTCCCAGGTCGAGCTCGTCTGTCTTCCTCGAGGCCCCAGGAAACGGTTTGACAATGTCATGACAGAAGTCCGTGCGGATTTCCGAAAAGACCTGCTGCGTGCCATTTGGGCGGCGCACCAAAAAACATGGTCGTCGGCGCCGGCATTGACGCGTAAGCTGCCCGCGTAAGGTCGCGCGTCAGCGCCTTCGCTTCAAATGTGGCGTGTCGCGCGGGCGGCCCGCGTAAGCCGCGGCGTACGGTTGTTGCGTCACTTCTCGCTGGGCCCGTTTTTGATCGTCGCCCACTTGTTGTTCCTCCATCCTCCCCTCTCGCCCCCCATGGTTTCCCCCCTCACTTCCCCCTCGCGATCGTCACCGCGCGCGCCCCGCCCGGCTCGACCCCCGGCTCCGTGCCGATGCGGCCCGACCCGATGCACGTCCTGGCCCGACCCGGCTTCGAGCCGACGCCGGCCCGAGTGATCGTCGTCGCTTGGTTTCGGGGTCCTTACGATGGGCTCTGGCGGCCGTTCGCGTCGTTCCGGGCAGCCCCGGAACGCTCTGGGCGTGGCGCAGGTGCTGGCAAGCAGCTCATCCGCCGAGAACCTGCGACAGCGCCCGAAGATTCGTCCCCCTGTTCGCTCGACCAGAAGACCATCTCGGCGAGGAGGTCACCGAGCTCGTGGAGGACTTCTACGGTATGTTCGACCGGTATCCCCCAGCGGCCTGCGCCTCCCCACTGCCCCCGACGCCACCACCGCCTCGCCCGCCTCCTGTCGGGGGCCGCCAGGAGGGGGGGGATGACTAGGGGGGATACCATGGCCGGGGCCATGATACTTCCCCCGTTCATGGAGCTCTTCCCGTTTCAAAACGCCCCGTAGCTCCACCTGGGCCATGCACACACCTCGGGCCGTGATTTGCATCCCCCCCTCTGGACGCCCCCGTCTTGGACGCCCACGCCTCCTGGCGGGAGGGCTGCGTTTGACGGTACGCGCTCACCCGATGGGCGAGCGCGCTCGCTCGCCGGAAGGCAAGCGCGCGCCCAGGCACCGTCGCAGCCGTTCTGCGGTGTGGCGTCTGAGGTGGCCTAGCACTGGTTCCGGCCAGCAGGAAGGGCGGGCAGGTTCGAGGTTCTGGATTCGGGAGGGGTTCTTGCCTTCTTTCGCCTCCCAGGGCCGTTTTCTGACCCCTGGCCGTGAAGAACGGATCCGGGGTGAACAACTGCGCCAGATGGATCCTGGGGGGACGCATTTTGAGTGGATTTGGTTTCATGCCCCCCCCCTTGACCGATTTTCTGGGGTCCCAGCCAGTTCAGAGCCCTCGGTTGCCTCCAAGCCGCGTGATTGTGAGAAATTGGATTCGGAGCACGACTGCCTACGAGCGTGAGTGTGTACATGGTGATGACGGCGTTGAGGGCCAGAGGACCTCTCCGCCAGGGGGGAGGGCGGCTCTGCGCTACGCGCCGATGATTGTGCTGGAGGCCCCGACCCTGGGCCCCACGCTGCAGCTCTGGACCACGGTCATCTTCGTGCAGCAGAAGGACGCCATCGAGGCCGCCCCGGCACGCCCGCCACCGCGGCCCAGCGACAGCCTCTGCTGGAGGCCCAAGCGTGCCCAGAGGACGAGGAGGCCGTGCAGGCTGCCCAGGAGCTGGAGGTGCACGCAGAGTTTGGGCTTGCTCCAGCCCGTGCTTCGGCGGCGGCTGTGCTGCCGGCCCGATGGTGCTGTGGTGCGCATCGCGGCTCGCTTCAGGCAGACATCAGGCTTGTGTCCACGCACGGTGCAGGCCTGCCAGGGTTTCATCGGGCACGGTGTTGTTCCCGCCCTCCAGTTCTGGTAGGCAGCAGGCCTACGTGCCCCAAGTTGTTCGCTCAGCGTGCGGCGGGTGCAGCGCGCGCAGATTGGCCAGAACGGGCCATCGGGCGGGGCGGCACGGTGTGTGCGTGTGTGATTACTCAGCATATTGGAGCACTCGCCTCGGCGTTCAATCGCAATGAAATCACGCGTGTGACTGGTACTGGTCCCGCTCCCGTTCCCTTCTCCGTTCCCACCATCGTTTTCTTTCTTACCGCCCATGTGCTTGCGGCGCATTCTGGCACTGTGCCTGTGCTGCATTCCGTATGGCGACCTTCCGAGGACGGTCCAAGAGGCCGTAAATTATGACAGCTTATCGTCTCTAGGCACGGGGACCATGAAAATGCGGCTTGCCCTTCCTGTGGCCATCTTGGAGACATATGCGTGGAAAGTACGTACACGTACGCGCACACGCATCACACAACACGCAACACGCAACACACATCACACATCACACATCACATCACGCACGCGCACACGCACACGCACACGCACACGCACACGCACACGCACACGCACACGCACACGCACACGCACACGCACACACGTGCGCACACACGCACACTTTTCGGGCGCACGCCGGCGGGGTACAAGCCGCTCGGCCGATCCGCACGCCGTCAGCTGCCGAGAGCTAACCAGCGAGAATACTGATGCTGCCAAGGGTCAAGGATCGACCCTGAGAGCCAGCAGGTGCCCGCGGGGGGGGGGGAAGACGGGGGGGGGCGGGAAAAGAGGAGAGGGAGGGCGAGGGCGAGCTCTCCCCCGAGGTCTGGGGGGCGGCCGCCGCGCCGCCCCCGACGGCGTGCCGAGGGCGGCGAGGGCCGGGAGCTGCGAGCCTCGCAGCCTCCTGGAGCCAGTGGGCCGAGCCCCTGAGGGGCGGGCGGGGCTGGCGGGCAGCAGCAGCGGGGCCAGCAGCGCTGGCGACCGGGCCGGCACAGGGCGTCCCCAGGGGCAGGTGCGGGGGCGAACGGCGACAGGGCACGGAGTTGGCGGCACGCGGAAGGGGGTATAGGGGGAGGGGGAAAACAGTTTAGAAGCAGGATGCCTCTCAGGAGGCGCGGGCCTCGTCTATCTGTAAGGCTGGGGCCTTCTAAGAAGCAGCCACCTTCTAAGAGGCCTTCCCCCCTCTTCCTACCACTTTGCGTGCGCCGCAAGCACGTGCGGAGGCGATCGGCGCCAGGGCACAGAGGAACAGCAGTCGCCGCCCGGGAGTGCCATCCCTGGCGGAACCCAGAGGTGGCTCACGTCCGAAGCTGCGAAAGAAGAAGCCGCTCACCGACGGGAGGCGTCGCGAGCGTCCCAGTGGAGACGGAAGAGACCCGAGCGCAGGGTGCGCCGGGAGCGGGGGCACGCTAACGATTCTCTCGGTGAGGCCGTTGCTATTGCTCCGCTGGCGGCATGAGACGATGCTGAAACGTAGAGAGCCGCTCCCGTCCAGTAGCACGCCCACACGCATACTCAAACGCACACACACACACACACCACACACAGAGACAGACAGACCGACAGACGGACAGACGGACAGACAGACAGACAGACAGGCAGACAGACAGACAGACAGATAGACAGACACACAGAGAGACACAGAGAGAGAGACACACACACACACAAATACACACAGACACACACACACGGACACACACACACCCACACAGACACACACAGTCCAACACACACAGACACACGCACAGGCACACACAGACACATGCAGGCACACACGGACACACAAAACCAACACACACAAAGACACACACACACAGACAAAAACAGACACACAGAGACGCACACACACAGACACACACAGGCACACACAGAGACACACTCAGAGAGACAGACACATAGAGACGCACACACAGACACGCAGACACACACACACATAAACACTGACTCACACAGACACGCACAGAGACACATAGACGCACACAGACACAACAGGCACATACAGACACACCGACACACACACAGATACCCACACAGAGCGACACACACAGGGCCACACACACAGGCACAGGCACACGCAGCGACACACAGAGACACACAGACACACACAGGCGCACACCTACACTCACACTCACATTCAAACTCACACACACAGGCACACACAGACGAAGGACACACACACAGACACACTCGCAGACACACAACCACACACAAACACAAACACAAGCACACACACATACATAAGTGATCACATACACACGCTCACACTCATTCTTACACACGCACGCTCACACGCTCACACTCACACGCACATTCACACTCACACTCGCACTCGCACTCGCACTCGCGCTCGCGCTCGCACTCGCACGGCACGGCAAGGCGCTCAAAGACACACAGCGACACGTAGAGACAGGCAGAGACACACGGCGCCACGCACACAGAGGCACACAGAGCCACACAGAGACGCACAGAGGCACACAGAGACACACGCAGCGACACACAGAGACACACAGAGACACACAGAGACACACAGAGACACGCATAGCCACACACACAGACACGCAGAGACACACAGAGATCAACCGAGACACACAGAGACGCACAGAGACGCAGAAAACACACAGAGGCACGCAGAGACGCACCGATACACACACAGTCACACACAGTCACACAGAGACACACAGAGACACACATAGACACACACAGGCACATATAGCCACACAGAGGCACACACAGGCACACAGAAACACACAGAGGCACACACAGACACACAGAGTCACACAGAGACAGACAGAGGCACTGAGCCACACAGAGACACACAGAGACACAGAGACACACAGACACACAAAGCCACACAGAGAAGCACAGAGACACACCACAGAGACACCACAAAGGGACACCACAGAGACACCACACAGAGACTCCACACAGAGCCACCACACAGAGCCACCACACAGAGCCACCATACAGGGACACCGCACAGAGACGCCACACAGAGACACGACACAGAGACACCACACAGAGACACCACACAGAGAACAAATCAGAGAAACCACACAAAGACACCACACAGAGACACTGCACAGAGACACACGCAGAGAGACACACGCAGAGACACCACGCAGACACACCACAGAAACACCACACAGAGACACCACACACAGACACCACACATCGACAGACACACAGACACACACACAAACACACAGAGACACACAGACACACACAGACTCACACACCGACACTCACACAGAGACACACACAGACACACACAGACAGACACACACAGGCACACACACACACTCAAAGACACACGCAGGTACACAGACACACCCACACACAGGCACAGGCACACACACACAGACACACACACACACAGACGCGCACACTCAGACACGCACACACAGACACAAACACACACACACACGCACGGACACACACACGCACGGACACACACACACACGCACGGACACACACACACACACACGCACGGACACACACACACACACTCAGACACGCACACACAGACACAAACACACACACACACACGGGCAACCTTTTCTGCGTCGGCGGCTGGGCAGAGGGTGACTGCTCCGGCCTTCTGGCAGCAGGGGGGCGCACAATATGCAAATTCGTTTACAATGCACGTAGGAGGAGACCCCGGCGCGACGGGGAGAGGGGTAGCTGGACCCGCTCAGGCAACTCACCTGCTGCGGCGGGAGGAGCGCCGAGGGGGGGAACCAGCCGCGGCGCTGGGCAACAGCAGGGGGGGGGAATGGCAGCCCCGCGGCGGCGGGGCAAAGCCAGATGGGGGAGCAGCACATGCGATGCCGTCACCACTCCAAGGGGGGAGCCGGCTGAGCAGGCGGACCGCGGACCCAGGGGGTGGGTCGACGCGCCGAGACCTGCAGGCCTGCGGGGCGCGGCGGGAGGCGTGAGGGGCGGAGCGCAGAGGCTGGCCGTGAGAGTGCTGCACTGGCGAGGCGAGCGCAGGCTGGCGTGAAGGCGATGCACAAGGGACGGAGAGGCGGAGCCACGCCATCATGGAGCTGGGAGCGCCAGCAGGTTGGCGGGCGAGCGGAGCCTAGGGGAGAGGCGAGGCGCCGAGGCCTGGAGGCGCAGCGCAGGCGCGGCGGGAGGCGCGGGGGTCGCAGCGCAGGCGGCGCGGGCGGCGAGAAGGCGAAGGGCAGAGGGCGAAGACAGCCAAAGGGCGGGCGGAAGTCGGCGGCGGCCGAGCACAGCCAGGCAGCCAGGACGGGGAGCGGCACAGGCGATGCGGGTACCACACCACTGGGGGAGCAGGAGGAGCAGCTGGACCCATGTCAGGGCCGACGCGCCGAGACCTGGGGGCCTACGAGGCGCGGCGCGAGGCGAAAGGGCCGAGCGCCAGCAGGCCAGGTGCGCCGCACTGGGCGCGGCAAACGCCGGTGCCGCTAAGGGGGGTCTGCGTGGGGCTGGGAGCGCCGGCGGGGAGTGGGCGGGCGCCGAGACCAGAGGGCCTGCGAGGCGCGGGGGCAGGAAGGCGGCGCAAGGCGCCACGGTAGTGAAGCAGCGACCCGCCCACCAATAGACCGGCGGATGGTCAAGAGGCCGGCCTGAAAACCACGCAGGGAGAGCGGGGGCCCGGGCCAGGGGCCGCCGGGGCCGCCCGGCTGGCACAAGGCACGGCAAACCAGCGGAGTGTGCCAGATGCAAGGCTTGGACAAAACTTGCAGAAGGCCGCCGAACCTCCGGCCAGAGCGGGGGCTTAGCGGCAGAGCAGGACACCCTCAGGGAAGGAGTGGGGGGGAGCCCAGGGGCCAACGGCCGGCGGCAAGTCCAGCCCACCGAGGCGCGCGCAGCAGCCACCCCCAAGAAGGGCGGCGGCCCTGGGCGGCGACAGAAAAGCCGCAGTGGAGGCACCCCAAGCGACAGCGAGGGGCCCTCGGGGAGGGGCACGAAAAAGGAGTGTCGAAGCGGCGCAATGCGAAGGGGGAGCGCAGCGGAGGCGGCAGCCGCGGGGCCAGTCACGCCAGGCGGCGGGAAGAAGCAAACTTCCGAGCGGAAGCTGGAGACATGGGGGGGGCACCGAATAGGTGAAGTGTAGCGAAAGGAGCGCCGCGAGGGGGCGGGGTGAAATGGAGGCAGTAGGCCAGGTAGGCCACTACCACCCCCGTGAACACCAGTCTCAGAACAGGTCGCGGTAGAGTGCCAGCCATGGGGGAGCTACCAGCGGTAGCTGCTCGAGGCTGACCACCGCTGGCGAGTGGGGCCCTTTCCTTTTGCTTGTGGCAAGCTCAGCGCTTTGCCTCCTCTTATCCACTTCCCGATGCCACTCGGCGTTCCAGTCGATTCGGATGCCCTTGTACCTGCGCAGGGTGCGGACATCGTAGTTGGCCTGGCTGAGCTCGCGCACAAAGCCCTGACAAAATTCGGCACGGTGCTGGTCCTTGGAGGAGTGCGGCCCCTTCTCCTGGTCGCAGACGGCGCTCCCAGCCGATTGCCAGCGTGGGGCCGCATTCCTTTTTGAAACTTTTGAGGCGGTTGACCACCTCGTGCCAGTCCTCCCTTGCGTTGGTATTTTACTTGCAGGCTGGGTGCCATACCACCCTATGCCGCGGCTTGTAGTAGAGCCGCCCCCTGGCATCGCACTGGGCCAGTGGCCGCGGGGCGGGGAGCGGTTGGCGAGGAGTTGGCTCCTGCCGCCAGGGCGGAGTTCGCTCCGCAGCGTCGCATCCGCGCCACCTTCGGGACGCGCCCGGGCTGCGCTGCTCATCGGTCCAGGGGTCATGCGCGCCAGCTCTTCCCCGGCGGTTGACCGAGCGCCTCCGCTAGATTCCTCCGCCTGCAGCGCTTGCGCGCGGCCGGGCGCGCGCGAGCGGGCGGCTGAGATAGCTGCTTGGGCGACGGTGCCTCTCGCCATGGCTGCTCGCCGGGCTGCGAGGGAGTTGTCGCTCCTGAGGGCTCCAGTCGCAGGCCGATGCGTTGGAGCGTCCGCGTGGCGCGGGTGGGGGGCTGGAACTGCTATCGCTCCGGTTGCGCCCCGCCTCTGGGGTCTTCGGTGGTCCAGCCGGACGCGCGCCCCCATCCTCAGTGACGGTTGCCGCCGACCTGGACCTCGGCGAAGGGGGAACCGGGCTGCTGTCGAGCCTATCGAGCCCGCGCCTGGAGGGTGCCGGGGGCGGCGGCAACCCAGGCTGCGCGGCGCACAGGGCGAGGTTACTGGGCTGGCTGCTCCCGAGCCCTTCTTGAGATTCTGAGGGGCTCACTCTCGAGCCCGCCGGTGCTCGTTCGGTGCCGGTCTGGTTTGCAGGCCGGCCCGGGGTGGGGGCCCGCCTCGGCGCCTGCCTGGCACGGGATCGCTCTGCCCTTGGCACCTTTGCGTTTGCGCGCGGGATGCGTGCACGCGGTCAGTCCCGTGTCCCGCGCCGCACTGTTCTTTGGACGGGGGGGGGGCATGGGGGTCGGACCCGGACGGGCGATAGGGGTGGGGGTCCAATACAGACTCATCCCGAGCGTCCGCCAAAAACGTCCGCTCCCCAGCTCCCCTCTCCTTGACTAGTGTATCGGGTCTTGTCCAGGGGAATTTGGCTCTGTTAGGGGGTCTTCCCATTATGTAACGGGGAAACTAATTCCCCCCTGCCGTGCACTTCCTCTCCCCTTTCTCTTCTCCGCAGCCGTCGTGACTGGAGCCGTTCCATTTTCCACCCACACTCCCAGCAGGAGGACTCTCGCCTCTGTGCCGTTGGGGGCGGGGGTACCTCTGGAGGCGGGGGTCCACTGCGGACTCAACCCGAGCGTCCGCCAAAAACGTCCGCCCCCCCGCTCCCGTCTCCTTGAGTAGTACATCGGGGTTTGTCCAGAGGAATTTGGGACAGAACGGGAGACAATGGGAGAGAATGGGAGACGGCGGGATATCATGGGAGACGACGGGAGACAGTGACGCCTGGCCGATTCTGGATTCGGCAGCGCGTCTTTTTGTTTCCTAGAACGAAGTCATCGAGCCCCTATTGGCACGCTCGGCATGAATCTAGTAAGCCGACCTCTGTTTTGGTCCTTGGTTTTGGAGTGCCTAGCCGGAGGGAACTTTGGGAGTTTCTTGGGAGTTTCGTAGGGTTTTCCGGTGGCTTTTGTGAGCGCACTGGGAAGTTCTTGTTCGTCTGAGTCCAGGTCGGGAATAGTGCGGCCTTCTCCTGACGGCCTTGAGCCTTCATGTAACCACCTTGGAGCCGAACGACTAGCAGAAAGCAACACGCATGGCTCCGATGATTTAAATCGGGATGCCCAAGGGGGCGGTCGCCCCCCAAAAGCTACATAAACCGTTCTTGGCATCTGACGTGCTTCCTAACGCGCCCATGCGATCCCGACCTCGCGGTGGCGGTTCATTTTATACCGTTTGACGTCCGTAGCGATTTGGCTGCAGAGCCTTTCAGCTCGAGAAGGAGAATACGCCATCCCCAGATTGTTCCTGAGCCTGAGTTGAGCCGATGGCGAGTTCGGAGAGGAGTCCGATGGCGGGCTTGAGTCCGGGGAGGAGTCCGATGGCGGATCTCACGAGCAGGCTTCTCCCGGAAGGCCCAGAGACTGAGCACCCCAGGCCCGCGGGAATCCCCGAGGCCGAGCGTCCATTTTTCGAAAAGCGCGGTTGGGAAAAGGTGACGGTGGACAAGAAGAAGCGCATGTGGCTCAACGGCGAGTCTCTCCAGCAGATGGAGCACGCTGAGGCAATCAAGGCAGCTGGCGGCGTGTCCCTCAACCCCGAGGACGGCAACGACACGAGCAAAGACCAGGCGTGGCCTCATGAACCCAATTGCCGGGTGAAGTGTGCCGACAAGTACGTGCTCATCACGACGATTCTTTGGTTGGGGCCCAAAATTGTTGTCTTGGCGCTGCCAATGCTGATACTTCACTTGCCTCCGATGATCGTGGTGCGCTTGACCATTGCTACGGTCCCGGACGGTACAGAGCGCATCAAGCGGACCAGCGGCTTTTACGCCTTGTTTACCCTCACGCTTGTTCTCTCGCTTCCAGCAATGTTCCGTAAGGCTTGCGCCACACGGGTTTTCCCCTATATTATTATGATTCGTTTGTCCATCGCAGGCATTGGTTGAGGAACTTTGGAAGGGCTCAGGGGATGATACTGGTGGGAGGATGTGGAGGACACCGAGAAATATGAGGATGACGGAGGATGACTAGGCGGAGACGGAGGATGCCGAGGGGGAGGAGGATAACGATGACGAGGATTGTGAATGGACGGATGGCGGTATACATATATAGATAGTTGTGTGTGCACATTTATACAGATCTGGAGGAAGAGAGAGAGAGAGAGAGGGAGAGAATGGGAGAGAGAAGAGGTATGGAGAGAACGGGAAAGCGAAATATGAGGACATCTTGGGACGTGTTTGGAGCCGACTTGGGGTGTGTAGGGGGCCCCCTTAGGGCCCATCTTCAGAAGTCGGGGGGACCTCTTGGGACTCTCTTTGGTACTATTCGGGCATGCTGGAGCACCCTAGGAACTCTTTTGGGCCATGTTGGCGCCCTCGGGAGGCCGTCTGGGTGATCTTAGAGGTCTCTTGGGCAAATTTGGGCCTCTCAGGAGTCCCTCTTGGATTGCACTGGCGCCCTCCATGGACCTAAAACTTGGGCTATCTTAGAAACCGCCTGAAGCCCTCCTGAAACCACCATTATGGGCCAGGTCAGCAGGCGAACGTCACCAGGAAATACAACGGTGTTGTTCATTGTGTGTTGTCGTATGGGTTCTCTGTTGGGTTCTATTCGAGCTTCTCTGCAATGCGCTTCTGGAAGACCTGGGATCCTCATGAATTGCCTTCGAGGCCTGTGGAGGCGTCTGGTTGGCCTTTCGAGGTTCTTCTAATCAGGCTGACTTAGCGGCATCCGTGCGCCGACTTGAGCCGTCTTTGGCTTGCTTTGGCCACCTACCCTCTGCGGCCCCCTCTTGGGCACCGATCAGGCGCTCCTCTCAGATTCGGAAATCGACTTCCCGTGGAGGGGGAGGGAAAGGCACATGTTACCTCACGCGTCAGTAAGCCCAAAGGGGTGAGTGAATTCTGATACTCGTTTCGTTGATCCTCGATAGCATCGTTTACTATGTATTGTCGATCCTTTACATGGTGTGCCTGTGCCGTTGGAAGGAGACATGCCAGAGCTTCGAGAAAATCCGGCCGTACCGCAACGGCCCGTCGATCCTCTTCCACCTTCCAGACTTTTTCGTCTGCGCCATGGGTCAGTGCTCCCGGCAGGCGGTGGGTGAGCCGCTTTACATGATTTCTTGCATGTGGCTTCTGATGCCTTGGCTGAAGTACTACATCAATTGCAATCCCTTCATTTATCCGGCTGCCTGCGGCATGCCCCGCCGCCGTGCCATCGCAGTACCGGGTCTGGGCGGGACTTGAATGCTCCCTCCTTGCCCGCAGCCCTCCTTTGCCCTCTTCGTACCTCCGTCGCTCTTCCCCTCTCCTCCCTACTCGCTCTTGAGGGCATATTGGGGGCTTCTTTTGGGACCCTGTTGGGCGACTCTTTCTAGGTGTCCGCAGCCTGGTTCTCTTTTCGTTCCTCCCTCCTCATTCCCTCTCCCGCCCTCGTCGCTCTTGAAGAGCATACAGGTGGGCGTTTCTCGGGCTCTCTTCTGGGGCCGCTTTCTGGGCCTCTCGAGCCTGTGGTTCAAAGATGGGGCCCTGAGGTGCTGATGGGGCCTCAAACAGTGCAAATTCAAGCTGCGATCCCTTCCTGACCTCGGGGCCCCTTCCCGCAGGGTCCTCGTCGCTGAACCGCCGATCGAGGGCCCGCTCTGAAGGCCCATCGGGGGTCTCGGGGCGCACGAGGAGCTCCGCCAGCCTCCTCCCCCAGGGGGGGCTCGGCCGAATCGCTACGAGGATCGGAGGAGGCCATGGCAACGATGCCGCCGCTGGTTCTGGAGAGTCCTCCACGCCACGTGCGACTTCTCCGTGCAATTCTGGTCAGAACGCACCCCTGGTGAGGTCTGGGAGAAGCCGTGTCGGAACCTTTTGTGCCCCCCAAGGGACGCCTAGACGGGAATGCCGTCTTGGAGAGCTCTCACCGTCAAGCCGCAACATAAGAACGAGGTATATCTTGCAAGAGTACCCTTGCATCCTTGCTCCTCGAGCCATGCAAGCACTCAGCCGTGAGCTATGGGCATCTAACTTGGGCTTCAGTTTGGGCGTCAGTAGGATTTGACTCCTTACCGCGCATGCTTAAGATCTGGCCGTTCCGCAGGCCGTTCTTCGTCGAAGAACCAACAACTGTAGAATCATGGAATTTCCCCAGGCAGTCTTGGGGCCGTCTTTGGCAGGCAATGGGGGTTTCCTTTTGGCGCTCTAAGTCCTGCCCGAGGCGATCTGATGCCGAAAGCATGTGACGGCGGGGACCAACACACTGACCATGACCGAGATGTCGCGGTATCGTGTCGATGCCGATCTTGGCTATGGTCCATGCCGGCCGTCGCCGATTCTCGAGGAGGATCCAAGACTCGACGTTCACCAAGATGGACGGAGACTAAACTTGCCGCGACGTTTCCGCGTCCGGTCTTGGTCATGGTCCCCGTTTTGTTCCCCACAGCAGCAGTGTAATGGGTGAAATGTCAAGCCCTCGCGCCCGAAGGTGAGCCCACGAAGGGCGCAGCCGTGACAATCGGCAGCGTGCTATGCACGCACGCGCGGTGCCGCGGTCCTTTAAAGCAATGCGACTGCGTCCGCTTCGCAGTCGTGGGGCGCTCGTGGCGCCACGCTCGTGAGCCTCTGCATTTCAAGAGAGCCCGTTCACATACAGGCGAGGCTCAAAGCAGCAGGGATCTCCCCGTGCCTCGAGCAAGCAGCGCGCCTGCAGTCTGGGAGGCCGCGGCTGTGCTGTGAGGCGCTGGCCGCCTCTCTTGCTCGCAGTCGGCCGTCGACGCGCAGCGGTGCCTCGTGTCTGGTGCCTTGTGGTGAGTGCCCTGTGGCTGGTGCCCCATGGCTTCGGCGTCACCCACATGTACTAACATCAGGAGGAAAAGAAACACACAGACACAATTAATCTTCGATTCCCCAGAAATATAGGAAAATATGGGAAGTGGGGGGGAAGACAGAAACCCAGAAAATATGGAAAAATATAGGGAAATCATTTTATGTGTGTGTGTATTTATTTGTGTGTCCTGGGGCCCCTTCATAACAGCCAGATGCTGGTGAGAAGGATCCCCTGGGGACAAGAAGGTTCGGGGTCCCGGCGGGAGGATCAACTTTCTCCCGGAGGCATCGCTGTTGGGAGGTTTGGATCGCGTTTCGCCTAAGGCGTCCTCACAACCAGGGCTACGAGAGGAGCTCTGGAAAGGGGGTAAGCAAGTTCGGCCTCCCCGCCCGTTGTTTCAATGGAACCACGTTCAATCCCGCTGACAAAGAGATACGAAGGGGAAGGGAGGGGGGAAACTTTATTATCCGGGGGTTGGGGCTGCTGGGTGTGCGTCGCCCCCACAGGTGCGACGCGCGCGCACTCAGAAATCTTATGGCATGTGCTCGGTGGCGGGAGTTTTCTGGCCACACTGCTGGGTTAACGATATACTATACGATTGTTGCACTGTCTGATCTGGTCGGACGCACTCCACCCAAGGAGGATACACAGAACTAGCACACGCCGGTCGTTGTAAGTAGATCTGTTTTTGACGCCCAGATCCCAATCTACTTTAGGTGCCTTCCTACTTCAAGGATCGACAGGTTTGCTTCTTCCCTCCTCGGGGGGCGAGCGGAAGCCCAATCCACTTCAGCGCCTTTTTACTTCATGTTTCTACCCACTTTTTCCGACCGGCGTATATGTTCTTCTGTGTCTCATGGCCGATGCTCTTTTGGTTGTTTTCCCATGGTTGGTGCCTTGCACTGCCATGGCAAAGTGATGCCACGTTCATCGTCGACTTGTCTGTCTTCGTCGTCCCCGTCTCGTCGTCGTTTTTGGCCTTCGGGGGCCTCCTATCGGCCCCCAGGACCATCAGAACGGACCCACGATGAAAAAACACCCCATGATTAGTGCCCCATGGTTGCAGTAGGTTCGTGCCGTGCCGATGCGGCTGCGACCCCAGCGCGGGCGTTCGAGATTGAAGGCCATTGGTGGCCCAGGATGTGTGGAGGCCTCCTTGCACGTCGCCTTTGCGGATTCTTGAAGCCTCTTGGAGAGATCGTGGGGTGTTTGGGGGCTCAATCGGCGGCAAGCGAGGGGGAGAAGTCAGAAGGACAAGGCCTTCTCCGAAGGCTCGGAAGTCCCTTGGCTTTCTGAGATGTTTTCTAAGCCTCCCCCGCAGACGCAGAAAGCCTCTCAGAAGACCGGAGACCTTCTGAGAAGCCCCGCCGCCTTCTGAAAGGCCTTCTCCTTCTCACTTCCCCTCCTCGCTCGCCGCCGAGAGCCTCTTGGAGAGCTCGTAGGGTCGTTGAGGGCTCGCGCGAGGCCGTCTCTGGGGGTCTTTTTGGGGCGTCCTGCGCCTGTTGTTCTCGCAACGGCCCGCGCTGCGAGCGAGGGGGGGTCCCTCCCTGCACGAGCGCAGCATCCTACGGTGCAGCCAGCTCGCATAGTAAGGACGAGCAATTTTCCAAGGCCTCCTCCATTTCCTCCTCCTCTTCTTCCTCCCCCTCCTCCTCCTCCTCCTCCTCCTTCTTCTCCTCCTCCTCTTCCTCCTCCCTCCTCCTCCTCCGCCTCCCCCCCCTCCTCCTGCCCGTGCATCCTTGCCCCATTCGGCCCATCCTTAGCGACGACTCAGCGACTTTCGCTGGCCAACCTCATTCGAACAACGTCAACATGGCCCTCCAAGGCCCTTGCGTCCGTACCGCACATTCTTGTTATACGGGTCGACTGTAGGTTCGCGTCGTGTCCACCGGCGGCGAGACCGCCGCTGGCGTTCAACGTTGAACGCCGCTGGCGACCCAGAATCGGTTGATGTTGAACGATCGGACGTTTCGGAAATGGCCGATCGTTCAAGATGGAACGATTTTCCGCGGTGTCAGGAACCAACGCCGGGGTCGACACGGCAGGAACCCGCGGTCCCAGACAACGAGCGAGCATTCTCGGAGGCCCCAGCGTGCCGAAGGCACGGCGGCGGACGACCTGGACAGTCGGCTCTGCCAGCAGATCAGCACCACCATGGCAGACCTGGGAACGGAGGACGACTGGTGCGCCACCGCGCGGAGCATCATCTCGCGCGCCCGGCAGAAGCGGACTCAGGCGAACCGCATGGACATTTGGAGCTTCGTGCCCCACTATCCGTATCCTCCGCTGCACCGGCGCTGGGCGCTCGGCCTACAGGCCGGAGGCGCGAAGTACCCGGGGAAGTTCACGCTCATCTCGGGGAGACGTAAGACCCAACCCAGGTTTTCAATGGTTTTCGACCTCTCGGGGCCCTCAGCGAGCCTCGGGACCGTCAAAAGACGACTCGGGATGAAGAATTCGTCCCCTGGAGGTGGTCGAGCAGGCGCTCGGAAGAATGGAGGCGCCAGATGCCTGGGGATTTCGCCAGAACTCGGGTTTGCCGACGGACCCATTTTGGATTTGACGGTCTTGTGTTCGTGGGATGTGCGTCAAGTTTCAGGCTGGATCTCGTCATTATCTTGGCGGCCCCGTCAGTCCAACCCGAGTCCTTCAAACCTGGGTCTTTCGACTCCCCGACCATCGTCCACACTACACACGCCATCATCGATGCGGGGGGGTCCACGGAGCAGTTTGTGCTCTCAAACAGCACGGCGTGTCCGTGCTACCGTGTGATGCTGTGGTACAGCAACCCCTATCATTTCCTCACCGGTTGGGTCGAGGCGTCCCAGTCGACTGGGAAGCCTTCGCAGCCCGACAAGTATCGCGGCGGTGAACACCCGATGTGGCTTGTCACGGCACGGGACTCGGATATGGTTTCGGCGCGCGATTCTTTCACAGGATCGGGGATGATAGACGCATTCTTTGACTATTGGCTGCCAGTGTTCGTGCACGAGATGCGCTACGCCTACCGCCGCTACACACTGAATGAGGACCCACGAAAGGCGGAGCAGGAGGCTAACGCCAAATATCAGCAGGTGGTTTCGGTGGACGGCATTTCGAAGCCAGATCCACGCGTCGGCTTGAGCGAGTATTTAAAGGATCCCAATTGCACTTGGAAGGACTACAACATGATTGCTAAGCTTCAGGGTAAAAGCCAGACGCAGAGAGCGACCGACATGATCATGAGCGCTGCTGACCATGTCGACGCTGACATCATCTTTGGTGGCCCTGATCTCAACTCGCCGTCCCAAGCAGTAGAGGCGTGTGAGCAGCAGCAAGATGTTTGATTACTTGTTTACCTGCTTTGAGCCAACGGCATACCTCGCGCCACCGCGTCCTGGCAATCCGCCGCTCTCGCAGTCTCAGCTTAGTTACTGCAGTTCCAGGGGCTCGCGGGCATAGTTTAAATGGAGACAAAGTGCTACAGTTCTGGTGTACGAGTTTCGCGCCGCCAGAAGAAAGATATTTTTTGGGCGGCCGGCCCATCAGCGCCACCCAAATACATGTATTTATATACACACTAGATTCATTGGCTTACGCCGCACCGCCGACCCCTTGGGGCGGCAGCAAGAATGAAAGACGGAGTTCGCGGAACGCGCGCGATCGGGGTTTCGGCTTGTCTTACGTAGCGTGTGGGATTCAAGGGGGGACCTTGTAGGGGATTGTTTTTGAAGTTTTTCGTGGTCTTATGTGGGTTGCTTGGGGCCTTCACAGGGCCTGTCCCAGGCCTCCTTTTCCACCCCCTGGATAGGCTCGGGGATCGTTGAAACCCAGCTCGGGGTGCGTCCGGCCAGAAGTTCGAGAGTGGACCCAGCTGTGTCGACGAGGAGCTTCCTGAAGGCCCTGGGGGGGCGGAGAGCGCCCAAGAACTAGGAGTCTCATGCCTCGAGCCTGGATCCACCCCGTGTTCCTTCGTTTGCGAAGGGGAGGCACCGGCCAGGGAGGTCGATCCTCACCCAGGACCCTCGGTGGTGGTTCCAGGCACCGAAAACGGCTCCTGGTGGCTGAATTTGAAGAGATGCTTCAGGTGGTCCGAAAACCACGAGAATCTATGAAACATAGGCATTGGACGATCGTGGCCTCTTGGGCCCCTCTTGGGAAAGCTCTTGGTAGCCCCGGCAGTGCCGAGTGTTACACATGTGCATGTGAATGTATGTACGTATGAATGTATGCATATATGTACGTATGTACGTATGTATGTATGTAAGTATGTATGTATGTATGTATTTATGTATGTATGTATGTATGTATGTATGTATGTATGATTGTATGATTGTATGCATGTATGTACGTATGTATGCATGTATGCATGCATGCATGTATGTATGTATGTATGTATGGATGTGTGTGTATGTATGTATGTATGTATGTATGTATGTATGTATGTATGTATGTATGTATGTATGTATGTATGTATGTATGTATGTATGTATGTATATGTGTGTGTATGTATGTATGTATGTATGCATGCATGTATGGATGTATGCATGTATGTGTGTAGGTATGGTTGTATGTATGTATGCCTATGTGTGTATGTATGTATGTATGTATGTATGCATATATGTATGTATGTATGCATGTGTGTATGTATGTATGTATGTATGTGTGTATGTGTGTATGTATGTATGCATGCATGTATATATGTATGTATGTGTGTTTATATATATATATGTATATGTGTGTGTATGTATGCATGTATATATGTATGTATGTATGCATGTATTTATATATGTATGTATGTATGTATGTATGTATGTATGTATGTATGTATGTATGTATGTATGTATGTATGTATGTATGTATGTATGTATGTGTGTGTGTGTGTATGTATGTATGTATGTATGTATGTATGTAGGTAGGTAGGTAGGTAGGTAGGTCGGTAGGTATGTATGTGCATATAGTTGCCTTCGGCCCATCCCGCCACCGTCCCTTGGTTGTCGGCCTGAGACCCTTGGTGCCTGGGTTGCGGGTTAGAAGTTGCCTGCCTCAAGTGGTATTTGGGGCTTCTTTTGAGCTTCTTGGGGGCCTCTTGGGGCCTCTTGGGGGGCCTCTTGGGGGCCTCTTGGGGGCCTCTTGGGGGACCTCTTGGGGGACTCATGGACCCTGTTGGGCGCCTCTTGGGCCCTCCTGGGGCCGCTTTGGGGCAGAAGGCTCGGATTGTTGGTTCAGGCTCCCCCTCTTGGGCTTCTCTGTGGGCCGTCTTGGGGCACTCTTGGGCCGTCTTGGGAACCTGTTGGGCCGTCTGGGCGCCCTCTTGGGCCGTTTCGAGCGCCTCTTGGAAGCCTCTTAGGCCGTTTTGGGGCGATCTTGGGGGACTGGGGCCGTCTTCAACGCCGTGAAGGCCGAAAAGTCGTGTATGATAGAACATACTCGTTTTTCCATAGGAATTCTGCGATTTTGGCCTCTTGGGCATCTCTTGGGGATGCTCTTGGAGGATTCCTGGGCCGTCTGGGAGGCTTCTGGGGCCGTCTTGGGGCCATCCTGGGCGTCTCGGACCGGCCTTCGGGCGTCTCGGGGGCCTCTTGGTCCGTCGTGGGGGCTGCTTGGGGCCCGCCGGGGCCTCGTGGGGCCTGATGACACCTTTGCCCCCTCCCCCAACCGGCCGGACAGGGCTCCCGGGGGAGGGGTTTGGGGAGGGGGAAGCATTCACACGCCGTGACCCCAAGGGGTCGGCGGACATTTCTATGATGTGTGCATTCCGTATCCATTTTGGCTCAAGTGCGAGCTGCGCCAGCTCCTCTTGAGTTGATTGTAAGTCTACAAAAGCTTTCTGTTCACGACAGCCCAACTGATTGTGTTCTTACTTGCGTGGGAGGGCCCGCGTAAATGACGCAATGGACTTGGCCAAGTGGACACTCCTCATCCTATGGATCCGAATGGAAGAAGGACCCGAGCGGTCAGTGGCACTACGTCGGCCAGCGTGGCGGCAAGAACCAGGCTCCCAGTCGCCTGTGGGTGTGCTCGGGGTGCAAGTCGTCCAACTACACAAAGAATGCGTGCAATACTTGTGGCATGAAACGCACGTGGGCGGACGCAGCGAAGTCAGCACTTCAGCCTGGCCTCACTCCACCCCCCGCCCAGCCGGCCGCGCAGCAGCCGACGCAGAACCGCGTCAACCAGCAGCTCGCGGAGGTGGCGGAGAAGCTGAAACGTGCCACAGCTGGTGCGGCCATGTCCAGTGGCCTCCCGGCTGCGGCACCCACGGCGTCTGCGCCTATGGAGGTGTCGCCGGCGGCGGAGGCGGAGCATGCCTCAGCCACGCCAGCTCGAGCGGAGATTCTGACGTCGATCGCCCAGCTCGAGAAGGCGCTCGCGGCGCTGGAGGGCCAGGACGAGGCTTTGAAGGCCCCGTTGGTGGCGCAGCTCGAGCAGCAGAAGCGGCTCTTGGGCGAGACGAAGCCCTTGTGCAAGAGGCTCGACGGTGCCCGCGCGGCGCTGGAGCGAGCGGTCAAGCGCCAGGCGGCGGCGGACGAAAGCGTCGAGCTGGCGAAGGCGGCGCAGGCAGCCGCCGTGCAGGAGGTGGCCCAGCTGCGCCACGACGTGGAGCAGCTCGAGCAGGCCGTGCGCGCCGGCAGCGGTCCCAAGGCCGAGGCGCCGCCCAAGCCGAACATATGTCAACTGGAGCTGCTGCTCGCTTCGGCGGTGAGCGAGCTCCAGGAATGCAGCCATGTGGGTTCGGCCGCCGTGGCCGAGGCCACGCAACAGTCTGCCGAGCTTCTGGAGCGTTTCAAGACGACGCTCGAGCTGGCTCACAAGGCGGAGCGCCTCCAGGAGCAAGGCCCGAGGTGGCTGGCGGGCAAGCAGGAGCCAGCGCTACCCCCTCCTACTCGTCGTCTGCATGGCAAGCAGAAGGCACTCACGCAGCTTGGCTTCGTCAAGAAGTCGAACGGGGTGCTGAAGACGGGGTTTCCCTTAAAGGTGAAGGCAGACGCTGCGATGTGACCATCGCCAGTGCCAATGTCAACACGCTTCTCCCTTGGCAAGAGAAGTGTGCGTACGCGAAGATTGCGACAGCTTGTATGTTGAGCAAAGTGCAGCTGTTGGAAGATCAGTTTGTCACCGTTGGTGCGGACGTGATCGGGATTCAGGAGGGCCGCGCCCCCGCATCCCTGAGCAAAGAGGGCCACTCATATACGATGATGAGTGCGGCTGCCAATGATGACGGCTCGTGTGGAGTCCAGATTTGGGTGCGCCATGGCCTTAAGGTCAAGACCTGGGAGGTGGTATCTCCCAGATTGGTGTTTGCCATCGTCGCGAAGAGGGCAGTGGATTTTGGCGTTGTCTCCGGCCATGCCCCCCATCTTCTCGCGCCAGAGATTGAGCGCAATGACTGGTGGGACCTCCTTGGTTCCAAAGTGTCGCACTGGCGCCGTCGGTACGCTATCCCGTGGTACATATGTGCAGATACGAACGGTCGTGTTGGATCCGTGCTGTCTCCAATGATTGGTATATCTTCTCCTAGTGCTGAGAACGATAATGGAACCAAAGTCCGCCAGTTCGCCGAGCAGCAACAGATGATGATCGCTAACACGTGGGGGCCTGAGGCTGGGCACACGTGGACTTCATCATATGGTACCCAGGCTCGCATAGATTTCATTTTCGTTCCAGTGGAGCAGTTTGGAGATGTTGAGTTTTGCCGTCCCAACTATGACGTCGATCTCACTATGAACGCCTGGGCTGACCACAACCTCGTGGAACTGAAAGGCGTTGTCCGCGAGATCTCTCCACAGGCGCAGGTGCCAGCGCCGTTTCGGTTGAACAAGCTGAACCTTGTCCAACCTGCGCGTATCGAGCTGTTTCAGCAGTTGATGTGGGCTTTCCCCGACGTGCCCGCGCAAGACCGCCTGGTGACAAAGCCACTGGAGGCCTCTCCGCCGTGCGTCGCTGGCGTGCATATCGACGACCACTTAGAATTGCTGAATATATATGTGCGTTGGGCCGCTCGATATGCGTTCGGGGACCCCAAGAGGCAACCCCGACAGAAATGGCTGAGTGCCCAGGTCTGGGACCTGATCCAGCACGTTGCCCCCCTGCGTCGAGCTCGTCATTCTCTGTTGCTGCTGGAGCGTGCTTCGTTCCAGCGCTTCTGTCTCGCAGCTTGGCGCTCTATGGTGTCTCCTGGCTTTCGTGCACTGCGTCGTGTACCTGCGCGGAGCTGGTTCCACTACGGCAGTGCTGTGGACCATGATGTCGTCGTCTGCCAGTATCGTTGGCAAGGAGCGCTAGCTCACGCCACGATCTTTCGACTTCAGCACGCTGCGAAACCGATTCTGGAACGCGATCGTCAGGCGTTCTTAGATTCGATGGCGATGTCTGCCTCCAATTCTATGGCAGAGCACGACCCTCGCCAAGCATATGCTGTCATCCGGGCGCTCAGCGGCAGCCAACGTCGCGCTACGCCCTGCGTGTTTCTTAAAGACGGGACGCCCACGTCGGACCCTCCTGCTGTTCGCCGGCGCTGGCTTGAGCACTTCCAGGACGTGCTCGGCGGCGCCCCAGTGGAAGAATCTGCTCTCCGAGAGGCCCCCCGACCAGCACGCGAATCTCCCTCGGTACTGCAAGTCGGACCAACGGCCACGGCGGCAGCGTTCAAGGCGCTAGGCAGGAACAAGGGCACCGGTTACGATTTAATCGCCGCCGAGCTCCTCCAGGCCGGCGGCGACGCGCTTGCCTGCAAGTTTGCGTCGGTCAACTCCCGCGCGCTGGCCAACGGCTCTTGGCCCAAGCAGTGGCGAGGCGGTCGGATGCAAGAGGTCTACAAGAAAAAGGGCGACCCTCGAGATACAGATAGTAGTCGAGGCATTTTGTTAGCAGACCATTCAGGCAAGGCCCTCGCCGGGATGCTGAAGGCACACCTTGACCCAACATATGTGTATCGCATGCCTAGCACACAGTTTGGAGCGGTGCCCAAACGTGGCACTGACGTGGCTACCTTGCTCATACGCTGTGCTTTAGAAGTGGCCCACCTACAGAACCTATCCGTTGTGGTGTTGTCGTAGATTTAGTCAAAGCTTTTGATCGTGTTATACGTGAGGTAGTTTTTGGCTGGGGGCCCGATCCTCCGAAGTCTCGAGCTGATCGCGCCTCGCACTTGCGCGCCCTTGGCGTGGCGGAAGGCGCAGTCGAGTGGATCCTGGGATGCCTTGACGCCCGCGGCCCTCTCTTCTCCCAGTGGCAAATTGACCCGGGAGTGGCCGACTTGTGCCAATCCTTGCACGCAGGCGCGTGGTTTGGAGAAACGGGGGCGGAGGGTCGGGTGTTGAGTCGGACGGGAGGGCGACAAGGGTGCAAGCTCGGCGCTCTCACTTTTAACGCTGTGTATGCGATCGCACTTGACCTTATGTCGTGGACCTTAGAGCAAGCTGGAGTCACTCTGCGGCTCCCAGTCCCGGAGACCCCATTTTGGGCCTCGCCGGCGGTTTCGAGGTATGAGCCTGCCCCTGCCTCAGTAGTAGATGCTGCGTTTGTTGACGACGAGTGTTTTGTGCTCATGGCGGCGTCTGGGAAACTCGTTGGACCAGGCCATGGATGTGCTCCTGCGTCAGCTTTTCGATGTTTTTGAAAACCTTCACCTTGAGATCAATTGTAAACCAGGCAAAACTGAAGCCCTATTAAAATATAGGGGCTATCAGGCTGTGCAGTTGCGTGAGGCTCGCCGTTGTGCCGACGGCAAGCTTCGTCTCCAAGTCCCTGGTCGTCCTGGGATTGCCATTGACGTTGTGCAGAGCTACGTGCATCTAGGCACCCACGCGAATGTCGACGGCTCGTGTTTTCAGAATGCGACCCACAGGTGTTCTAGCGCCATGGCCGCTTATGCTCCACTGTCTTCCAAGATCTTCGGCAGATTGCGTGCCTAGGCCCCATGAGATATGCTTCATGACCACGCTTGTGCTGTCTCGCCTGCTGTTTTCTGTTTTTGCCACTGTTCCGAACCCCAAAGCGGTGAAACGACTCAACAGTGTATACATGAGAGTTCTGCGCAGGATCATTGGCGACTCTCGTTTTTCGGCGGATGTAAAGTGGAACGACCTTGAGGTCCGTCAGCGGTTAGGCCAACCGTCCATTGACTGCTTGATCGCACGTGGCCGTCTTTTGCTTTGGGGGAGGCTTGTCAGGAACCGTCCTCGGGTCCTCCTCTCCCTCCTCCACGCGCGGGTGAAAGACAAGCCCCTCCCATGGGTGCAGCGCCTCCTGGACGATGCTGCCCTTTTGCAGAAGCTCGTGCTCCCCGCGACTGCCGCCAATGGCGCCGGGGCAGGTGGCCCATCTAGCTTCCCGTCCCCGACAGAAGACCCCGCGCAGTGGGATCGATTGTTGCAGGATGAGAAGTTGTGGAGCCATCTTGTCAGCCAGCTGTCGTTTGTTGAGTTTGTGTGTGACCCCGAGGCTCCCTCGACCACACCCTCCTCAGCCTTGGTCTGGAAATGCACAGCGTGTGAGCTGTCGTTTTCCTCCGACCGTGCACTCCGCAGCCATAGGCGAGCTAAGTACGGTGAGCGAGCAGTTATTCGCACATATCTGCCTGATGCCACGTGTCCGTGCTGCCAAACAGACTTCCGGCAGCGCCTTCGTCTCCTCGCACACGTCTCCGACGCGCGTCGCCCAAGGTGCCGTGATTGGATTCTGCAGAACTGCTCGCCCCTCCCAGCCTCCGAGGTTGCCCGCCTGGACGCTGCTGACCAGCAGCTCAGGCGCGCCGCCCAGAGAGCGGGAAAGAGCCACCATATAGCTGATGGTGTTGCTCGGGCTTCGACTGGGCGAATCGTCGGTCGAGTCGCGTCGTAACGCGTTTTCCTTTGTGACTGGCATAACTTGCGGCTCCCATCCTCGGCCAATCAAAAATGATGTGTGCATTGAACGGGCACGAGCGACGCGCAAGCTCACACGTCTAGTACTTACTTGCGCCCTGGCGGGCGCCTTCTGGCCATACCGCCTGGCTAGCGAGATCATCCGAATGACGGCGTGCCAGATGTTCGGGTCGGAGGTGCGTCCCCAACAGAAGCGCACGATGCCAGGCCTCCCAGTTGGGGTGCCAGTGGATGGGGTCGGAGGAACGCGTTGCATTGCCGATGCATCGCAGATGCGGATCGATGTGGAGCCCGATTTTGTCAGCGTCGACGTCGCCGATGCGCCGCCGACGTCGCCGATGCATCGCCATCGGCGACGCGGCGCGACCCTCCGACCGCATCTGCTCGGACCCCATTTTGGAGGCCTCCTCTAATGTTGCGCAGCACGTCCTTGTGCGCCCCAGGCTCATACCCGTCTCGCCCCGCAGTTCCCGTCCCGCTGCCGCCCGCCGCCCGCTCCGAGGCTGAGGCCTCTCAGCTGCACCCCGCGCGCTCCTCGCCTCGCGCCCCCTCGAGGGGCCCCCGCGCCGCGGGACGGCGTCGCTCGGTCGGCTCGGCTCGGTCGCTTGTCCGAGGCTGGGGCTTATCCATGCCACCGCCTGGGGGATTGACCTTCGGGGACCTCGGCAGGCGATGGACATGGGTATGTTCGGCCCCCCGGGGAGTGTTGGAGATGCCCACATCCACCGCTTGCCCCTGAGCATCGATTCCCAAGGCGGCGGTTATGGATAATTCTCCGCCTCGCAGGCTGGTGTGCGGGATTCCTCTTGCGTCGCTGCGCCCTTCCCAGGCTGCTTGCGGCCCGTGGGTCTCGGTCGGTCTCGGCATCGCCCGTCGGCTCGGTCGCCTTTATTGGTCCTGCGGTCGCCGTGGACGGCTCTGTTTCTCGCGCCGCTTCCCGTGAAGACAAAAGCCGTAAACGTACGTCTGCCATGATTTCGAGCGCGGCCTGGTCCCAGGGATATCTCCAGAGCTGGATGCGCCGAGGTGCGCTCGAGGCCCCCCGCAACGTGCGCACGCACCGCTTGCGTAACGCACTCCAGGCTGTCTGGCTCGTGTGCAGTCAACCCGCATAGTAAGGATGAACAATTTTCCAATGTTACCCTTGCAACATTCCACTTCCGTCCATCCTTGGCCGTTGTCGCTGGCCGCGCCCCGTTCGCAAAGTGTCGACACGGCCTTCAAGACCCTTGCATTCTTGTCGTACACCCTTATTGTGCGGGTTGACCGTGCCCGCAGAGCTCCGCCGTCGTCGCCGCCTCCTCCCTCCTCCCGATCTTGTGCGCGCCGCTAGCCCTCGAGGGACAGCAACACTGCATGAACATACGGTCGGACCGAGATATGAGGTCGAGGTCGGTTCGGGGAGGGTACCCGAAGGTTCTTCGTGTTTGTTGGATGTTTGTTCTCGTGCGTCCTGGGGGAGAGCACCCTCGAATGTTCTTCAGTTTGGCCGGCGAAGTGTCTCATGTTCTTGGTGTGAGCGAGGAAAGAGCAGGCATGGCGAAAGCAGCCGCTCCCGACCCATGGCGGTGTAGAGTGTTAGCCTGTTGGCGCTCGCAGAGCGTGCTCTGCCAGATGCCCTCTGGAGAGGCGTGGCGACAGCGGCCTCTCCCGCTTCGGGCGTGCGCCACCTCGGGGGCAGGGCCGCGCCGAGCCTCGCCTGTTTTTTGTTTGGGGGGCGAGGCGCGGGGCGAGCGAGGGAGCCAAGGCACGGCCCCGAGCTCTTTTGCATGTGGCTCGCGCTCCAGAGGCTCCCAGGGAGGCTGGGCGGGCAGTGTGCGGTGAGCAGCTTGCTGGCACCGCGCGGCGAGACAGGTTGTGAAGCACGCTTTTGTTGTAAAAAGGTCTCGTGGTCTTGAAGACTTCTCTTCTGTCTCAGGTCCGGCCGTGCACTTGCAGAGCTCAGCGCAAACTTTCTCGGGCCGTGGCGCGACCCCCTGCGGCGCCGCCTCGCCTCGGGCACCTCCCCTGCGCTCGGGAGCGCGCCGGGGAGCGGGGAGAGGGCTCGCCGACCCGGAGGTCGAGGGTCCTCGGGACGCGTGCTCGCCCGAGTGTGGGTTGGATTGCCCTCTTCCTCGCAATGGGGCCGCGCGATTGGGGGTCGACGCATCCTCCCCGGAGCCCCCTAACGTTCGGCGGTCTTCCGCGGTCGGCGGCCCACAGCGGTCCTCGGGCAGCAGGGCCAGAGGTGGGGCCGCTCGAGGGGCCAGCCGCGGTGGCGTGCCTGGCCACGGAGCCCTATGCGTGGGGGAAGCGGGTCCTGAGGGAGACGTGTCCTGAGGTTGTTCGCCGTTTCTGGCTCCTCGGGCCCTCCCACGGGCCCCGGGGCGATCAGAAAACAACCCGGGAGGAAGAAGTCGTTGGGGGAAGGCCCCGGGGTCCAGAGCCCGTTTCCTTCAGGACCTGGTCCTCCCATGCTAAGCTTCCAGTCTCCCTGGGCTGCTCGACCGAGCTGCGCGCTCGCCAGGTCCGCGACAGCACGCTTTGTCTACCCGTTTCGGCTCCGCCGGTAGCGCGCAGCCTGCGTCGGCCTCCGTTCCAATGCCCGTGTCGTATTGAAGGGCTTCGGTTGAAAACGCACGTGGGCGCCAACAGCACGTTCTGAGGATCATCGAGAGGAGCCCGCGCGGACCTTCGAAGCCGTATGCTTGTTTTGCCTGGTCCCCTCCTGAGACTACCTGGGCATCACGCGCCGTCACCATCGCAACCGCATGTTCCATCTCGTGCCCCACAGTGAGGCCTCATGGCAGCGGCCCCAGCGCAGGCGCGCATGCGGCCAGTCGTCGCACTTGGCGCAGCCCTCTGGCGCTCTTGAGTCCCGCATGGGACACACAGGAGCCCGACCAGGGCTCCACAGAGGGTGGGCGCGCATCCTCAGAGGAGGAGAAGTTGCCGATACCGCCGTCCTTCCCTCGTCGCCACGGCTGGATTCGCCTCAGAACCTTGGTCGGAACGCACGCCTGGCGAGGTTTGGGGAGAAGCGGCATCGGTGCATACAATGGATAACCATGCCAAGAAGCACCCTGCTTGCCTCCAGGGTGCCCTGAGTTTCTTGGGGTTCGGTGGTTTTGCTATGGAAAGCGCGACGTTCCCGTACAAAATCACTAGACATCCCAGGGTTTCGGGTTTGGGTTTCTCGATGAAGGTTTCTAGTGGTCGAGCTCCTGCTGCGGCGCCTCCACGGACGGAGGCTCCCTCCTGAGAAAGTCAGGAGGGGAAAGAAACACGCAGACACAATTTATCCTCGACTCCCGAGAAAATATGGGAAAATATGGGAAGTGGGGGGGAAGACGACAACCCAGAAAATATAAGAAATATTGTGAATCCTTTTAATTGTGTGTATTTATTTGTGTGCCCCAGGGCCCCTCCAGAAAGAGCGGTTCGTCTGCATGCGCAGCTGGAGCGAGGGTCAAGATCCACCTTGGCAGGGCTCATTTCGACTCCTCCGATTCGATTCGGCCCGATTCGATGGCTTCCGAGTCCGGTTCGATTCGACTTCGGATTCCGATCCGGGCTTCGATTTCTCAATGGAGGCCTGCTAGCCTGCCGATCTCCTCCGATTCGACCTTTCCCGACATTGGCTGCCGATTTCCGCCGATCCGATTCATTTCGATCGCCCATCCGACTTCTCGATTCGATTCCGGGTGCGTGAGGTGCACTCCTGAGAACAAGCGGTTCGCCTGCATGTGCAGCTGGAGCGAGGTTCTAGATCCACCCTGGTTTGGAGGATGGGATTTACCCACTTATTTTCTCTCTATGTCGCCGCGCCGTTTGTTCCGACGCGCGGCCCTGTGTCTCGGGGAGGGCGCCGCGGGCACCAGGGCAAACGCCACCTCTGGCGCGGTGGGTTTGCCGTGGGCTTGCCGCGGCGCCAACTTCGTCTTCTTCGGGCGCGGTACGCAGGGCTTGCCGTGAGTTTGCTGTGGTCTCGGCGTCGTCCACTTGGGCACGCCGAGAACAAACGGCGCGGCGACATAGCGTATGCATCTGGAGCGAGGCTCAAGATCCACCCTGGCTTTGGAGTGGGGGACTTCTGTTCTTTCTGTGTGCTTTCTCCACCTTGCAATGCTCTGTGTTCGGGGTATCTCCGTAGGGCATTCGGCTCTCGGCGAATGGGGCTCAGGTTCTCAGCACACGTTCGTGTGACCATGTTTCAGCTATAAATGTGTGCGCGTGCGCGCGTACGTCGTAATGTGGCTTGTTTTTCGGCTTTGTTCGGATGGTGGGCTGCGTTGCATTGGTCGCACCCAAGGATGTTTTTAAGCTTCGGTGGCTTGCGGTGCCACCTGAGCGAAAGCGCCTCAGGCCTCGGGCGTCTTGCATTCTTGCTCGTCAGGCAGGAGCTCCCGAAATGGTCTCGACCCATTCCCTAGGGTCGGGGCTTCGTCGCGGGGCCCATGGGGCCCTGACACGTCTCCAGGCGCCGAAGTGGGGCGGACGTGCTGGGATGCTGGGCAGATCACGATGTCGGAGGTCCAGGGAGGGGTGCGGGTACGAGGCCATCATCGCGTTCGTTGAGGCCGTGCTGAACCTCGTGGCGGAGACTGTAAGGCCTGGACAGCGACACGACGCCCGCAAGGCTGAGGGAAACAGCAAAAAGGGGACGGCGATGAGAAGGAGAGAGCAGGGTGAGGAAACTAACTTGGGTGAAGAGGAGAATGAGGAGGCGCAAGTGGCTGGGAGGGTGGCGAACGATGGGCATGACGCAAACGCAGTCACGCCATCACCTGTTCACTAATTCCTCGCGCGCTGCATTCTGCACTTCCCTGGTGGGCGAGATCATCTCAGAAGAACCCGACAGAGCAGCGGAGGAAGATGATGGTGAGAAGGGAAGCTTCCCGTCTTCCTGGCAAATTTGCTGAGGCCCCGAGCCTGATCCCCAGAGGGGAGGTCCCCAGACGTTCTGGGTGGTCAGGCAGAGCTCGAAGATGTACAACCAACACGTCCAGCCAGTCTCCGAACGCATGGGCAACACTTGGCACTCCCCCTCTCTTGCCCTCTCTTCCAGAAGCCGCCCAGCAAACACCTCCTGTGGCACGCGCTCGCCATACTTTCGAGGCGTATCCAGCCGTGGCGACGACGACAAGCCTCCCGAAGGGCTAAAGAGCGCCAACCAGACGCAGAGCTCTCTCTCTCTCTCTCTTTTTGTTTTCCTCTCTCTCTCTCTCTCTCTCTCTTTATATATAATATAAGGTTTCGGAGGCCCGCGATCTATACATATGTATGTACAGTCATGTCTGTATGCGTACGCATCCATGTGTTAACAGATGCAAGATTCATGTGCGCATGTAGATTTACAGCAAAAATAAGCACAAGATTTCGGAGGCCCGCGAGGATTTCTTCGGTTGGCGCCGGGACCCCCCTGGCGGCGTCTCTGGCACCACGCCTGGCGCGCCAGGGAAGGGGGACCCAGCGCCGACCGAAGAACTCCGCTCTGGCCTCCGAAGGTTCATTCAGTTGCGCTGCCGCTTGATTCCGCCTCCGCGCTCGGGCGGGCGCGGGGGGGGGCCTTGGGGGGGGGGTGGGGTGAAGACCACAGAACATCCCTTCCCCAGGCTTTGTTTTCGGGGCAATTGTCTTCCTGGAGTGCCCGAATAGCGGGGATTCGGCCACAACAATGAGCTTATCCTGGGATCCGATGCGCTGGCTTCGCAACAAGCGAAAGTGCCCGTCCCACACTATCCGCTGCAATTCGTGATGGCGGATGTTGGTGCAGTTGATTGGAGAGGCCTTACGGCCGGTGCCGCCGATCCTGAACGACGACGACGACGACACCGACGACGACGACGACACCGACGACGACCACGACGACACCTACGACGACGACGACGACAACATTGACGACGAAGACGACACCGACGACGACGACGACGACGACGACACCGACGGCGGCGCGGGCGGCGGCGAAGACGGCGACGACGACGACGACGACGACGGCGACGGCGACGGCGACGGCCACGGCGGCGGCATTGGCGGCGACGACGACGACGATTTTGTTCGTCTGACCGAACCGCACGGCCTGGGCGATTTCGAGGTCACCGCACGACCTGTGACCCCGCCTCTGTGGGACCCCCAACCCGATCCTCGGTCCTCGAGCCCCGCCCCTCCTCCCCCTCTTCCATCCTCCTCCCCTTTGCCCCCTCTCCTCCCTCCCCCTCCTCTCCCCCCTTCTCCCCCTCCTCCCCCTCCTCCCTCTCCTCCCTCTCCTCCCTCTCATCCTCCTCCTCCTCCACAATTCAGCAAAAGCAATATGATTACTAGTCTCCCTCCTCTCCTGAAGGTGTCCAGAAGATCTCCTGCCCCTTCCGCGTGATGTTTTTACACAGGATCTCAAAAGTCACAGTTGTTTTTCACAATCCAACTGATTTCGGTGCTTCAAAATGGTGTTCCCGCTGCAGCGTGGGCCTAATGTTCTGATCGGTGCGTTGCTCCCGTCGTTCAGAATGGCGCTCTCGCCCCAGTCAGCGCGGGCCACTTTTCTTGATCCGAGTCTTGCTTCATTGTAGTCCCCCCATCATTGCCCCTTCTCCGCCTTCCCCTGGTGCTCCTGTTCCTCCCGCTCCTTCCACTCCAATTCCTACTGCTGCTGTTCGTCTCACTACAGCGCGACGCGGGGCACTTTTCTGAATCCAAGTCTTTTTTGATCGTTGTCGCCGCCCTCATTTCCCCTCCTCCGTCTTTCCCTGGTTCTCCTTTCCCTCCAAATCGTTCTGCTTTTAGGTCCTGCTGCTGCTATCCGTCCTCGTCTTTTTTTCTCCCGATCACCCGCCGCTTCGTTTTCCTATGCGCACAGCTCCCATTTGTCCGACTGCACATAATGCGAAGTGTTTTTTCTTTATGCGCCGCAGGTTGGCTATGACACACGTCCGCGGATAGAGAAAATAAGCGCCATGGGAAGGGACGTGAGGGAGGGGTAGGATGTCAGATGAGGCGCGAGCGCACCTAGCTTGCCCTCCTCCCTCTCCCCCCTCTCCTCCTCACCCCTCCTCCCTCTCCTCCTCCCCTCCCCTCCCCCCTGTCGGCCCCACCGACGGGGCCAGGTGCAGCACGGGCAGATGCTGAGGCCTCACGCGCTTCAGGCCCGGCGCATCCCCTCCTCACGGGCAGGGGGGGGGTCTATGTACTGTCGTCGTCGTCTTCGTCGTCGTCCTCTTTGTCCTCTTCGGGGAAGAAGGAGGAGTAGGAGCAGGAGGAGGAGAAGGAGGAGCAGGAGGAGCAGAAGCTGGATCTGGATCAGAAGCAGGACCAGAACCAGGAGCAGGAGGGGGAGGAGGAGGGGGAGGAGGAGTTGGTGAAGCAACGCGGAGAGGAAGCAGGAGGAGGAGGAAGCAGGCGGAGAGGGAAGAGGGGGGGCAAGTTAGGTGCGCTCTCGCCTCATCTGACATCATTCCCTTCTTTTCCATTGCGCTGATGTTTTCTTTATGCGCGGACGCGTGCCATAACCGACTTGACACTCCAACAACAATACCCCATCGTGTTATGCGGACTCGGCATCGGGAAGCTGCGTGCATAGGAAGACGAGGAGGAGGAGGAACAGGAGCAGGAGCAGGAGGAGGAGGAGGAGGAGGAGGAGGAGGAGGAGGTGACGGATGCGCAGGAGGATGACCAGGAGGAGCAGGAGGAGCAGGCGGAGGAGGAGGACGTGGAAGGGGGAGGACGAGGGCGAACAGTAGCAGCAGCAGCAACACCAGCAGCAGGAATTGGAGTGGAAGGAGCGAAAGGAGCCGGAGGACCAGGGGAATGAGGGGACATGAAGGGGACGACAACCATGAAACAAGATTTGATGATCTAGAAATGTGACCCGCGCTTCGTCGAGACCACCATTCTGAACGACGGGAGTAACGCGCCGATCCGACAAGGAGTTTCACGCTGCAGCGGGGACACCATGTTGACGTACCTGCGGCACCCGGATTGTAGAACTACAATTTCGTGAGATGCTATTGAACTCCTTTGTGAAAACAGCACGCGGAGAGTGCGTGAATCTTCCGCACGGAGTTAGGAGAGAAAGAGAGGAGAGTAGTATTCGCAAGTGGGAAGGAGTTGGGGAAAGGCGAAGAGGGAGGGAGAGGGGGAGGTGGAGAGGAGGGTGAGAATGAGGATGAGGATGAGGATGATGTTGCTGCTGATGATGATGGTGATGAACGTGGTGATACTGATAATGATGACGATGCTGCTGGTTATGTTGATGATGCTGCCGCTGCGGATGATGCTGATGATGCGTATGATGCTTGCGATGATGATGATGATGATCATGATCATGCTGATGCTGATGATAATGATGATGCTGATAATGCTGGCGATGTTCATGTTGATGACGGTGATGGCGGTGATGATGCTGATGTTGCTGATGATGATATCGACGAATATGATGCTACTGGTGATGACGATGATGACGATGGTGGTGATGATGCTGATGCGCATGCTGATGCTGACGATGAGTATGATGCTGATGCTGCTGCTGATGACGGTGGTGACGATGGTGATACTGTTGATGTTGATGATGATGGCGATGATGCTGCTGCTGAGGATGCTTCTGCTGATGATGCTGATGATGATGATGCTGAGACTGATAATGATGATGATGATGCTGATGCTGATGATGATGACACGGACGATGATGATAATGATGATGTGATTGATAATGATATTGATGTTGATACTGATGCAGATGATGCTGATAATGAGGATGATGATGATGATTCTGATGATATTGATGATGCTGTTGATGCTGATGATGATGGTGGTGATGATGCTGATGCTGACGATGATGAAGACGATGCTGGATTTTGCTGCTGCTGATGATCACGCTGATGCTGATGATGCTGCTGCTGCTGCTGATGATGATGATGATGATGATCATTATTATTATTATTATTATCGTGCTGATGCTGATGCTGCTGATGATGATGATGATGATGATGATGAGGAGGAGGAGGAGGAGGAGCAGGAAGAGGATGAGGATGAGGATCAGGAGGAGGGGGAAGACGAGGAGGAGGAGGAGGAGGAGAAGAAAGAAGAGGATTGAGAGGAGGATGATGATGAGCAGGATGATATCGAGGTGGAGGAGGGGGATCATGATGAGCAGGATAAAGAAGGCGCAGAGCGAGGTTGAGTAGGAGGGAGAGAAGCAGAGGATTTTGACCGCAAGCGGCTACTCTCGTCGAGCCCATAGGAACGGGAGGGAGCCGGATTGGAGGGCGCCCGCAGGGCACCGTTTGCCACATGGCATTACACATGAAACAAGACCCCCCAACCGAGCAGGAGCTACTTACAGATGCCGTCTTGCAGCTGGGCTTGGGCAACAAACGGCGGACACAACTACGGAGCTTGAGTCGTCTCTGGGCAGCGCCAAAGCCCGTGGAGGACCCCAGGGTTCCAAAAGTGGCGAAACAATTCCAGGACTGGTTACCTCCAGGACCCGCTTCTGTCATGCCAGGCAAGGTGGCATCAGCGGGCCCTGCCCCCCCCGAGCTGGAGTCGGGAGACGTCTGGACCAGGGCGCCGCGAGACAGGCGGACAGCGCCAGTGGCAAGACTCTCCCTGGCTCCTCGCGATGGTGGTGGCATCGTTTTTCCTTCTGCTCCTTTGAGCAACAGAGGTTCGGCTGCAAATCATGGGAGCCCTGTAGACCTTCGCCATCCCGTCCTCAGAACGCACTAGCGTCGACCAGCTTTCTGTAGTCCACGAGAGAGCGCCGATCTAGCGTCGATCCGCATCGGTCCGCGTTGATTCAGCGCCGACTAGCGCCGACTTGCGTCGATTCGCAAGAGTCAACAAGATGGTACGGGAGGCCCCCGTGAGTTGCCACCGAAGGGAAGAGTTCGGCGTATCCATCGACAAACCGATCCGAGGCGAAAGCTCTTGCGGGCATCGGCTGGAGACCTTGCGCCCCCTTCCGCGGCGCGGCTTCCCCTCCCCTCGTCCGCCCCCCTCGCGCGCGACCGAGGGCGCCAGGCCGGGCGCGGGGGCGCGACGGGTGAGGACGCTTGCCAAGGAGGAGGAAGAGTGGAGGAGGGAGAGAGGGAGGGAGGGAGGTAGGAGGGGAACACCAGGAGGAGGAGGAGGGGAGGAGGAGGATGGAAGGGAGTGATGGAGGATGAGGAGGGGGGAGGAGAGGAGGGAGGCAGGGCCGCCACGAAGCATATGGGTTTATAGGAAAGCGGGCCCCTGGAGGTTCCAGTCGCCGTTTTCGGGCCCCCGAGGCCGTCCAAGAATGACTGGGGATAAACAGTTGGTCCCCCGTGAACGCCCTGGGGACCTGTTTCCTTCAGGACCCGTCTCGTCCATGTTGGGTCATTCATATGGAAAGGGGGAGAAGGAGGAGGATGAGGAGGAGGAGGAGGAGGAGGTTGGGTAAGAGGAGGGGGAGGAGGAGGAGGAGGAGGAGGAGGAGGAGGAGGAGGAGGAGGAGGAGGGGGAGGGGGAGGAGGAGGAGGAGGAGGAGGAGGAGGAGGAGGAGAAGAGGAGGACCAGTGCAAACCCAAAAGTCATCATCGATGTTGGACTCAACCCTCCCTCCACGCTCCCTCTTCATAGGCCCCTGCAACCTTTCATGTCCGTTGAGGTAGGTGCCTCGTTCGAAGTCAACCGTCTGAAGACCCTGAAGCATGCCAAAACATTTTTCTCGGGATTCCAACGCCACGGATGAACCTGACTGTTGCGTCTTAACGATCTTGAATCGTGCCAGAACGCTATTCCTGGGATTTGAACACAGCGAACCAACGTAACTGTTGGACCCGCATGGTCCTGAACATTTTCAAACCACATTGTTTTGGTACGTTGATGATAGGAGCCCGTGAAGCGCTTGCAAATATTGTAAACGAATGTGTTCGGCGCTAAGGCGAGAGCCACATGTTGAAAAGAAACCACCCTCAATCCGTGAAGCTCTGGGACATGTTTAACACGAGTGTGCGCCGCGCTTAGGCGAAGGACGCAGTTTGAAAGCGACCCGCCCTCAATCCGTGAAGCTCTTGCACATGTCAAAAACGAATGTGCGCCGCGCTACGGCGAGCGCCACATTGTCAAATCCCCCCGCCCTCAGTCCGTGAAATTTTTGCAACACCGATGAAGACGAATGTGCGCCGCGCTAAGGCGAGAGCCACATATTGAAAACCACCCGCCCTCCATCTGCGAAGCTGTTGCCAATTTTTTAGCTTCAGAGTCATAAGTGGTGAGGAAGTCTCAGGCGAAACGCCTGGACCGCCACAGAAAACTGACCTCGGGGTGCGACAGGGGGAAGTTCTTGCGAAGGCCTTACGGCCGGTGCCGCCGACCCTGAATGACGACGACGACGACGGCGAGCGCTCTTGGGGGTCTCTTGGGGGTAGTTTGGGGGCCTCTTGGGATGATCTTGGGAGCTGCTTGGGAGCCTCGTGGGGCCTCGTGGGGCTTTCTCTCTTGGGGGCCTCCTGGGGCCTCTTGGGGGGCTTCTGAGGGGCCTCTGGGGGCTTCCTGAGAGCTTCTCAGGCCGAGGGACCCCCGTCTGGGATCCCTCTTGGAGCCGTCTTGGGGGCCTCCCCGGCTGTCTTGGAGGCCTCTTGGGCGGTCTTGGGGCCTTCTAGGGTCGTTGTGGAGCTCTCTTGGAGGCCTCCTGAGCCATCTTGGGGCCGTCTTGGAGGCTTCTCGGCCTGTCTTGGAGCGTCGGGAAGCTGACAAGGCGAGAATGCTGAAATCTTCCAAAAACATAAGACATCTACGTTCTTTGCCCCTTGGGGCCGTCTTGCGAGTTCTCATGGAGGCCTCTTGGGGCGTTGTGCAAATCTTTTGAGCCGTCTGGAGGCGATTTGGGTAGATATTTCGGCGATTTTGGGCCCTCGACGACCGTCTTGGGGACATCTTGGGCCACTTTTGCAGCGTCTTGGGACTTTCTTGGGTCCCCGAACCGCCCGAGGGGGAGTCGCAACTGCCCCGGGACCTCCCCCGGACCCCCCCCACCCGATGGAGAAGGGATCAAAGGGAAGGGGTTTCCCTTTGACTCAACTTCAGCGCTGCTCAATTTCGACGAGTCAAACGGATCAGCTTCTTTACTGAAAAGAAGAGGAGGAGAAGGAGGAGGAGGAGGAGGAGGAGAAGAAGGAGGAGGAGGAGGAGAAGGAAGAGGAGGAGGAGGAGGAGGAGGGAGGAGGAGGAGGGAGGAGGAGGAGGGAGGAGGGGGATGAGGAGGAGGAGGAGGAGGAGGAGGAGTGGGAGGAGGAGGAGGAGGAGGAGGAGGAGGAGGAAGAGGAGGAGGAGGAGTAGGAGGAGCACGAGGAGGTGGTGGTGGTGGTTGTGTATCGGACAGGCTCAGAACCATGTGCTGGGCACGCTGTTACGGCCGCCATCCTGAGCGGGCGATCGCATTCGGTGGAAGCGACAGGGATTTGGCGTCACTATCCTAGGGCGTTCTGGAATCAACGCCGCCGCCCCGCAATCAAGCCGCCCCCACTGCTATGGCGAGCTTTCCCTCAGTCAAGCCGCCGCCGCTGCCAAGGCGAGCTTTACAGCTTCGGGGGTGAGAGGGTGGTCGCTCAATCGCAGGACGCCTCGGGCAATGAGCAGGCACACAGGGAGAAAGGGGGCAGCAAATAGAGGAGGGAACATTGGGGGTGCACGGGTCAGGTCCAATCGTTTCGGTCAGTGCGTTGCCGCGCTCTCTTGGAGCGCCACGCGGGCGCGAGTGCCCTCTTGGCCGACTACGGGGACCGCGGCGACGCATCCGAATTGTCTGTACGTGCTCGCTCGCCCGAGACTTCTGGCAGGTACGGTACAGACATACATTTTGCTACCCGCTGGGTGTACGTAGGTATGTACGTACTGGCATCGCCAGTGCCATCCGCGCAAAAAGGCCGCAGACGAACCTGCACCTAGCCGGCTGGGCGGGGTGCGCGAGGACAGCGGCGATGGCCGCACCTGAAGTGCCCCGCGCCCCAAGCTCCTCTGTGCCGTCTGTACGTGGCCCGCTTGCGAGAGGCTCAGAAGCATCGGCCGCTTGCCCTTCCCGCCGCTGGCCGCCGCTCCCGCTGGCCACTTCCCGACTGCCTTGCAGAACCCGTGGTTTGGCGCAGCCCGCCTGAGGTCAATGGGATCACGCCGTCTCAGCCGCGCCAGTATGCCAGTTCAGGGTCTTGGCGTGCTCCCCCCGGGTTCCGCTGCGCATTGCCGTTTGATACGTCGATCGCTGTGTCGGTGGGAGCTCTGTGTGTTTGCTACTCTTGGCCCCTTTGTTTGTCGCGCGATGGCGCCTGCCCGCCCATTTCGTGGAAAAGATGTCGTGTGCTACTTGGACTTTCCGCCCCTGCCCCCGAATCTAAGCCGCCCTCCGGTAAGTATGTGTCTGTAGGAGTTCGAGATGAGCTGGAGGCGGAGGAAGAGAGGGAAAGCCCTATTCTTCCTCGTGCCCTCCTTATGGCCAGTCGGCTTATCAGGCTGCCTTACAGTAGGAAGGCCCTGGTGCGTGCTCTGCGCGAAACTGCGGGCTCGCGTTTTAGTTGTTCCCTCCCTTCTTCGAAGGCCAAAACAGCAGGTTCCAATAACTTTGCTTGACATCTTCTGGCAACTTTGGTGTGTACGAAGGAGTCACAGAGGCAACAGGGATGTCGTTCGTGACAGCGTCGGCCTGCCCCGTGTGGTTGGTTGTGGCAGGTCCTGAAGAGGACGGCCAACCACACGCCGAAACGCTGAGGGCGAACTGGGCCCGGGGTGCCCGCATAGTTGGGCATACTCAGTCCGAGACCAAACGAGGATCCCAAGACCAAGGTAATGCCTATTCTATTGTACTTGTGTTGACGTGTAGTTGCTTTCAGAATCCTTCCATTCAGAGTTGACATGATGTTGCACTTGTTGTGATCTGACCGGCAAATAACGGTTTTTTTCCTGCCCTCTTGGTAGGAGGCTGGTTCGGTTCGTTCCATGCCATCACCCACCTCCTATGCGGGAGTTGTTGGGAACCACGCAGTGGCCGCCAGCCACCTGCCTGCGCACTGAGGGCTATGAGGGCGCTGAGTTTAAAACAGAGAGGAGCATCCTTTTTTGTGTGTGTAAAGGCACAGACGAAACCGAAACATGCACGGGGAATGGACGTCCGAGCGATGGCGGGTAATCAGATGTGCACCCTTCTTCGCCCCAAAACGAGGACCAATCCGAGTTGCCCGCTCAGCAACGAAAGCGTTGGCTTTGGGCCCCGCTGGTCCCTTTCTTGCTTGATGCATCATGTCCGAAACAGGTAGAGCCAGAGCGCACGCGCGATGGCTCTTGTCCTTGGATTGCACACCAACGTTCCCTTCATGTTCGACCGCGTAGCGTTACGAGACACGGTGAGTTAGAGAGGGGACACCGCCTGCGCCCGCGCACCTCGTAGAGGTTCTGGGCGAAGTTCGCGCGGCGCCGTGGCAGCAGCGCTTGTTTTGATGCGGGCACGTTGTATATTCGTATCCACTGCGTCTCGGATTCTCGGGCTCTCTTTCCAGGCAGCCCGAGTAGCAGTGGATATGACACAAACGCTGCATTTAGAGAAACCAGACTGCTATCCATATCCGCTGCCTTCCCAAACAATTCGAGACGCCGCGGATGTGGATTATTATCTTGCCCGCATTTTAAGGAGCCGCTTCGTTCGCAGCGGGCTCCACCGTGATATGTTCGGCAACAAATGCGTCATACAACTTCACGAGGTCCCGGGCGAAAGGGCTCGACTGCGAGAAGGAAGCCGTCTACGCCCGTGCAGTTGTTGGACATGTCGAGCTGCAGGCTCTTCCTGTACGGTGAAGCCCTGAGCGGCAGTCACAGACCCTGGCTGCTGCCCCTCCTGCCCCCGTTCATCCTGCTGCCGCTCCTGCTTCTGTTTCTCCTCTTCCCCCCTCCTCGTCCTCGTCCCTCCCCCCATCCATCCTCCACGTGTGGGCGGGTGCACGGGGCCAGGTCTGCCCTGGCTTCGTGGAGGCCATCTTCAGGCTCATCGCTGGCGTGCCCACCAGGTACGTCCAGGAGGGGCCGGGTGGGCCTCGGGGAGGAGAGGGAGGATGGAGGGGGGCGAGGCGTCCTCCTCCCGTCGCCCCTCTCCTCTCCCCCCCATCCTCCCCTCCCCTGGCGGTGAGCTGGGTTGTGTGGTGGTTTCTACGATTCTCCTTCCCCCTCCGCACCCCTTGCTCCTCCCTGCTCCTCCATTCCCCCCCCCTTCCCCCTTTCTCCCCCCTCCCTTAGCACCTCTGGCCCAAGCTCGTGCGCCCGCCGCTCGCCCTGCCGCCGCCGTGCTGATGCCAGGTGCGACCGACGGACGCCGCGCCGACCTGGGGGCTGCGCGCGGCGCTCCGCTGGCGGCCCACGCCGCCAGCGGCCCCCAGGGCAGTCCCGCTCGGGGGCGCGGCGCGTGCGCGCGGCCGAGAGCCTGCTGCGCGCCGCGGTGGCCGAGCTTGAGGCCCCGCTCGCGGCGCGGCCTCCCCGGGAGGCGGCGGCGGATGCGCCCGGCGCGCCTCCCTGGCGGCGGCGCAGGGCTCGCGGCCGCAGAGGGCGGCGCAGCAGCGGGGGCGGGCGCGGCGGCGGCGCCGGGGGCGCCGGTGGCGCCCGGGCGCGCGAAGGCTGCCGTTCCCTCTGGTGCTGGTCCTCCCGGTGGCGGTGGCTCGGCTGCGGCGGCTGGTGGCGCGAGCGCGGTGGCGGCGGCGCGGCCGTCGGGTCTTGCGGCCTCGGTGGTGTTCTCTTCTCCAGGGCGGAGGAGAAGCGAAGGCGCTTCCGCAAGATGCGGCTGGCGGAGGCGCGGGCCCGCAGGTAGCCCTAGTTGTGCTCGTCGTGGACCCGTTCATTGTCGTGGGGCCTGGTGTGGTGAAGTCTCCCACGGCGGCGGTGGAGCGGTTCCATGCCCCCCGCTGACAGTCCTCTGGAGAGGGGGTCGCTCAAGAGGTTGTTATTTCAAAAGCTCTTCCCCCCTTCTTCCCCTCCCCCCCCACCCCCTTCTCTTTTCCCATACGCCCATTTTACTCGAGCGCATGGCGGCGTTCTGCCCGGGGAACCACCAGGTTCCTCCACCAGTTACCCCCCTCTCCTACCCCCCTCCTCCTTCCCCCCACTCCGCAATTTTTAAACATGGTACTACCCGCATCTCTTGCCTGATGCTGTCTTGTGCTGGGCTGCCCCACGCCCGCAGATGGTGCATTCACAGGATTTCAAACGTTTACTTGGTGCTCTGATGTTTTCGTTCAATCGGATTGCCTGGAACTAACAGCGATGTTCCCACCGCAGCGGTGGTCGCATTTCTGGATCGGCGCTCTGCCCCCGCAGTTCACATTTGCGCTCTCGCCCCAGCGTGCGTCGCACTTCTGGATCCGATGTGTTCGGCGGTGCCCTTCGCTGTTTGTTCTTGCTCATCTTTTATCCTCCAACTCCTCCTCCTCCTCCTCCTCCTCCTCCTCCGCCTCATCCCTTTGTCATCCGGCGTAAGAAGCCCCCGTTTTCCGATTGCGCAGCACACGGTGGGCTTCGTCTGAGGACCACGCCCATCTATGACAGCCCAGGTGGTGGAGAGAAGAGAACCGAGCGCCACGCGGAGCAAAGAGGCTGGGTGGCAAGGGGGGAGAGAGAGTGCCAGTGATGGCGCGGGCTCGCCCAGACTGCCCCTCCCCCCCCCCCCACCCGTCCCCGTGCCTCTTCCGCTCCTCCCCCCGGACACGCGGGCGCACCGTCCGCGCCCAGCAGCTCCCACCGACGCCCAGACCACGGGGGCCCACGGCGCGCGCGCACGCCGCCCCCGGGGGCGAGTCGGTGGCCAGAGCATTCACGCACTCGCTCGCTCCGCCCCGGCAGCTCCAGATGGGCAGGAGTCGCGGAAGGAATGTTCGGGGGCGGCAGAGAGGGGGGTGATGAGTAGGGGGGGGGTGGATATGATGGCGGGGGTCATGACATCTCCCCAGATGTCATGGCGCCTTCTCTTATTCCATTACGTCCCTGGCCCTCCCCCTGGGCCGCGCACATGCCGCCGGCCATGATTTGCACCCCCCCCTCTTGGACGCCCCCCTCTTGGCCGCTCCCGAAATGTGGGCACGTGCGTCGTGTCCCCCCCTCCACAACCCTGAGCGCCTGACCCCCTGCGCCGCTTGAACGTCTGTGTGGTCTGAGAGCTCCCTGGCCGTTCTGCGGCCGCTTCCTCCTCCCCTGTTGCCCTCTTGCTTTCGCCGTGATTTGGGTACGGACGCGTCTTGCCGTTGCCCGACCGCTTGCTGGACCCAACTCGCTGCATACCGAAAACCGTGTCCCCACACGGCGGGCCAGGGAGGGGCTCGCTGGCGAAAAGCATGTCCGTATCTGCAGCCTCGTGGGCTGTGCCTCTGGGGCGCGGCCCCCGCGGATGCAGGGCGTTTGGATGCCCGGCGCGAAGCGTACCCGCGGGATCGCGCCCCGGAAATCAGACCGCGAGGGCGCGGATTCGGATACGTTTGCCGCTCGTGAGAAGCGAGGGTCGGGGAACAAGCAGTGACATGAACACAAATTTTCGGAGGTCCGCGCGGACCTCTCGGAGGGGCGCTGGAACCCCTTGGCGGCGCTTCCGGCGTCACCCATGGCGCGCTCTGCGCGCCAGGGAGGGGGTCCAGCGCCGATCCGAGACATCCGCGCGGACCTCCGAAAGCTTCTGCTCGTGTCATCGTCTGCTTCTCTAGAGGGGGCGGTGGGAGAGTGCGAGGGGCGCTCTCTGCGCGCCAGGTAGGGGCGAGGGGGAGGCAGGAGGCGGGAGACGGGGGGGGGAGGGGGGCGAAGGGGCGAGAGGGCGAGAGGGGGAGAGGGGGGGGGCGAGGGCGAGGAAAGCGGCGGGGGACGGCGAGGGGGCGGCGGGGCGAGGGGGGGGCGAGGCGGCGGGGCGGCGGGGAGAGGGCGAGGGGCGCCCCACGGCGCTGTCTGCCCACGGCCTCTCTCCCGGAGGGCTGGCGGCCGCCAGGGCGGGCCTCCCGCTGGGGGGGGGGGGGGGGGGGGGGGCGCGACCTCCCGCCCTCGGCGCGGCCATGCCGCGGGGCCGAGAGGAGACGCTGCCCTGCGTTCTCGAGAGCGTCGGGCGGGCGTTCCCGCAGGACACCTCGGGGAGGGAGGCGGGAGGAGGACGGGGGAGGGGGGACAAGCTAGGGAGGGGGAGGGCGGGGATGGTGGAAGCGGGGAAGGGGGGGACGGCGGGGCAGGAAGGGCGAGGGGGGGGGGAGGAAGGGGGAGGAGGGGGGGGGAGGGGGCAGGGAGAGGAAGGGGATGCCGTTGGGGCAGGGGGAGGAGAGGAGGAGGGGCACGGGGGTGGACAAGCAAGGGTCGCTCGCACCACGTGTGACATCCAGCCCCTCCCACCCATCCCTTCCCATTGTTTGATTTTTTCTCTATCTGTCGACGGGTGTCATGGTGGACCCTGTCCTCCCCCCAAGGAGCCCCACCGTGCCGCCATGCGTAATTACAGAAGGGGAGCTGCGTACATTTGGAGGAGGCGGAGGAGGAGGTGGATGAGGAGTGGCGGATGAGCATGAGTATGAGCAGGAGCAATAATCGGATGATGAGGAGGAGATGGATGAGGAAGGAGGGGGACGAGGAGGCACAGCAGCAGCAGGAAGGAGCTGGAGTGGGAGAAGCGGGAGGGGCAGGGTGACAGGGTGACGAGGGGAAGGCGGGGGAGCGGAAAGGAGCGGGGCGACAGCGACGAGAAAACATGCAGATCCAGAACAGTGTCCCACGCTGGGGCGCCATTCTGAAGGACGCGGGCAAAGCGCCGATCCTAAAATGATGCCAGCGCTGCAGCGTGAGCACCATTTTGAGTCACCGAAGAGGTTCAGATGGAAAAAACCATAGGAGGTTCCAACCAATTCATGACGTCCAATGCAACCAAAAAAGCACTCGGAGAGGGCGGATCATTTTTTAGAAGGGCTGATCTGGGGGCTGCCCGCCCCGAGATCAGTCGGGGGGGTGTACCCCCCCTCCATCCTCACACTATGCTTTTCCATCCCCGTCCTTCTCCCTTCCCTCCCTCCTTCTCCTTGTTTCACCTCCTCATCCCTTCTCTTCCCTCTACCCCTCACCCCTCCCTCATATATCCCTTCCTCATCCGTCTCCGTGCCTCCCTGCCTCCCCCCTGTTCCCTCGTCCCTCACTGCCTATCGCCTCTCCTTCCTCCTCATGCCTCCTCCTCCTCGTTTTCCTCCTCTTTTTCCTTCTCCCTTGAGAAAGAATATGATTTTTCTCCTCCTTCTTCTATATCTATCCTATATCAGCCCGCGGGTCCCCCTCGGTCTCCTTCGATTCCCCCCATTTCCATCGACCTTCCTCGATCCTTCCATTCGATTCCTTCCTCCTCCTCCTTCTCCTCCTCCTCCTTCTCCTCCTCCTCCTCCCATTTGTCCCTCTCTGTCACTGTCACATTTTTACCACCATCCCAGGTCTTTTTTTTTGTGGAAGTGCCTCAGCTTTGGAGGGGGCTGGGGGGTCTGAACTGGAGGGGGCACCATCAAATCGGTCAAGAGGAGGGGATAAGGACAAATCCATTCAAAATCGGTCCCCGGACTCCTCCTGGGGTCCATCCGGGCCGCTGTTTCGCACGGGATCGATTCCTGGCGGCCCTGGGGCCCGAAAACCGACCCCGGTCGCCGAAAACCAGTGCTGGGCCACCTCAGCCCCCCAGCCGGCTCCAATGTCTGTCCGCCTTGTTTCATGTGGCTCAAAAGCGCGTTCGTCCATATAGTGTCCGCATCAGTATTGACCCTTGCTGTGAGAATGCGTCTGCACGCCGAGTGCCGCCATGCTATTATGTGGTATGGCTGCGTGCGTGATTACATCGTTTGACGGAGCGCACGGTGGCGGGGAGAACCCAGGAGGATGGCGTTGTCATGCTGCGGGGTGCTCAGGTTACGGAGATACTCTATTCGTGCAACCAACTAGCTACTTTGTCGAATTAGATTCCCATCCGTTCTTTTGAAGTGTGTCGCGGGCTTAAGCGTGGGTTGGGCATCCGACAAGTACAATCTTCACCGGTTCGATGGAGCCACAGCAATTGATGTTGGTAAGGCGCTGCGGAAGACCATGGCTTCTGAGCACAGGATTCGTCGTGTCTAATTGTCGGATCTCATTTGGGCCGGAAGGCGCGCAATCGCGTCGTGACAGCGGCGCGCATTGAATCTGATTACTTGCACGGCAGCGGCGATACCGCGCTCAATGCGATATGCAATCTGTCGGTGTATACAACGCAGGCGAACTCGTAGCTTTAAGTGCTTCTCAGTTCCATGAAGGCATGGTGCTCGTGGAGTGCGCAAGCGCAATTTGTATGCGCGGTAGACAAGTTGCCGCGCGTCGTTCCGCGACAAGGATGGCAGTCCGAGCATGCTCCAGAAGCAGCGATACCGTTGATTCTATCTAACAGCCAACGCGACGAGCCAGCTGGGGTACGGGGCTCAATTCGGCCTGCGGATTGATGCCCCCCCCCCCCGTGCGAGTTGTTCTGGGAATGATGACGCAGAGCGGAGTGCGTTGTACATTTGCTCTCACGGAGCCACCCTTCCATTGGAGAGCCTTCTGGCTTGTCCGCCCCCCCCCAACTTCCGATCCACATCTATATTCCTATCCATATCTATAGCCATACCCATATCCATAATCATTTCCCTGCGGCGCACCCCACCACCGAGCCTGTGCGCCAGTTTAGCATGAGCACCCCCTCTTCATCTGCAGTCTCGTTTTGGTTGCTTTTGTCCGTCATTCCTCCCCTTCTCCTCCTCTTCAGGCTGTTTGCTCCTCTCTCTCTCTCTCTTGTTTTGTTTGTTTTTGTTCTCTCTCTCTCTCTCCCTCTCTCTTTCTGTTTGTTATCCCTCTCTCTCTTTCTCTTTCCCCCCCCTCTCTCTCTCTCCCTCTCTCTCTCTCTTGCTTTCTTGTTTTCTGTATCATTTTTCTTGTTCCTCTCTCTCTCTCTCCTTTTTTCTCATGCATGGCATAGGCTCCTTCAAGCGTTGTTTGATGGCTAATTTGGGCCGTCGAGCCGCTAGGGAGACCGTTGGTGGTGTGTTCGGTGGCTCTTGGATGCATCGTGGTGGCTTTTTGGGGGCCTTTCTAAGGCCTCCTTGATGGCCCCTCGGGGACGTGCTGTGGGCCTTGGGGGCGCCTTTCGGTGGCGTGTTGGGGTGAGGGTAATGTGGGCAATCTTGGAGTGAAAGGCTTTCAAGGCCAGCCCGACTTTCCCCTTCTTGGGCCCCATGCCATACTGGGCCGTCTTGGGGTCCTTTCGGGCCGTTTTTGAACCCGCTTGGGCAATTTTGGAGCTCTCATGGGCCGCGTATTGGGGCCCTCCTGGGCAGAGTCTTGTGTAGCTGTCTTAGAGCCTCCTAGAGCATGTTGGGCAGTCTTGGGGTCAAAATCTGTCAGGACCTTTCGGAACATCAATGCGTTTTGCCTCTCGAGCGCCTCTTGGGCGTCATTTTGGAAGCGTCTTGGGGCGTCTATGATGTCTCTTGGGCCGGCTTGATATCATATTGGGCCATCTTGAGGCCCTCTTGGACAGTTTCTACGCCTTTAACGAGGGACAGGAGGATGGGTGTGAGCAGCAGGAGGCGCGGGAAAGGGGGGAGGAGGAGTGGGGGAGGAGGCAGACGTGGTGGCGGCGATGGTGACGACGCAGACGTCGGCCGCCGGTAGGAGTTTCCCTCCTGGCTGGAGGCGGGGATGCAGGCGCTGCCGCCCTCGGTGGCGTCCAAGGCCGAGCAGCAGACCATAGGCCATCAGATCCTCCAGGCAGCTGTTGGTCGGCGTGGGAAGACAGATTCAGTCGGGCGATCCTCGATCGATTGCCGGTCGTCGGCGACGACGAGGACGATTGTGACGACGACGACGCCGACGACGGCAGGCAACGACGGGCGACAACGGACGACTGACGACGGACGACGGACGACGGACGAGGACGACGACGACGGGGGACCGTGCATTACACGATTCATGATGATGATGATGATGATGCTGATGATGATGATGATGATGATGATGGTGATGGTGATGATGATGATGATGGTGGTGGTGGTGATGATGATGATGGTGATGCTGACGATGATGATGATGATGCTGATGATGATAATGATGATGCTGATGATGATGCTGACGATGATGATGATGTTGATGTTGATGTGGATGCTGTTGATGTTGCTGGTGGTGATGATGGTGTTGATGTTGATACTGGTGATTCTAGTGGTAGTGGTAATGATGATGCCGATTATGTTGATGGTGCTGGTGATTGTGGTGGTGGTGATGATGATTATGATGTTGATGTGTGTGTGTGTGTTGATGCCGTTGCTGTTGTTGATGATGCTGATGCTGATGTTGATGATGATGATCATGATGATAAATATGATGAGGATGATGATGAGGATGATGATTATGATGATGATGGTGGTGGTGATGATGATGATGATGATGATGGTGATGCTGACGATGATGATGATGCTGATGATGATGATGCTGATGATGATGAACGCCGCCTGCTCTGGGGAGCGGCGCGGGACTTCGGGGGACCCCGTATTGAAAAGCAAGGAATCGGAGTTTTAGGTACTGTTCCCGTTGCGACTTGCGCTCATGTGTGGTTGTGTTGTTCTCAGTATTGAGGTGCAAAAATGGTCCTGCAATGACGTCTCTTGAGGCTCCGTCTGTGCTCTTTGAGACGTGGGTCTTCTGCGTAAGCGAGTAGCAGCACAACGAGGGAACAGAGCCCTGTACGAATGGGGAGTGTTGGCCCTGAAGGTTTTTGAGCTGTTGCCGCGCTCCGAGGCTCTTCCCCAGGCTAGGTGGGAGGTTCAGAGACGAGAGAGGAGGACGAAGGGTGCAATAACAACAAGGTGTAAGAAGGCGAGGACGGACTATCCTCATCATCTTCCTCGCTCGAGCAGTAGTAGCCTGGCGGCAGCAGTATTCTCCTGTTTTCGGCTCGCGGCTGCAGGAAAAGTAGACTGACTGCGCCAGCCGTCTTCTTGATCAGTCAGTCGAGCATCGAACCATGCCTCGTTTATCCCCCGACACGCTTGCAGCAATGTCGCGTTCCACCTCCCTCACAGCGTCCAGGATGCATGCCGTTTCTCTGTCCGCCAGGGTCCATCTCAATGATGGTTGCGGAGAGTCCCCTCCTCTGCCCCTCGCTTTGGTCGTCCCCCTTCGCGCCCGCTTGCAGGGGGACGAGCGCCTGATTTACGACGCGATCCAGGACCTCTGCTACCGCTGCGAGCAGGTGGCGTTGCGGAACCGCGCCCAGAACACGAGCACGACCGAGGGCGGCAAGAAGGCGTGACCCGTACAGAGGCTCCTGACCGCCGGCCCGCGGGGTTGCGCTGCAGATAGTTGGGCAGCGCTGACGCGGCTCCGTGGGCCCACAATTTGACAGGGGTGCTGTGGCCACGACCGGTTGCTCAGCGTGTCGCGTCGCTGGTTCGGGCCCCCCCCACGCTTCGGCGCGGCACGCGAAGCACGTCCCAGTCCCCGAGCTCCAACGCTGCGAGCTCTTCTCCCGGCCACCCGTTCCACGAAGCAGAGCGACACGCTACCAGCCTGCAATTCATAGCGTGGCGCAGGGGCCGCGGCCGCGACTCGCTGAGCACACGTTCCTCATCGCAGGCGCGGCGAGGAATGAGGAGGAGGCAATGTGTAGTATAACACAGGCGCTTTCCAATGCCCCTTTGCGATCCAGACCTAGCCGGGACGAAGCGCCTGGGGTGGCCAAGGGGTGGAGGGGGAGGCCTGGCGGGGCGCGGTGCAGATGGTCGCGCATCGGGGCCTGGAGAGTTACCGCGCCGTCGTCACTATCACCGCCGTAGCCTCGCCCACGGCGGTGCCGCCCGCGTCCACGCGGGCTCAACCTTGCCTCCAAAGTGCGATGCCGGGTGTCAGCAGAAGGGCGGAAGCGCAGCGCTGCGTCTGGGATGAGCGCTTCGGCGGAAGAAGAGGATCGTGACTTATCATTTTCCATTACCTATGCTACCAACCATGGGCAGCGGACCTTCGGTTGTGTCTTGCCGGGGACGGTCGGCGCCTCGCACTGCAAGGCATCACCATGGGTCAGCCGCCCCTGACATAGAGCGGTGGTGGTGAATGGTGGACTCCACGGTGGATCTGCAGATGCACCGCCGCAGGACGGGCTGTTCCCAGTTCTTGCCGGTGCAGGCACTGCGCGTGGCAGTTTTTGGCGAGCGCCGCGAGCACTTCAGAACACGGGGTGCGGGCGAGGTCTGGGCGTCCATCTTGTCGACCCAGCGCAACAGGCCAGCGGGCGGCGCACTGCCGGAGGGGGCGCGCCCGGCGAGAAAAACGCCTGCGGACCCAGCACTGCTCAGAACCCGCACAAGGGGGAAGGAGCGAAAGAAGGAGGACGCGCAGGCTGCACGCTCCGAGGGCGTTCCGGCCGTCCGGGGCCCTCTCCCCCCGCGTCCCTGTACTCTCCTTGTGTGCCTTAGTGAGCCTCCGGCGCGCCCCGCCGCCGGCCGACCGCCTGCTGGAGCCAGCCCCCCGCCCGATCAACAGGGTTCCTGCGCAGGCACCGCGGGCGTCCTCCCCTTGGCGCGGTCGTTGCGCGCTCGGCGCTGCGCCGGCGCGCTGACGCATGCGGCGCGGGAGCGGCCAGGGTCGTGCCGGAGAAGAGGGTATGCTAGGGAGGGAAAGGGGTGGGTACGAAATCTGCTGCTTGCAGCGGGTCTCGACCCCGCCGCCGGGCCCATGCCTCGGTACATGGGGCGTTCGAGAAGCGGCCTTGCCTTCGAGTGTCTACGGAGCTGTCGTCTCTTCCTCGGAAGGTCGGCGGAAGTAGAACGACGCCGCCTCCGCCAGCGGAGGCCAGCGGAAGGGCGGCGGAAGGTGGCGGAGGTAAAAAATGCGCTCCCAGGAGATGACCACATTTTGTGGGCTCAGGGTTCAGGAATCTGCCACATGGGCGCCTCCCGGTGCCAGGGGGTGTCAGAAAAACCCGCTTCGTGAGCTGATTCTCTACCCTGCCCTTTGCTATCCTACCCGTTCGTGCCCCCCGACAGGGGAGCGCCAATTTTTTTCAGCGCGCGAGCACCGTGGGGCACACTGCGTCTCCCCGGCGCAGTCGCGCTGGGTCAGTCGCGCGGCGCAGTCGCGAGGTGCAGGCGCACGTTGCGCATCAGGGCGTGGAGGGGCAGCCTCGTCGACCTGCTCCTCCTCCTCCTCCTCCTTATCCTCCGCCTCCTCTTCTTCCTCTTCCTCTTCGCCTCCTCCTCCTCCTCCTCCTCCTCCTCCTCCTCCTCCTCCTCCTCCTCTTGCTCCTCCTCCTCGTCCTCCTTTCGTTGCCATTTTGGGCTCAAAGCGCTTTGGCACGAGGTGGTCTGCGCCACCCTGGCCCTCAAGGCGTGGCGCGTCAAGGCGTGAAGGGCCCGTGCGTTCGCTGTGGCAGCGCTGGCGCCGCAGGTCTTCCTGTGGTCGGCGCAGGCGCTGCGCGTTGCACCAGGGGTGGGGGGGCGGGCGTGGAGGAGGGGGGGGGTGCAGGAGGAATCTTGTCGATGATGCGCTGTTCTGGCCAGAGGGATGATGAGGAAGAGGGGCGGTGGAGGAGTGAAGGGGGTGGGGGGATGATGGTGAGGGGGGGAGGGGGAGGAAGGATGAGGAGGAGGAGGCAGGATGAGGGCGGTCATGCAACCTCTTCGCCTGAGTTTGGTAGGGCTGCATCATTATTGGAAAGCCATGCATCGTTGGCTTCGACTGGCCTTCCCAAGTGGGTAGCGTCGTGGTGCTCGGTGTGCGGTGAGACCTATCGTCCGAGGCCCTGAGGTGGAGGGGGAAAAGTATGAGCAAGAAGAGGGGAAGGACCACGGTGACGATGAGAAGGAACATCAGCAGCACCCTGAATTGACTCATGATGGTGATGATGATGAGGAGGAGGCTCCATTTCCTGTACGCTTTCCATCGCCCCCTCGGCCCCTTCTAACAGACTCTCCAACAGACATCCAGGAACCGATCGACACGTGTGAACGACCTCCAGGACCCGTAAAGAAACCTCTTCTATCTCCCTTCCTCTCCTACCCCTCCTCCCTCCTGACCCCTCCCTCTTCCCCCCTTCATTTACAATTACACAATATGAAAATACTCTCCCACTTCCCCTGATGGCGTCCCGAAGATGGCCGACCCCCCCCCGCGTACTGTTTTTTTACACACAGGATTCCCGGGAAACGGGTTTTCGCCTGCGTTTTTTTCAAAATGCTGCTCTCGCTGAGGCGCCGGCCTCATTTCTGCTCCCGAATCGTTCCGAATCGTGCTCCCACTGCAGCGTGGGCCTCATTTTCGGATAGGTGTTTGGCCTCCGTCGTTCAGGATGGCGTTCTCGCCCCAGCGCGGGCCTCTTTCTCGCGCGCCCATCCGCCCACCACCACCACCACCACCACCACACCACACCACCACCACCACCCACCACCACCACCACCCACACCACCACCACCACCACCACCACCACCACCACCACCACCACCACCACCAACCACGCACACACGCACGCACGCACGCACGCGCGCACCACCACCCACTACGCACGCGCGCGCGGAGCCACAGGTCCGCTACGACACGCGTCCGCGGATAGAGAAAATCAGCGCCATGGTAAGGAATGGGAGGGAGGGGTAGGACGTCAGATATGACGCGAGCGCACCTAGCTTGCCCTTTATCCCCTCTCCCTCTCTCCCCCCCTCGCTGGTTCCCCATCTCCCTCCCCCCTCCCTCGGAGCTCTTTGACGGGGAGGGCGTTCCACTCAGAGGGGAGGATACTGCACGCTGGAAGCAGACAGGAGTGTTCATCCGACACCCACAACTGCTGGCGGAGTGTAGGTGTACGTCGCGAAGCAGCGACCGCCCCTGGACGATGTGTAGTTCGGCACACCCTACCGCCGCACGGGCGTGCTGGTAGTGATACCGTGTCGTTGATTTGCAACGAGCCTCTAAGGAGGCAGTTGCGCGTTGCACAGACGCATGAGAAAGGGATGGAGCGCGTTTTGTGTCGGCGTCACCGCAAATCGCTATCACTTTTGCCAGGCGCCGCCGGCATTTGCCTCGTCTGCTCTCGCTGCATTTTCCCATCCCTGCCCACCCTCGAGCTCGGCTCCGGCCAACGCGGCGCCGCACCATCCTTAGTGGTCTCCCCTGACCACCCATGGGCGCGCGAAGATGTCCGCCCCCAGCGCCTCGCCGTCTGTGCCTGAAGAGTTGTCGGCGCCTTTCTTCCTCGTCTCGAGGCGGGGATTTATCCATGACCACCACCTGGTGATCTATCTTCGGGGACCTCGGCAGGCGGTGGATATGGCTAAATATATTCTGGCCCCCTTCGCATCAGATCCGACGTCGCGAACAAGAATGTGGCGTCGCGCTGGGTCGCGACCGGTGCCCCGGAGCCAGTTTTTTTCGGCGCATCTCCAGACGGATCGATCCGTGATGGTCCCAGGGCCGGTAATTGGGCGAAAACGCCCAGTGTGGAAAAGTTGCAACTTACATTTGGCAGATATAGACAAGGTAGTATTCGGAAACATCACAGGCTTGTTAATATGATTACCGGCTACCAGCTATCATAATAATCAGCGTGTGATGTTTCATCTCAACACGTTTTTGTTCATGACCGCCTGCCGTCATAAAATATATGATGTTTCGCGCCCTCCTCCTCGGCCATGCGTAGAGGGGGGTACGGGCAGGGGGGAAGGCGTCTTAGAAGCACCCATGCGGTTTTTCGGAAGGCGCGGGCCTTTTCTGTAGACGTAAGGCCCGCGCCTTCTGAGAAGCAGCCTCCTTCTCAGAAGCCTTCCCCCCTCCCCCTGCCCCCTTCTGCGTGCCGCCAACCGCCCTCCCTTCCCCCCCTCCGCCCTGGGGTCCTCCAGGCCTCCCCCCATCTCTTCCTTGCCCCTTTGCTCCCGCGGCGCCGCGGGAGCTGCGGCCGGCGCGCGGAGCGGCCAGCGCACCGCCATGGGGCCTGCCTCAGTTCTGCGGCTCGGCGTCGTCGTCGTCGTCGTCGTCGTCGTCGTCGTCGTCGTCGTCGTCGTCGTCGTCGTTGTCGGCCTCGCCATCGTCGCCGGTCCTGGCGCTGCTCCCCGGACCTCTCCTGGGGTGCGCCCTGACCAGGATTATCGAGGCGAATCCGGCCGCGGCGACGAGGGCCTCCCAGGAGGCCCAGCAGGGGGAAAGCGAGGGAAGGGCAGCGGCACGGGTACCTCTGCCTCCTCCGAGAGAAGGGCGACATCCACACAACCGCAACCACAGCCGCTGGTCCACCGCGGCCAGGCCGAGCACCAACCTCCCGCGCGCCGCGCGAGCGCGCGCGAAGGGCGCGGCGAGAGCCTCGACCGCGCCGCCCCACCGCGCCGACGTCTCGCGGGCGGGCAGGCGGCGGCCGCCGCGGCCACGGCGCCGGGCGGCGGCCACGGCGGCCACAGCGCCGGGGGTGGCCGGCGCGCGGCCTTCCCGGCCACACGCAGAGGGGGAGGAGGAGGAGGAGGAGGAGGAGGAGGAGGAAGGAGAGGAAGAGGAGGAGGAGGAGGAGGGAGGAGGAGGAGGGAGGGAGGAGGAGGAGGAGGAGGAGGAGCCGGAGTAGGCGCCCCCGTTTACGTTGTCGCTGACGCGCGTTTCGAGGTGGCCCTCCCCCTACCCCCCTCCGCGCGCCGCCCAAGTGGGCTCTCTCTCTCTCTCTCTCTGTGGAGCAGGCGCGCAGGGGTGCGCCGCGCAGTCCCGTGCGGGGCACGGCCTCCGCGCGAGGAGGCGTCGTGGTGGCTCTTTGGTGCGGGCTCCGACGGGGCCGCTCATCGCTGAGCGCTGAGCGCATAGCTTGGCAGTGGCTTGCGCGCTTGGGACTGGTCCCCCCCCTCCGCGCTCCCCTCAGGCCGCACACAAGAGGTCATGATTGACTCTCGCCTAGAGGCGGCACTCTTTCGCGCAGCCGACCGCTAGCCCAGAACAGTAGCACATAAATTGTGCTACCATTTTGGTCGCATGTCCCCGGGCGCGCCCCGCCCAGGGACGGGCGTCCCGTATGGCGGAAAACGTAATCTTGCGCCGCCTTCCGCCCGCTCTTCGTCCTCGTTGCCTTCCTCGTCTCCCCCCCCCCCCCCCCCGCACGGTTTGACTCGCCTGATTCGGCGGTCGAATGGGCTCGTGCAGGAAAGCCAGGTCTGAGGCCAAAGCTGAGGAGCTATGGCCCGTGGAAAGCGACCAGTGCGCCCTCGGCCGCGTCGCGGCTGGGTGGATTCACCAAAGCACCACAGCCATATACAGTTTCCGAATAAGCGTCGGGGAGGCGTCACCTCCGCCGACAGCCTCACATCGACCCCCGTCGCAGGCTGCCACTGCGCGCCGCCGAATGCGCTCCGACCCCCGTCGCGGCGCGACGACAGGGCGAGGTTGACCCCCGTCGGGGGGTACCCCCCACGCTGATCAAGAACCCAGAGTAGGCGTCCTCCCCCCTCTTTCCGGTGGCTGTTGCGCCTCCCGCGAGGGCAGGCAGGGGTCCGCCACGCTCCCCGCTGCCGCCAGAGCGGGGCCTGCGTTGGGCCAGCTGGCCTGGCGCCCGCCCTTCGCCACGCCCCCCTGGGGCCTGCATTACGTCGGGCACGTCTCCTACAGGCGGAAGATTCACAAGTAGTCAGAAAATAGTCTGGGGACGATTTTGCTATTGATTTGCTACGATCTTTGAATATGTCAACTTGTTTATTGTTCCTCCAAAATGAGCCTGTATGGGGGACATGCCCGACCTAACGCTTGCCCCACGGTGGAGCCCTCAGAACTTGCCCTCGAAGGCCTTCGCGGCGAAGACCTCGAGGTCTGACGCTGCACATGGCCTGGCTCGCCTGGCATGACGCCCTTGCCGTTGTTCTCCTGCCGCCCCCTGCCGGTAGCCTTCGCCTCGTGGCTTCCTCCGGGACGCCCCAGCCCTCGGAGACCCCCTGGGGGCCTCCCCAGGGCGCCCCGCTTTACACCGGCAATCCGAAAAGGCTGCGCGCGGGGACCGTGAGGCCCTCTGAGATCCGGGCGTCTTCGTGTTTCTTCACGCTCTGGGTCGTCGCCCGGTTTCCGGCCCTGGGACCATCAGATGTGTACCGATCCGTTCTCGAAAGCTGCAGCAAACAGATTGGGTCTAACGGTCTAACTAGGGCCAAGTTTGTTTTCGTTTGCGGTGTCTTTTGTTGCAGCGTCGGACTTGAGAGAAGGCCGAGCGCTGGAAAGTCTGGGGGTCCTTTTTCGGGCCGCCCGCACGTGCGGCGTCGGCCACCACGCTGCCCGTCGGTGCCCCAGAAGCCTGGGCATTTTGAGACCTCGGGCGGACGGCAGCGGGGGGCAAGACACGTGGGGGGGTCCATCACTGCAGGGAAGTAACATGGCCCCGCACTCGCCCACGAGGGCTCAACAGCATGCACGAAACGCGCGCGCGCCGCTCCACCCCACGTGGACTGCCCTTCTGGGGGCGAGCGCCCGAGCTGCTTGGCCAGAGCCAGCCGGGAGGAGCAGGAGAGCGGAGGACCTGGTCTGGCCCGCGGCCGCCTGCTCCCTCGGGCGTGCCAGCGCGCCAGCGCGTTTTCCAGAGTCCCCGCGCAGTGACGAGGTCCTGGCGCTTGCGGCGCGCGCGATGGGCGGCGCCTAGAGGAGGAGGAGGAGGAGGAGGAGGAGGAGGAGGAGGAGGAGGAGGAGGAGGAGGAGGAGGAGGAGGAGGAGGAGGAGGGGGGGCTGAAGAGATGAGGTAGGAAGAGGAGCGGCGCGGGCTGGACGAGGAGCCGCAGCGGCGCGCAGCGGTCGCCGAGCTGGCTCTGGCAGGTCTTAATTTGCAGTGGGGGGCGGTTTTCTGAGAAGGCGGGGGGCGGCCTCCAAGAAGGCAGGCGGCCTCTCGGCAGCCCTCCGTGGCTGTTGTGGGAGAGGCCCCCTTCTCTGGAAGCGTCCGGGGCGCTTCTGGAGATCGGAGCCCGTGCCTTCCAGGAGGCCACCCGCCCTCTTCGAAGACCGCCCCCCTCGCGCCCCCCAAAGCCGAGGTTACCGACAGAAGTCTCCGCCCTGCTGCCTCCAGCCCCGGCCGGCGGCTCACCGCGGGCCGTGGGCGGTGGCCCCCCTCCCCGAGATGTGGTGGCCTGGGCTGTGCTGCGGGGTGTGCGGGAGGGCCCTCGGCCCCTCGAAGGCAAGGCTGCGTCGACTACGGGCGCTCACAGATGGAGGAGCGAAGAGGAGTTGGAAGATGATGACGATGTTGCTGATGCTGATGATGATGCTGCTGTTGATGAATATGATGACGGTGATGATGCTGCTGATGATGCTGATGATGGTTATGCTGCTGCTGCTGCTGATGATAATGATGATGATGGTCATGATGATGGTGATGATGATGCTGAAACTGATGCTGAAACTGATGCTGCTGATGATGATGGTGATGATGATGATGCTGGCGATGAGGATGCTGATGATGTTGATGATGCTGCCGCTGCCGCTGCCGCTGCCGCTGCCGCTGCCGCTGCCGCTGCCGCTGCCGCTGCTGCTGATGATCATGATGATGATGATGAGGAGGAGGAGGAGGAGAAGGAGTCCTGTGCGCTCCGCCGCGCTGCCCGTCGCCCCTCTAGCGACTAGGGCTCCGAATTCTTACTTCTTGGTAGGAATATTTCATGGGGTGGCACCCGAACGGCCATTTAGCCATCGAGGAGGAGAAATGGGGACTTCGTTGGTCTGGGCGTTCTCACCGGTCAGCGGGGGGGGCCCTGGCCGACACGTGCTGCTGGATCCGCCTCCTCGGGATCCCGGGCAGGGCCCGCTCCAGGGCGGGCGTCGATTTGAAGGGGATCGGGGGCGGGACGAATAGAATGAGGACGTGGTTGTTTAGGGTTTTCGGCTGGTGCGCCACAGTTTCACGGCGAAGCACGGCAGGTCTGCATCGAGGCATGCCAAGGAGTGGCAATGGGCGCCCCGACAAAGGACTTTGCAAGGAGGAAAAGAGAGAGGGACGGATAGGTGCATCAACTAATTATGTCTGCTTGCCAACTGAAGTTTGTCATACCCCATGTGGCACAAGGACCCACATTGGCGTCCCGAGGCACCTCAGGAAGGTGAAAGACGGATGATGCATGGGCCTCCGAGGTTTTGTCAGGCACGGTTTCTTGTCACAGCTCCGTTCTCAGCCCGATGGGGCGGGGGCTGCTTCCCTATCGACAAGGGGCGCTTTCTGTGCCGTGACGGCGGGGCGCCAGTGATACGTCGGCCATGCCCCGCCCCCAGGGCGCGCCGCTGCCTGCCCCGCCGACGCTGGAGGCGGACGAAATGATCCGCGACCTGCGCAGGCGCCCCCGCCGCCCCGCCGCTGCCGCTGCCGCGGCCAAGGGCCGCGGCGAAGGGCCGCGCGGTGCGGCGCCGCGCGGCGCGGCGCGGCCACTGCCGCGCGGTCGGCGGCCGAGAACAGGCCGTGCGGCGGCTGTGCTGAGCTCGGGCCTCGGAAGGCTCGCTTCGGGCCCGGCGGGGTTGGGGCAGTACGGCCACGCCGCGTGGTCGTTGACCAAACCAGGCTTCTCGGGCAATGGTTCGCCCCCAACCCCCGAGTCGCCCCCGCAATATCAGGTCGCGCAGATAAGATGCGAAAGCTGGGGATATACCTTCAGGGGGCGATTCGGACGCAACCCCATCGAGGATGGACGCCCCCCCATCGTGCGCATGTCCCAGAGTTGGGCCTAACAAATTAGGGTCCAGTGGTCCCTAGCAATTTTGGCTTAAGCAATTTGGGCTCGAGCATCTGGACGGGCTCAGCAATCAATCACTTTTCAACCTACCAGCTGCTGAAACCTTCCATTTATCAAACATGTTCCGATCCGTTATTGTCGGTGCAGCCCTTGCTTCTGGCGCTCAGGGTGATAAGATTCTCACCGTCGCATCAGGCCGTACTTGATCTCTCATGTACAAGGTTCTTCGGGAGGCGAAGGTTGATGTGCGTGCTCTTGTTCATTCTGCGGACAAAGCGAAGACAGCTCTGGGCTGCAAGAGATGCGATGAGTCTGAGGGCATCTACCTCGGCGACGTGACGAAGAAGGACACCATTCAGGGCGCATTCAACGGCGTGGATACAGTCATGATTGCGGTCGGCGCGCATGGAGATGAGCCCGACGACGTGGTGGACAAGATCGAATGGTACTGTGTCAAGAACCGGGTCGATACTCTTCTGGTGGCGGGCAAGGATGGCAAGCGTATTGTCTTGTTCTCGTCTATGAGCACCTCGAAGCCTCACAAGCACGTGCTGGAGGACAAGGCTAGGGCGGAGAAGTACATCATCGAGCAGGGCGTGCCTTACACCATCGTGAAGCCCTGCGGCCTCTCCGAAGACGATGCGGGCGACCGCGACCTCCTTATCGGCCATGATGACGTCGCCGATGCGAACGACTGGTTCAAGACTTGTTTTCACAAGGTTCCGCGTGCACACGTCGTCTCCGTGGCGTCTGCCGCCCTCCTGAGCCTTCCAGCGGGCCAGATGCGCTTCGACATCTGCGCCAAGCTTGCCGGCAGCGGACCAGCCGATGTCAAGGCGGCCAGCAGAGGGAGGGCCCCGAGCGGCCCCAGGGAGGCCCATGGTCTCCAGGAAGACCCCATGAGGGCCAATGCACTCAAACTGGTTCTCACAGGGCCCAGGAGAACATGCAGTGCCCAATGGTACTCCCCAGGCCTCGGCGAGATACAGGACCGCACTGCGTATCCAGAGGCCCCGCGGTTCAAGTGAACTCGCGGATGGCCCCAGGAGGAGGCATGTGGAGAGAAGAAGAGGGAGCGGGAAAGGGGGCGGGAGAGAAGGAGGAGGAGGAGGCGGAGGAGGAGAGGGATAACCAGAGGAAGGAGGGAGGGAGGATAAGAGGAAGTGAGTCGCGAGTCCATGAGGAGGGGTGACGATGCTGTTGCTGCTGCTGCTGCTGATCATGATGATGATAATTCTGATGGTGGTTAGTTATGCTGATGCTGCTGATGATTATGTTGTTGGTGGTGATTATGATGATGCTAATATGTTCGATGATGATGCTTTGTTGTGATTGCCGGTGCGTTGGCAACCAGGTTGCCCATGCGTGTTTGTCTAAGCTCTGACTTCGGATGAGCGAACGCACGTGTGGGACGAGTCGTTGATTCTGACGGGATGGGTGCAGTGTTCCGTGTCCATTTGGCGTCGGATCGGATTGCTGATGTACTCATCTATAGATATACCATTACAGGACGACGGTAAGATATGTTGATCGACAGGTCTGACCATCACTATATCTGTCGACCTAGCTAGCTATCGGTCGGTCTTACAAGATGCATCTAGATATCAGGATCAATTTTGCTGACGGAGTCATTATCTATTGGTCTACCACTATCTTTCTGCCAACCCGATCACCACACTATCCACCGAATCCACTTCATATTCATGTACATATAGATATAGAGATATATCGATGTCACGGTACATGTATGTACAGATCGGGACAACAACGGGACAACCGCGACACAGTCACAGGACAAGCACGGGACAACCACGGGTCAGCCACGGGACAGCCACGGGACATCGATCTATTTATTTACCGGTACCATTATTACACCACCGATCTCGTTTTCAGTTTAGAGACTTTTTTTTGTTCGTTGAACCCGTAACGTCTGCCCCCCGCCGTCACGGTAACAAACTTATCGGGAGGGGGTGGGGTGCCGGTCCCACCACAGCCATGGCGCCGTGCTCACAGGTATGGTGTGGTGCTGACAGGCATCGGATAATCCGCAGACGCCTCCAGATGCGGCCATCGTCGTCGTCGTCGCCGTGTCGTCGTCGTCCTGTCGTCGTCGTCGCCGTCGCCGTCGTCGTCGTCGTCGTTGTCGTCGTTGTCATCGTTCCCAACGTCGTCGTTCTGTTGTGTTGATCAAGTCGTCGTCGTTCTCGTCCTCGTCGTCGTCGTCCTAGTCGTCGTCGTCGTCCTCGTTGTCGTCGTTATCTTCGTCGTCGTCTTCGGCGTCGTCGACCACGTCGTGGTCGTCGTCGTCCACGTCGTCGGTGTCGTCGTCGTCGTCGTCGTCGTCGTCGTCGTTTCCTGTGCCCTCGCATGGCCTGCAGACGTCGTCAGAGGCCTCCGCAGATCTCCTGAGTTTTCGGAGACTCCTGGAGGCCTTCAGAGGTGGCCGTCCTCGTCGTCGTCGGTATCGGCGTCGTCGTCGTCGTGGTCGTTCGTCTCCCAGGGTCTCGAAGGGCATCCAGACGCCTCCGGAGGCCTCCGAAGCCTCTGGAGTCCTGACTGGATCTTCAGAGGCGGTCGTCGTCGTTGTCGTCGTTGTTCTCGTCCTCGTCGTCGTCATTCTCGTCGTCCTCGTCGTTCTCGTCGTCTTCGTCGTCGCTGTCGCCGTTCTCGTCGTTTTCGTCGTCCTCGTCGTCGTCGTTGTCCGTCGTCGTCGTCGATTTCGTCGTCCTTGTTTTTTTCGTCGTCGTCGTTGTCGTCGTCGGTTTCGTAGTCTTCGTCGGCGGCGGCGTCGTCGGTGTTGTCGTCGTGGTTCTTGTCGTCGTCCCCGTCCTCGTCCTCGTCCTCGTCGTCGTTCTCGTTTTCGAGGGCTTCGGAGGGCTTCCAGCTGTACTCCAAATACCTCTGGAAAAATTTGAGGCCTCCGGAGACTTCTGGAGACCTTCAGTGGCGGCTGTCGTCGCCGTCGTCTTCGTCGTCCTCGTCCTCGTCGTTGTCGTCGTCGTCATCATTTTCGTCGTCCTTGACCCTCGTCCACGTCGTCGTCCTCGTCCTGTCATCGTCGTCGTTGTTCTCGTCGTCGTCGTCGTCGTCGTCGTCCTCGTCGTCGTCCGCGTCCTCGTCCTCGTCGTCGTCCCCGTCCTTGTCTTGTTCGTCGTCCTTGCCCTCGTCCTCGTCGTCGTCCTCCTCGTCGTCGTTATTATCGTCGTTGTCGTCGTCGTTCTCCTCGTCGTACCCGTCGTCGTCCTCGTCCTCCTCGTCGACGTTTCTGAGTGCCTCGAAGGTCCTCCAGACGCCTCCAGAGGCCTCCGGAGACATCCTGAGGCCTCCAGAGACTTCCGGAGGTCTTCAATGGCTGCCGTCGTCGTCGTCGTCGTCTGTGTCGTCGTCGTCGTCGTCGTCGTCGTCGTCGTCGTCGTCGTCATTTTCTTTGTCGTCGTCGTCGTCGTTCTCGTCCTCGTTCTCGTCCTTGGCCTCGTCCTTGTCGTCGTCGTTGTCTCGGGTTGATCCAAAAGGGGTCCAGCGACAAGGGGCTGGTGCAATAGATTTGGTGCAATAGATTTGTGGGGTTGCAATTCAGTTGTGGCGTGCAACGCATTTCGGTGCACTAATGCATTTGCGTGCATTACATGCTGGATTTTTGCGTGCAATACATTACTGACAGTACAATGCACTACAATTCTCCGGCGCAGTATACTTGCAATACAATCGCCCAAAATCTATTGTACCATGCCCTTTCAGCTGGACTCCTTTTTGGGCCACCCAAACTGTCGTTGCCGTCGTCGTCGTCCGGCGCCCAGACCCCCCCCCAGCGGGGCCCGCCCACGTTATTGTTATCCCGCCACGGGGGCCCGACCCCCCCTCGTCACGGACATTATTGGAAGGGAATAGAACCACGCTCTCCTATCTATCACATTCACTGTATTTCGGCCCGGCAAGCCCACCACGACAAGTATGGGACAGCCACGCGACAACCAAGCGCCAGCCCCGCGACACCCTCGCGTCAATTACAGGACAACCACGCGGCATCCACGGGAAAATCACAGGACAACCGCGGGACAAGCCAAATATATTTTCGGGACAACCACGGGACAGCCAGCGGATCGCCGGCACAGTCATCAGGACAGCAATCGGGACAGCCACGGGGCAGCCACGGGACGACCACGGGACGACCACAGGACAGCTGCGGGACCACCATGGGACCACCGCTGCAGCAACCATCGGGGCAACCACCGCACCAACCGTCGGCACGACCGTCGGACCCCCCACCGGCGGCGAGAGCGGCTGGGCGCAGGCGGCCCCGGGAGCGGGAGGAGCGGCAGCAGGGAGCGGGCACCGGCGCAGGGAGCTGGCGGAGCTGCGGGAGAGGCTGGACCGGCAGGCGGCGCGGGCGCGGCGCGCGCGCGCGCGGCCCGCGCGGGCCTCTCCGCGACCCGCGCGGGCCTCTTCGCCGCGGCGCGCGCGCGCGGCCCCTCGGCGCCGACGCTGCCCGCGCCTTTGGTGTCAGCGGCGCCGACGAGTCGACGACGACCTCGACTCCGATGACGACGACGACATTGAGATCGTTGTCGTCGTTGACAGCTCTGACGGCACGGACGGCAGCGACGAGGACCACGTCGAATACCTGGCCAAATTTGGTCACTCCGACGACGTGCCGATCTACTATTGCACATGCCAGTGCAGGAGGAAATGGACAAGTTCTTCCGCGGTCGGACTCTTCTTTCAGGATTGCCACGCCTTGGAGATTCAATTCTGCATCGGCGCTGGTAGATCCGTGACCGAGAGCTGGCTTAATCCGAACAGCCCCGTTGAATCTGGCATAATCCCGTTTCTCATGCAGCATGGTTCGGCCGAGCCTGGCGCAGTGGCAGCTCCTTCAGGCAAATCTGGCCCTTCCTCGTTCTTGTGAGGACCTCCCAGGAGTGGCTTCCCGAGCGGCAGCCGTGGCGCCCTCGCGCAGGCCCCCCCCCCCCGCGCGGCGCCCGCGCGCTGGTCGTAACGGCGTCGACGTCGTTGGGCAGCGCGCGCGCGAGCCGCTGGTCTTCGGGGCCCCTCCGGGTGTCAAGAGGGGGGGGCCTCCTCGCCCGCCACGGGCGGGGGGTCCGCCCCGGAGTTCTGGCGGGGGCGCGCGCAGAGGAAGGTCCGTGGGCCGCGTGTCCAGGGCCTTTCAGGAGGGGGAGAAACACACAGACACAATTAATCGTCCCCAGAAAAGACAGAAACCCAGAGCATATGGAAACATATAGGGGATATGGAGACATATGGAAACATATAGGGGGCCGCGGGTCCAGGGCCCTTCAGGAGGGGAAAAATCACAGACACAAGCAATCGTCGATTCCCCAGAGAATAGGAAAATATGGGAAGTGGGGGGGAAGACAGAAACCCAGAAAGTATTGAAAAACAGAGGGGAACCTTTTGATGTTTGTGTATTTATTTGTCTGTCCCAGGGCCCCTTCAGTCTTGGCATCGCTCGGACGAGGGCGCTCTTGTCGGCAAGGACCATCCGATGAACATCTTGGGCCATCTTGCGAAGACAAGTGCACGCATGAAGCCGAAAAGTGCACGGGGAATGGACGTCCGAGCGATGGCGAGGGGTCGCCGTGTACAGTAAAGGTTCAGGAGGGCGTGCTTCTTCTCTCGGAGGCGAGCGAGGGATGGAAGTGAGAAGGAGAAGGCCTTCTCAGAAGGCGGCGGGGCTCCTCAGAAGCCCTCTGGCCTTCGGAGAAGTTTTCTGCGTCTTCGGGGGAAGGCTTAGAAATCTTTTCGGACGGCCAGGGAACTTCCGAGCCGTCTGAGGAGGCCCGCCCCTTCTCACTTCCCCCCTGGGCTCGCCGCCGATTCTTTCCTCCTCGCGAGGGCCCTCCCCCTGGCGCCCTTTGGTGTCAAGGGGCCAGAGCCCGCTGGGCACCCCGCATCGCCCCGCGCCACCCACCGCTTGTCATCCCCGTCAGCCTCGTCGTCGGCGTCGCCAGCATCGTCACCTCGTCGTCGTCATCGTCCTGGTCGTCGTCGTGGTCGGCGTCGTTCCTCTTCTGCCCGCTCCGCCACCCCTCGCTCTCGGGGGGCGGGGGCCAGGCGAACCCCATGCCGCTTTGGCAGCTGGGGTGGCGGGTGGCGCGGGGGGAGGGCGGGGAAGGGGGCCACTGAGCGGGAGAGGGTGGCTTAGGCGCCCCTGATTCCTCTTTCCTTCCCCCCCCTTCCTCGTTCCACCCCCCATCCTCGCTCCACTCCCTCCTTTCTCGACTCGCCACCCCCCTCTCCCTCGTGTCTTCGGGGGCTCCCCCGTTCTCTTTCTCGTCCTCCCCCTTCTTCTTTTCACCCGACCCCCTTCTCGTCCCCTTCCTCATCTCCCCATCCCCCCTTTCATCCCCCTCCCCCTCCTTCCACCCCCCCCTTCCCCGCAACCGCCTTCTCTTCCCTGGAGTACCGCCATGGCGCCGTGTGCAGCAGTTCCCGTTCCACCAGTGCCAGGAGTTCAGAATCCAGGCATCTTAGTGTTTCCCCCGCTCCCGCTGGAGATTCCAGTCACGTCTACAGCATGGTCCAGTGTCGCAGCAGTGGTTTCTGGCACAGGCCCAGCGACCGAGCAGCTCTCGTCTCTCCCTGAGCCACCCTCTCCTGGTGTTATCGGAGATGTATCTTCAAGTTGTTCGGCCGAGGCCATCGGTGTCCCTCTTCCGTTCCCGGTTGATGGGCAGCAGCGCTGGCTCAACAGATGGTTTGGCAGGTAATTGTCGCTCCTGTGTCAGTGTCCCCGTGGGTCGCCACCTTTCGCTTCCGCAGACGCACGCGCGTTCCTCGCTTGACTGGGCTGCTAGGCGCCGCGCTCTCAAGGCACGCGCAGTCGGCTCGGAGGCTCAGCTGTATATGCAGGCGGTCCTCGCCGTTTGCCACGCACAAGCGCAGCCCTTTCGTTCTGCTCGGATACGTGTTGCCCCCGCGCCTGCCCCCGAGGGTCGCCCCCGTTGGCACTCCCGTCCCCCGCCTTCGAAGGCAGACGATGCAAGGCGCCGTAGCTCAATGTCAATTGCTCATGAGTCGTCTTCTCCTCGCGAGCACTGGTTGCTGGAAGCGCTGGTCTCCGAGATGGCGAGGGGTCATCAGGAGTTCGTTACAGGGGGCATCAACGCGTACCTCCGGGCCAGGGGGGGGACTTACATATGAAGATAGCGTTCTGGCCACGCGCGAATCTCTTAAGGCTTCGGGTTACGACCAGCCGCCCCGAAAGGACCCATGCACAGCCGCGGACGGTTCGTCCTATCCGGTGCAGCCTCCCATCTGCAGGTCGTGCGCGGGTAGGGTTTGGCTTGTCTTGAGGGCCGACAGCGCATGGCTCCATTGTCTCAGTTGTGCGCCCAAGCCTGCGTGCTCGTACTGCGGGGCTATCACGCACGACGACCAGCCTCGCAGCGCCAGTATGCAAAGCAGGCAAGGCTTGTTCTGCATCGGTCATGCTGGATGGAATTCGCTCCCCCACGCGAGATGGACGGCCAGATTCCTTGGTCCGATCGCAGGTCACAAGCACATCTAGATTTTTCCCGTGCCAGGAAGCAAGGCTGTTTCATTATGTACTGCTTGCCTTGGGCCATTTCTTTGTCCACAGGCCATTGCATTCATCATTGCTGCCATTCTCCAATGCTTGTGAGGGCCCCCATTCGGCCTCCACCACAGTCGGACTCCCGCACATTCACCTGCGCACATGTTGCGTTGCGTTGCAGTTAGCGGTGTAAGCGCTGGGTAGTCTGCGCCCGTGATCGGGTAGTGCGATTTCGGGTTGTTCGTTGTTGCATATGCCTCTGAGTTGCTTTTGGCTTCAGCTGTATCTGGACAGGTTGCAGAGGCCTGCGCAGCAGTTCGCCCAATCCTGTTTACCAGCTGGGGACTGTCAGTCTGCCATCTTTCCCCTCCGGGTTTCCCCTTCGCCCCCGTGCGTTGTGGTTCCGCGCCCCTCAGGCCACGGCCGTGCACGGTCGCTGTGGCTCGTTGTTTTTCATCGTTGCGCGGCCCATCTCAGGTGTTCGTATCAATTTTATTTGGTTGTTGATGGCGTTTCATCCGCGCAGTGCAGGATTGCTTGCTTGCTGTTGCTCTGGCAGCCACACTCTCGAGCTCGTCGTTTGTTCCTCTCGCTCTCGCCTCCAAGCTGGGTTGGCGCACGCCCGTCGGGCTTTCGAGCCTCCCATGCTTTCCCGCTCGAGGCGTGGTCTTCCTGTCGCTTCAGTTTCTGCTCTGGCGCGGGCATACGTCAATCGCGGGTGTGGCCGCCTTGCGTCCGATGTATTTTGACACCCTTTCCTTCTTCTTGCCAGCCTGGTGGCTGGCTCCTTCTTTCTGGCTCCTTCTTTCTTTTACCATGCTCGGCGGTGGCACAACCGGCATGGCCCCTCGGCAGCCGCGCCGCCCGTCCTTACTTGGACCGAGGACGCCTAGAGCAAAGACAGCGGCGAAACAATACCTGTGTCTCATGCTCCTCTCTTCCTCCTCCACCTTCTTCGATCCTCCTCCTCATCCTCTCCCGCGCGGAATCCTCATGCGTATCTCGCCGCCGCAGCAGACGTGTCAATGTGGCGGGCTTGGCGTTTCGCCTTAGATCCCCTCGCAATATATGATGAGAATGTGTGAAGATCCTCGCCTTGTGTACGGATGGAAAGCGGGTCTTTACCAATTGTTGGTTTTCGCCCTACTGGCTCCGTTTCCCCCCAGGTTTTGTTTGATTGTCCCCCCACGTGCGGGGTCGTTTGGGCGGTGCGGGATCGGGGGGCCCCTTTCCCGACGCGCAGCCTCGGCGCTGAGTTTGTATTTGGAGTCGGGCAGGTGCCAGAGAGGAGAATTTGTTCCGGAGAAAGTGTCGTGACCTCTGGGGCACACGGTGTGAAAGCCTTGTGATGTGGAGACGCCCGCAGTATGGGCATTGTACCCGAGCTTGCGAGTCCAGCCGCAGCATCGGATGATGTGCGTCTCCACTGGTGGTGTGCGTCTCCACCGGTGGACCCTGGAGGCCCAGCGCGCCCCCGCTGGCAAGCTCGCCGTGCACGGCCGGCCTTCTTCCGCATCGAGGGGGGGCTCGAGGGTTTTTTTGGGGGGCGCGTCGAGCCCGTATTGTTTCGGCCGCATCCAGTGCCACAGCGGAATCGGCTGAGGCCTGCGTCAGTGAGATCCTGGGCGTCATCGGTTGGAGGCCCCTGCGCGCTCGCGGTCGCCGCCGTCACCCAGCGGGCGCTCGCGGTCGCCGTGGTGGCGGCCACTTCCAGCAAACGCGACCGACGGGCAACGGCGTCCGCCGCGGCAGGGGCCGCAGACGGGGACGAAGGTTCCCGACTCAGGAATGCTCTGGCGGCCGCAGGAGCGAAAACGAGGTCGCGGAGGCGCTGGCCATGACTTTCCGCCCCCCTTTATCAGCACTATGGGTTCGCCAACATGTTTTGTTGTGCTACGGTACGGTTGCGAAACCCGTCGCGTGATACCCAGTGGGTTTGTTGTTCGTCGGCGAGTGGCGACACAAGGAGCGATGTTGTAGCCTGCAGAGCCTGATGCCGCCACGCGGCACACTGGGCGTGCACAGTCGGGTTTCGTTCGCCTGTCCTCTGCCTTTCCCTCCGCGGCTGCCATCTGCGATTCTTTTTGCACAGTTCTGCGATTCGCACGATGGCGACTCGTGTGTGCTTTTCCGACCCGACCTCGTCCGTGTCCGAAACACGCCGCGCGAGGTCCACGATGAGTGTTTGTTTTCGCTTTTGTGGGGGAGTGTCGCTCGTGGAGATTAGGATTGACGCTATATTCGAGCCGGCGAGACCGCGTTCTTGCGAAACCCGGGGCCGCAACGTTGCGCACTCGGCTGACGCAGTTCGGTTGCGTTCGCCTTCCTTCTCCGCGGCCGCCCGCTGGTGTTGCATGTCTGCCGCAGCGTCCATCTAGCCTAGGCCAGCGCGAGTCCATAAGCGAAAAACGTGCGTCGTGGGCGAATGCTGCAAAGTTACACCGCGCGCGACAAAATGGGTTCGCTGACCCGGCGCCGGCCTCCCCCCCAGACTTCGGACGACCCAGCAGGCCAAGGGCGAGGGCAAGGGCCAGTAATCATGGCGCCTTGTCGGGCAAGAGCAAGAGGAAGAAGGTCGGCGAATGCAGCGGCAGGGCCAGCAGGGCGAGAAGGGCAAAGGCGGCGGCGACAGCGAGGACCGCGGCGGCAAGGACGAGTTTTGCGTGCGCTACCACCAGTAGGGGTGCGGTGCCGTCGCGGCGCTACGTACCCGCGCAAGCGCGGAGAGAAGGGGAGCGGCGGGCGTCGCAACGCGGAGTGGGAGGAGGGCACTTTGGATATTCATTTGTGTGCAGCCGTCCAGACGGCGCGCGACGGTTTCTTTGTTCCCTTGCTTTCCACTGCTGGGGAGGAGGAGGAGGTGGAGGAGGAGGAGGGGGAGGAGGAGGGGGGCTGGGGGGGGTTGGGCGATCTCCTTCGTTTTCGCTCTCCCCGGGCTCTCTCACCTGCGGGTCGAGCAGCCCGCTCCGCGGCAAGGGATCGGCGCGGAAGGGGCCCGCGCGGGGACCAGGGGTCGCGGGCGTCGAGGCCCCGCGGCAAAGAGGACGAGGATGAGGGCGAGAAGGGGGGGGGCGTAGTGAGGACAGAACAGCTTGTGGCGGAGAAGAAAAACCACGGTGGGTAAGAAACCATCCCTCCCCCCAAAGGGAAACTTGCAACATGTGTTGCGAGGGGGAGGCTTGCTGTGTCCTCGCATCTGCGCCGCGCGCTCATGGTTTTAAGCGAAGTCTAGACGCGACTAGTGGCAATTCTGTTCGCGCGCGGCCCGCCCGTTCCGTTACTCGCCGCCTGCGCTTTCGCTTGCGGTTGCGCCAAAAGTGTCCCCACGAGCCTGCTCGGCGTCCGACCCGCTTCGTGCGCGGACCCGCCTCGTGCGCCTGCGGACCAAAAGGCATTTCCACAAGCCCATCCAGAAAACATGTCCGGGCGAGTTGAGCTGATCTGGGAAGTGCGGGAGCAAAGAAGTGAATGGCCCAACCGTGCGAAGGAAGGAGGAGGAGAAGGAGGAGGCTGGATGGATGGACGAGGGAGGAGGGAGAAGGACGATGAGTAGGATGATGATAAGGAGGAGGAGTAGGAGGAGGACGAGAAAGAGAGGGAATAGGAGGAGCAAGGCGGAGCAGGAGGAGGAATGCAAACAGAAAGGCCAGAGATCTCGGATGCCTCCCGGAGCCGATTGGGATATCTCTTGGGCGCTTCTTGGAGGTTTCTTGGCGCGTCTTGGGGGTCTCTTGGCGGTCCCGAGGGGCTGTTCAGCGTCTTGGGTGCCTCGGGGGTGCCTCTTGGGGCCGGTTCGGGTCGTCGTGGGGGCCTCTGGGAGTTTCTTGGGGCCATATCGGGGCCATCTTGGGGCCATTTTGGTGCCTCTTGGGGCCTCGTGGGCGCCTCTTGGGGCCATCTTGGAGGACATCGATCAAAGGAGGGGGGGTCCCTAATTATGGCAGCCCCTCTAGAGCGTTTAAAATCGCCCCTTACGGCGCTCTTGGGCGTTCTCGGGGCCATGTTGAGGCTCTCTTGGGCCATCGTGGAGCCATCTTGGAGCCATCTTGAGGCCTCGGATGGCTACCGGAAGCAAGCGGGCGAAAATGCACCAACCATTCTAAAGGTGTTTGGCGGATTTTGCCTCTTGGGGGCCTCCTTGGAAGTCTCGGATGCCTCTTGGAGCTATTTTTGGAGCGCTCTCAAGGCTTATTGGAACATCTTGAGGCATCTTAAGCTGTTTTTGCACAGTTTGGAGGTCAACTTGGGCTCTTGGAGGCCCTGTTGGCCCCGTTTGGGGCGAAACAGTGTCCCCCGACACCTCGCGATGCGCCCCGTCCAGGTTCAGGGGAGGGGGTCGGGGGGAGGGGCTGCGGAAGATGTCTCAGGCCAGGCCGGTGGGGACACCTGCAGTTGTCCTGCGTTTCTGTGCAGCGTCCTGCGTCCAAGTGCCCTGCGCAGGCGCTGTTCCACAGGGGGCTTGGTACATGCTGATTGGCTGTCTTGCTCGCTCATCCCAGTCACAGGTTATCAGTCGAGCTTGCTTTGCCCTCCGGGCCATGTGACCAGCGTTGCGTTTCTGTTCATTCTGAGTTGTGCTTGTGCTGCGCCACGCGAAGGACGACGCATTTGCTTCGGGTGATGTGACGGATGTCGTTGCCCATCTTGATCTGTGCAGCGCCAGCCGAAGGACAGCGCAATAATTTCAGATGATGAGGCGGTCCGTTATCAGTGTATTGTCCCCCAGCAATCTTATCGGATTTGATACCGTAGATGGTACATTCATGGGACGACGTCAGAGTACGACCCATGTAAAAACATCACCCCTGACCTCTTCTTTTTCATGCTGGCACCACATCTTTGACACCTTTTGCTGATCACCGTGCATGTTTGAGGCCTGCTATCTAGTTGGTCAGTTGTTATCGCAACTTTGATCTGGACATCACTTGATATTGTTTCGAAGTGTATTCCGATCGGTTCCCAATTCTCAAGGTTCTTTCTCTAATGATCTCACGTCGTCTTTCGTCGGGGGGGGGCTCCTTGCTGGAAACATGCTGTCGATATGACGGTTGCGCACCTCAGCAAAAACACTTCGCATCGTCCTCCCACGATCCCTATCGCCGCTCCCCTCCTCTCACCCGTCGCCCGTTTTCTCTCCTCCCCTTTTCCTTTTTAGCTAGCACCACCCCGTATGTTAGTTTTCTGGTTTCCTATTTCCTTCTTCCTCCGCTCCCCCATTTTTTTGTTGCTGCGTCCTTCATCGTCCGCGATGTATTCGTCTTCTGCCTCGCCTACCTCTTCTTCGACCATGGACCCCTTGTTAACCGCAGCTATCAAGCTTTCGCGCCGAAACCGGCAAAAACCGCCGAACGCCGTCAAAAGGCCGCCGAAGATCGCCGAGGACCGCCGAAGACCGCCAGAAGACCGCCGAAGACCACCCATGGCTGGTGGGTAACAAGGGGCCCACCGTCGAATGCGTAACTCCGCGTCCTCACCCTCTCCCTCCTGATCTTCCTCCCTCCTCTTCCCTCCTCCCTCCTCATCCTCCTCCCCCCCTTCTTCCTCCTGTTGCTCTTCCCTCCTCCCTCCTCCCTTTTTCTTCCTCCTCCTCCTCCGTCCCTCCTCCCCCCTCCCTCTTCCCTTTTCCCTCCTCCTCCTTTTCCCTTCTCCACCCCACCTCCCTCCCGTCCGGCCATTGATGGCGCGCCCCGCCGGGCGCCTGGAGACGGCCGCTGCGCCCGCGCTGCTGGCGGCGCTGCCTGCGCTGGCGCTGCTGGCGGCGTTGCCGGCGGGGCGGGGGGCGCGGGGGGACGGAGGAAGAAAACGTGCCCACATTGCTACCCTTCCATCGTTCCCACCGCCTTGTTGGGCCTGGAAGAGGACGCGGAGGAGGAGGAAGAGGGGGAGGAGGATGAAGACCAGTACAAAAACAAGAGTCACCAACGATGTTGGAGTAAACCTTCCTTCCAAGCGCTCTCGTTGACAGGCCCCATACAACGGTTCATCCACTTTGAAGGAACTGCCTCGTTGGACTACAATGACTACAACCGTTTGACGACCCTGAATCATGCCAACACATGTTCTCGGGAGTTCAACGCCACGGATCAACTTGGCTATTGCGTCTTGGCGATCCGGAACCGTGCCAGAACGCCATTCGTGGGACGTCAACACAAGAAACCAATGTAACTGTTGCGCCCGCGTTATCCTGAATCCTTCCAAAACGCCACTTCTGGTGCGTTGATGCTGGGGAGCCGTGAAATTCTTGAAAAAGTTGTAAACGAATGTGCGCCGCACTAAGGCGCGAGCCAGATTTTGAAAACCACCCGCCTGATGTCCGCGAAACTCTTGCGAAGTTTTGCAACAAATATGCGCCGCGCTAAGGCGAGAGCCACATTTTGGAAAGGAACCGCCCCCAATGCGTGAAACTTCCGCAATTTGTGACAGCGAATTTGCGCCGCGCTAAGGCGAGGGCCACATTTTGAAAAGGAGCCGTCCTCAACCAGCGAAACCCTGGCAAATATTTCAAGACGAATGTGCGCCGCGCTAAGGCGAGAGCCACATTTTGAAAACCACCCGCCCACAATCCGCAAAACTCTTGCAACGTTTGAAAACGAATTGGTGCCGCGCTGAGGCGAAAGCCACATTATGACAACCACCCGCCCTCAATCCTGAAGCTTTCGCGATTTGTTGAACGAATGTGCGCCGCGCTGAGGCGAGAGCCACATATTTGAAAACCACCGCACTCAATCCGTAAACTTTCTGCGATTTGTTACATATAAAATTGCGCCGTGCCAAGGCGAGAGAGTCTCAGGCGAAACGCCCGGCCCGCCCCAAACAAATGCTTCTCGTGTGGCAGGAAGAATTTATGTGTTAGGGAAAGGGGTGGAGGAGGAGGAGGAAGATCAGGAGGAGGAAGAGGTAAAGGAAGAAGAGGATGATAATGATGATGATGGTGATGATGATTGTGATTGTGATGATGGTGGTGATCATGATGGTAATGATGATGATTATGATGATGATGATGCTGGATATGATGGCGGTGATGCTGATGACGATGATTCCGATGATGATGATGCTGCTGATGATGCCGTTGCTGATGCTGACGATGATGATGTTGTTGACGATGACGATGACGATGGCGATGACGGTGACGATGATGATGATGACGATGATGATTATCATGATGAGGATGAGGATGTTGTGGACGGTGGTGATGCTGATCATGATGGTGCTGATGAGGATGATGATGACGGTGATGATGCTGATGATGAGGAGGCTGAAGATTATGATAACGATGATGTTGCCGCTGATGATGATGATGATGCTGATGATGATGATGATGATGATGATGATGATGATGATGATCATGATGGTGATGGTGATGGTGATGCTGCTGATGATGCTGATGATGATGATGCTGACCCCGATGCTGATGACGACGATCATGATAGTGATTATGATGATGCTGGCATGAGGATGGTGATGGTTATGAATATGACGATGCTGATGGTGATGGTGATGCTGATGATGATGATAACGATGATGATGACGATGATGATGATGCTGCTGATGATGCTGATGCTGATGATGATGATGATGATGATGATGATGATGATGATGATGATGATGATGATGATGATGATGATGATGTTGTGGATGAGACAGAGGAGGAGGAGGCGAAGGAGGATGAACATACTTATGATGATGATGAGGAGGAGGAGGAGGAGGAGGAGAAGGAGGATGAGGTGGAGGAGGATGGGGAGGAGGTGGAAGGACAGTGGAGGCAGAGGGGGGATGGAGGAGGAGGAGGAGGAGGAGGCGGAGGAAGAAAGGGAGGAGGATGAGGAGGACGCGGAGAAGGAGGAGGAGGAGGAGGAGGAATGAACAAAGAGAAAGGCGATCTGAGGCGCGCAGGCGCAGCGGTGGTCCACCCCCTCAGCCGTCCACCAGGATGGATCGGCGCGCCAGAGGCGCGGCGAACGCCGACGGGCCCTCGCGCACGGGTACGCGGCGAGTGCTCCTGTCGGCGCGACCCGCGGGCCGAGGAAGAGGAGGTCGAAGCGCAGCACCTCCACGACCTCGAAAATCTGCGGGCGGCGCCCCTCGCGCCCCAGCCGCCCCTAGGCGCTCTCCCGATGGGTGGGGGAGGTGGGGTACTGCCCCTCCGAAGAGGCGTGTTCACCCTGTTCCCCGATTGGAGTTTTCAACGACTACGCGCTGGAGGCGGCAGCGATGTTGGTGATGATGGTGATACTGATCGCGCTCATCACCACGACGATAGTGATGATGCTGATGCTGATTCTGATGGTGCTGATGATGCTGCTGATGCTGAGGCTGATGCTGATGGTGATGATGATGCTGATGATGCTCATGTTGATGCTGATGACGACGATGGTGATGCTGACGATGACGGCGATGACGGTGACGACGACAGCGATGAGGATGACGATGATCATGCGAATGCTGAATCTGATGACGACGCCGGTCATGATGCGGCTAATGCTGATGAGGATGATGCTGGTTTTGGTGATGATGCTGGTGATGATGGTAATAATGCTTATCATGTTGACGATGTTGATGGTATGAGGCTGGTGATGATCATGATGTTGATGCTGCTGATGATGGTGGTGATAATGATGCTGTTGCTGAGGACGATGGCGCTTCTGTTACAGATGATGCGGAACATGATGATCATTTTGATGTTGCTGTTGATGATGCAGCCGATGACGAATTTATGATGTTGACGGTGCTGATGCTGATGATGATGATAATGATGAAACTAAACATGCGGATCTTGATGTGAATTATTATGATCATGGTGGTGCTGATGATGATACGTATGCTGATGATGACGATGCTGCTGCTGATGATGGCGATGGTGATGGCGATGCTGATGATGCTGATGATGCGATTGATGATTATGCTGATGCTGATGCTGGTCTTTGTGATGCTGGTGGTGATGCTGATGATGAAGATGTTGATGACCAGGATGATGACGAGGATAAGGGTGAGGATGAGGATGCTGATGATACTGATGATGCTGATGATGATGATGATGATGGTGATGATGATGATGATGATGATGATGATGATGATGCTGATGATGATGATGATGATGATGATGATGATGATGATTGTGTTGGTGACGATGAGGCGGGTGATACTGAGGCGTATTATGATGCTGATGGTAGCGATACTGATGCTGCTGATGACGAGGATGCTTATGATGCTGATGATAATGATGAGGATGCTGCTGCTGATGATGATAATGATGCTGATGATGCTGGTGCTGCTGGTGCTGATGATGATGACGCTGATGATGATGATGATGCTGATGATGATGACGAGAAGGAGGAGGAGGAGGAGGAGGAGGAGGAGGACAGGGGTGAATGGGGATGGGGAGGGTGAGGGGGATGGTGGACAGTGGAGGAGGATGGGGGGGAGGGGGAGGATGAGGATGAGGAGGAGGAGGAGGCAGAGGAGGGAGAAGGAAGAGGAGGAGGAGGTGGAGGAGAAGGATGAGGAGGAGGAGGAGGAGGAAGAGAAAACGCAGAAGAAGGAGGAGGAGGAGGCGGAGGGGGAGGCGAGGGAGGAGGAGACTGAGGAGGAGGAGGCGGACAAGGATGAGGAGACTTAGGAGGAGGAGAAGGAGGAGGACGAGGAACTGGCGAGGGAGGAGGAGGAGGAGGAGGAGGAGGAGGAATAGGGGCAGGAGGAGGAGGAGGAGGTATGAATCGCAGTATTTTGCCTGATGCATTGAGTGAGTGAGGGAGAGGGTTTATGTGGTTGCCTCCGCCCGCTGCCGTTTTCAGATCAACGTTGTTAGACTGACAGGCCTGTGCCCGGGGACAGGCGCTGAGAGAAAGGTCAGTCTCAGGGATTGCGTTGATCAGCGAGTACGAGCAGGCTCCTGGCGAAGCCACAGAGGAGTTTGGGATTTGCATCGATCTTGCGCCAAGTCGAGTCTTCCTGAGGAGACGATGGCTGACGGATCATCGTCTCAGGGCGGCGGAGCTGGTCAGTGGCGACGCCTGTCTGGCGAAGGAACCGTCGCGGCGACGGAGTACAAGAGCTGGAGGCGCTGGTTGGGGCCAAGCTGGCCGAGGAGGAGGAGGAGGAGAAGGATGAGGAGGGTGAGGGCAATGGCGACGGCGACGGCGACGGCGACGGCGAGGGCGAGGGGGAGGAGGAGGAGGAGGATGACGAGGAGGAGGTGGAGGAGGTGGAGGCGGACGAAGAGGAGGATGCGGAGGAGAAGGAGAGGGAGGTTGGAGATCAGGAAGGCATTGGAGGAGTTGGAGGAATTCGTGTAGACATGAGGAATCGCACATGGAGTTGGTGGAGGATGCGGAAGAGGAAACGGGGGGGAAGAGGAGCAATGGGCGGAGGAGGACGGTCAGGAGGCGGATGAGGAGACCGCGTAGCAGCAGAACGCACGGTGGAGCAGGAGGGCAAGAAGATGAGGGGGGGGCAAGGGCAGGAGGAGCAAGTGGATCAGGCGTCGGAGGCGGCGGAGGAGGAGGAGTGCGACGAACGGGAGTTGCACGTGGACGAGGCAGCAGCAGAGACGTAGGGCGGCGGAGGTCCTCCTCTGCGGCTGCGGTGGACCGTCGAGCCCAGCGCCCACCCCGGCGCCACCGCAGTGCGCGCGCCTGCCGTGGGGGGGGGTCCGGCTGCCGCCGCTGCTGCCGCAGAAGGCAGGACGGTGGCGGTGGTGAGGATGAGGGCGGCGGCTGCGCGGCCTGGGCGTCTGGGGGTCGAAGGAAAGGGGGAACGAGCAGGACGAGGATGAAAAGGAGGGGGAGGGGGCTGGAAGAGGTGGACGAGAGGAACGAGCTGGGCGCTGCTCAGGGTGTCCCTGGCCCCGAGCTGCCTCCTGGATTCCCAGAGACGGCCCCACGTTCTCCAGAGCACTTTCGCCTGCGGCTACTTGAGCTCGACTTCTTGCCCACGCTCCACATGGATCGTGAGTGAGAGTGTGGGGCCGGCTGCAAGGAAGGGTCGCCCCTCTCGAGGCCCAGAGGGCTCACGAGGAAGGATCTCTCCTCCTCTCCCACCTTCCCCCCTGACTCCTCCTCCCTACCTCCTCCCTGCCTCATCCCTCTCTGGCACCTCCTCCTCCCCCTCCTCCTCCTCCTCCCCATCTTCCTCCCCCGGGGGCTCGGAGGCTGCGCAGCTGCACTGGAGCAGAGGCCTGCCGACGCGCGCGCGCGCGAGTGCGCGACGACCGACCGCGCGCACGCGGTTGCGCGCTCTCCATGGTGGCACTCCCCCCGAGGCGGCGGGGGAAGGGGGTGTCTGGCGGGGCTGGGACAGGGATCCATTCGTTCCAGGGCGTACCTGAACGACGAGCTTTCCCGACTGCTGTTGGAATGCCGCTGCGCCCGATGCATCCTCCAGAACCGCCAGACCTTACTGTAGAGATCCCCGATGTATCCTTGTCCGAGTTTGGCTTTGTCCCAGCCTCGCCCGACGCAGGGAGGGACCGACCTGGGCGGTCGGCTACACGGAAGAGCACGCAGCCCTCCGCCAGGGCGGCTTTCCGCGCGCGCCGTGCGGGGGCCGCGGCGGGGCCGAGCCCAAGCACGCAGGCCGCCATTGCCGCATCGCGCGCAACGATCGGCAAGCTTCGCACCACACGTCTCTCTCGCCCGGGGCCGCTGCTGCATGTGGCCGGGTAGAGCGCCGGCCCTGCACCCGCCACGCTCGACCAAGGACGAGGTGACGTTCCGAGGGTGCCGCTGACACCCTCCAGGATGCAACTCCTTGGAGGTTCAAATTCAGCATCGGCGATGGTATATCCTTGGACGAATACTGGCCTGAACTGGCAGACTCCCATCCAATTCTGTTCAATCCGTCCCATTCAGGCAAAATCGGGCTTACTGCTGGACTTAATCTGGGCTGATCGGGTTCAATGCTTTTTTGATCTCCCTTCATCGTCCTCACGACGACCACCCAGGAGCTGCTTCCTAGCACCCCTGCCTTCCCGACCCATTCTTGGCCAGTCTCGCTGGTCAGCCCTTGTATCAGAGTTGGGGGGCCGAATGGTCTTACACCGTCCCTGGATGCATGGCTGATGTGGGATTCCGCGGCACGGACGTTGTTTGTGGAGTTATCATTGTTGATCCCCCCTCCGGTGCATCTGGTAGTTTTCAGTTACAGTGCTCCTCCTTGGGCTCGCACCCTGTGTGTTACAAGGGAAAGGCTTGGTCCTCAGACTGCATTGGTGGCATCCGAACTACAACAACAACAACAAAAACAACGGCTCCCGCCTGAAACTTCCTCAGAGTGTTTCAGTCTCGCGCTTTCGCGCGGGATTTCCCCAACATGTATACAGGAATCGCGCTCTCGCGTGGCACGTCCTCGTAATGTATTCAGACGCCGCGCCCTCGACGCCCAGGAATCGCGCTCTAGCTTTGTCATTTTTCACTGTGATTGGAAATCGCGCTATCGCTTGAGACCTCCTCGCGAGTCATGCAAGACTCACGCTTCAGCAATCCGCCTGCTCGACATGCCGCCGTGGCCCGCCTTCCCGACCCGCATTTTAAGTTCTACCCGCCCGATCAGCCCGTCTGTTTCTGCCACGTGCTTTTTGTTCCTATCCCCCTCCTGCTAATCTCTCTCGTGCTCCATCCTCCTCCCCCCCTTCATCAGTTCTCTCGTTCCTCTTCTGACGGGCTGCACCAACCAATTACTCGTGGCAGGTAAGGGAGATATACCCCCAAGGGGGTACGATCGAAGACATAGAGGGCGGGTATCGAGAGTTTGGGAGATACGTGTTGAATGGCACGCGATCACGTAAGAGCGAGCAGTGCTATCATGAATCATGACTGTTGTTGTTGCTGTTGTTGTTGGTGGTGTTGGTGTTGTTGTTGGTGGTGCTGTTGTCGTTGTTGAATTATCACTTCTGAAGAATATTTTTTGTTGATCTCCCCCGTCTGGTGCACAGTGTTTTTTCTCGATTGAAGTGCCCTTCCCGGGGCTCGCACCCTGTTTTTTTTGATCAGGGAAAGTCTTGAGGGTCAAACTGTGTCGTTGACCCCCAGGTTACAACAGCAACGGCTCCCGCCTGAGACTTCCTCACAATTTAGCCAGGACCCCCGCTCCCGCCCGTGACTTCCTGGCATTTTACTCAGGAATCGCGCTCTCGCTGGGGGCTTCCTTGCAATTTATTCAGGAATCGCTCTCCCGGCTCTCTGGAGTCGCGCTCTCGTTGGAGACGTGCTTGCGGTTTACTGAAGAGTAACGCCCTTGCGTTGGAAATTGTTGCAATTTATTCAAGCGCCGCGCTCCCGACACCCAGGCACCCAGGAGTCGTGCTCACTTTTAGGACTCCCTCACAGATTACCTCAGAATCGGGATCTCGCTGCCCTTCGTGGCCCTATTGCAGCCCCCCTCGCTTTGTTTCGTGGCCCCGTTGCAGCCCTTCGCGGCCCCCTCGCTGCCCTTCGCGGTCCCGTTGCCGCCCCTCGTGGCCCCCTCGCTGCCCTTCGTGGCCCCGTTGCAGCTCTTGTTGGCCCCCTCGCTTTGTTTCGTGGCCCCTTTGTAGCCCTTCGTGGCCCCCTCGCTGCCTTTCGTGGCCCCGTCGCAGCCCTTTCGTGGCCCCGTTGCAGCCCTTCGCGGCCCCCTCGCTGCCCTTCGTGCCCCCCTCGCTGCTTTTCGTGGCCCCAGATATGTATGCCCTTCGGGGCCCCCGTTCGTTCGCGCCCGTGGGGGCCCCATATGCATGCCCTTCGTGGCCCCGCTGTCGCCCTTCGTGGCCTCCTCGCTGCCCTTCGTGGCCCCGTTGCTGTCCTCAGTGGCCCCGTCCTTGCCCTCCACGGCCCAGTATACGTGTGCCCTTCGTGGCCCCCGTTCGTTCGCGCCCGTTGTGGTCCCATGTGCATGCCCTTCGTGGCCCCGGTTTCGCCGTTTGTGGCACCCTCACCGTCCTACGTGGCCCAGTTGCTACCTTCAGTGGCCCCGTCGTTGCCTTCATGATCTGCCCTTCGTGGCCACCGATCGTTCGCGCCCGTCGTGGCCCCATGCGCATGCCCTTCGTGGCCCCGTTGTCGCCCTTCGTGGCCCCCTTCCTGCCCTTCGTGGCCCCGCTGTCGCCCTTCGTGGCCCCCTCGCTGCCCTTCGTGGCCCCGTTGCTGCCGTCACTGGCACCGCCTTGCCCTCCGCGGCCCAGCATACGTGTGCACTTCGTGGCCCCCGCTCGTTCGCGCTCTTCGTGCCCCCATACGCATTCCCTTCGTGTCCCCGCTGTCGCCCTCCGTGGCCTACTTCGTGTCCTTGTGGCCCTGCTGTCGTTCTCTCTCGCTCTCGCTTTCGCTCGTCGTCGCCGTCGTCGTCGTCGTCGTCGCCGTCGTCGTCGACGTCGTCGTCGTCGTCGTGTCGGTCCCCTGTCCGTCCCTCTTGGGGTCGGGTCGACGGTCCGCGGCCGCCCCGCCGATCAGCGCTGCCGCTGGCCAGGCCGACGGTCCGCGGCCGCCCCGCCGCTTGCCGGGGCCCGGCCTGCAGGGAAGAAAGGTATACCCCCCAAAAGGGGTTCGATCGAAGACGAAGAGGGCGGGTATCGAGGGTTTGGGAAATACGCGTTATTGGACACTCGAGCAGAAAAAGGGCGAACAGTCTTAAACTGATTGTTGTTGATATTCTTGGTGTTGGTGTTTTGTGGTTGTGGTTGCCGTTGCTGTTGCTGTTGCTGCTGTTGCTATTGTTGTTGCTGTTGTTGTTGTATTGGTGCAGTGATTGTGGTTGTTGTTGCCGCTGCTGTTGCTGCTGCTGCTGATGTTGTTGTTGCTGTTGTCGGGTTCTAATTTTCCTAAGAACAATGTTTGACGATCCCCCTCAGGTGGACCTTGTGCTTTTTTACCTGGAAGACTCCTTCCTGGTCTCGCACCTGTGTTTTACAAGGGAAAGTCTAGGTCCTCGAACTGCGTTGGTCGCTCCCGAACTACAACAAAGGCTCCCGCCTAAGATGTCCTGGTAATCTGTTTCAATGTCGCGCTTTCGCGCGGGATTGCCCCGCAATGTTTGCAGAATTCGCGTTCTCGCGTGGGACTTCTTGACAACTGATTGCAGCGCCGTACTTCCTAGCCTCAGGAATCACGCTCTCGCTCTGTCCTTTCGCACGATTTACTTGGGAATCGCGCTATCGCTCAAACTTGCGATTCATGTTGTACTGACGCTACGGCGACCCGCGCACTCGACCTGCCCGTATGGACCCGCCCTCTCGACCTGCGCGGGACCCCACTGGTGTTCGCCCCCCAGCAGCCCTCGAAAGTATCGATTGCTTCGCCCTTCGTAGCCCCCGAAAGTGGAACCGCGTTGGACCCCACTGTGTTTTCTCCCCCAGCAGCCCTCGAAAGTGGCGACTATTTCGCATTTCGTAGACACCCAGGTATGGCGAGTTTTTTTATTTGCGCGGGACACCACTGTGCTGCCCCCCCCTCCAGCAGCCCTCGAAAATGTCGATTGTTTCGCAATTCGCAGTCCCCCCCCCGGGATGGCAAGGTCTTTGTTGGATTTGCGTTGGACACCTCTGCGCTGCCCCCCCCGGCAGCCGTAGAAAGTGACGGCAGTTTCTCATTTCGCAGCCCCTACGGTAAAGCACGACGGCAAGGCAGGCGACACACCAGCCTGGCAGCACAGCGAGGCAGGAGGCATGCAAGCAGGCAGGTGCAGGCAGGCGTGAGGGGGACGGCGGGCCGAAGGAGGAGAACGGAGGACTGGAGACCCAGCTGCTCTCTTGAAGCCGAGAATCCGACAAAGGGAGGGTTGGGAAAAACGACGCACGCCCGATTGCCACTTTTTGCTCGTCTGCGGCGCCCAGATCTGAGGGCGCTGCAGGCTCGCAGCGTGCCGACGCAACGGCGACCCCGGCGCTGGCGTTGAAGGTTGAACGCCTCCAGTCCCTCCTCGTTGGCCTGCTGGCAACGGCCTGGCGATCGGAGATCCGAGGATCGTTCAAGGGGGAACGATGCACGCGGTGTCAGAAACCAGCGCCGAAGCCGTCACGACGCGAACACGCCGTAGGCCGTAGGCCGTAGGTCGTAGGCCGTAGGCCGTGAGCGAGCCACGCGGGTCGCGCTGGCGTCCGCGCACGCGGGGTCTGCGCCCTCTGCGCCGTGCGCCCTGTGGCCTTTGGCCGATCCATGCCGCCAGCCTGAGCCGGCCCCCCGCAGGACGTTCTCCCTCAGAAGCAGGACCCCGCCTTTCAATGAGACCCGTCTCCTCAGAAGGCCCCCCCCCGGTTCCACGGATGCCTCTCTCTGCGCCCTGCGGTCGCGCCGCCGCACGCCCTCCCCCGCCCCGGAGAGGTGCGTGCCGCCCACGCCCGCGCCGACCACGGACGCCCGGACGAAGGCTCCCTCTGCGGCGGCAGCAGCCCCCCCACGCGCCGGGCATCTCCAGGGTGGAGCAGGATGGAGTGCCCGTCCTCCTCGCGCCCAGAGGAGGAAGAGGTGCCGGAGGATGATGATGATGATGAGGAGGAGGAGGAGGAGGATGAGGACGACGACGAAACTTCGCAGGCAGTCTACTACTGCAACCTACGACTATCACGATTCAAACGAACTCGATGACAATGTGTATTGTCGTGCTTGCTCTGATGACGCTACCAATGTGAATGCCACTACTGCTAGCAAGTCGTACGAATAATCATGCGGCCAGTAAAGATAATGCCAGTAAAAGTATTGCGAGGTGCTTACGAATATAGCACGAATGTTGCGACGATGCGTAATAACCACACGAATGCTGTTACGATTAATGATGTTATTTCTAGTCCAGGCGCTGATATTCTTGACGCTTCGCGCAACCCCACCAGCTCATCCAGAAACGATGCAAAGACGAGTTGCCCAGATCAGGATTGCGCAGGGGGCATTCAGTGGAAGAAAGGGCTGGATAAGACGTCTAACCCCGAGAGGGGGAGGATGGAGGAGAAATCGGAGGGGCAGCAGGAGGAGTAGGGAAAGGAGGATGGGGAATAGGCGGATGAAGAAGATGAGGAGGAGGACAAGTGCTAGCAGAAAGGTCAATGGCCAGTCGCTCCACACCGACATTCTTTCTTTGCACCTACGCTGCATTTACGACGCTCCACCCTGTCAGTCGCTTTCCCCTGGCCTCCGTCCCCGACGCCCGCCCCCCGTTTGTTCCGCCTACAGATACAGTGCGACTGTCAGTCGCCCCCCCTGGCTCCCCTGCCCAGTTCTCCCCGCCGACGCGCACGACGGCTATCAGCCATCTGTTCCCCCCTACCGCGGCCCGCCTCGCGGCCGCCACGGCCCAGCGCCTAATACCGCCCCGCCGCTTGTGTGCTCGGGCCCCTCGCGACGTTGCGCCCGCCCCCGCGTCGCCGCGGGTACCCTTGGCCCATTGTCGGCCCCTCGCGAGACCGCCGGGCTGGCTGGGGCTTGGTCGCCGGGGCTTCGCGTGCCTCGCCCGCGAGCCTCGCTGCTCCCTGCGCACCCGCCGCGGGCCTCGCCACGCAGCCCCCATCCTCTCTCCTGCCGCCAGTTCCCCCCCCTGGTCTTCGACGACTTCTCGGGGCGTCGCAGCCGGCGCTGGCGGCCCCGCTCTGGCGCGCGTGGCCTCTGGGCTCTCTCGGCCCCTCGCGCCGTCGCCCCCCGTCTGGCTGGGGTGCCTGCTTTCCCCCCGTTCGGCCTCGCCGGTCGCTCTGGGGACGCCCGCCCGCCCCTCCTCTCGGGGTGCCCCCGGCCGCTCGGGCCCGCCCTCTGCCCGTGGGCGCCGCCCCCGCCCGTTCGGGGTCGACGGACACCTGGTTTTCCCCGTGCCAAACTGGGTTTCCTCCTCCACGCGTTCGGCGATGTTGTTTCACGTCGGTCATGGTTCCTGGCGTCTCGCTGTCGGTGCTTTGCTTGGCGCCGTCATTGTTCCATCGCCGCGGCCCCCGCCGTCGCGTTCACCCCTCGCACGGACGTCCGCCATCATCGCGCTCGCGGTCTCACGGCCCCCCTTCGGCGATCCGGAGTCTTCTGTTGAGCGCCTGCACGGTTCGCCCTCCTCGACTACGTGACGGTGGTCATCGTCCCCCTCGACTACGCGGTGGTGATCTTCGAGGACCAGGGCTCGACCTACTTCGCCATTTTGGCACCTGGTGCACCTTTTGGTTTTTGTTCGGCATTGGCGTTCACGTGAGCCTGATCCTCAGTGTCCTCTTCGCCTACTGAGTCGCAGCGTAGTTCGCTCCTGCGCGCTTGGTGCCTAATTTAGATCGGGGCGCTGTTGCTTCTCTCTTTGGCGGCGCGCGGTTGCGCCGTATCGCTCGCGGACAAAAAAGTAACTTTTCCAGCCCGTCCAGGAGCGATGCCCAGAGGAAGTGCCTCGATCAGGGGAGTGGGCAGCACGCAGGGGAAGGGTCCCCCAGTGGAGGCCCCTTGGAGCGTCTTGGTGGCCTCTTGGCCTCTTAGAGCGTCTCGGGTGCCTCGGAGAGCTTATCGGGGCCTCTTCGGGGTCTTTTGGGTGCCTCTTGGAGGCCTCTTTGGCGCCTGTTGCGGCCTCCTGGGGCCTCCTGGGCGCTTCTTGGGGCCTTCTTGAAGCGCTCTTGGGAGCCGCGGGAGCGCTCTTGGGGCCATTTTGGAGGACATCGATCGAACAAGATTGGAGCATTCATTCGCGTTGCCCTCGGGAGCCCCAGAAGTCGCCTCTTGGGGCGCTCTTGGAGCGCTCGTGGGCGCTCTTGAGGCCGTCTTGGGGCTCTCTTGAGCCTTTATTGGAGCCCTCTTGATCCATCGAGGAACCATTTTGAGGCCTTGGATGGCCCATCGGAAGCGAAAAGGCGAGAAAGCCAAACACACATTGATTGTCCTAAGGTTTTGGAAGGATATTGGCCTCTTCGTGGCCTCCTAGGGGAGCTCTTTGGCCACTTGGAGCCGTCTTGGGGCGGTCTTGGGGCCTCTTGGAGCATCGTGGGAACCATCTTGAGGCATCTTGGGATATCTTGAGCCATCTTGGAGGTCATCTTGGGCTCTCCCAGGCGTTCTTGGAGTCATCTTAATCAGTGCCCCCCCTTGGAGGCCCACGTGTGGCCAAAACCTTGATCAAACCAATGATTTGGGCATTATCGCCGAGGCCTCTTGGAGCGTCTTGGGTGCCCCCAAAGCTTTTGGGGGCCTCTTGGGGGCATCCGGGGGGTCCTTTGGGTTTTCTTTGGGGCCTCCTGGCAACCTATTGGGGCCCTTTGAGAGCAGCCTTGGGAGCTTTGGGAGCGCACTTGGGGCCATCTCGGAGGATATCGATCAAAGAAGGGGGGGGGTCCTTGATTTGCCGCCTTTCCCCCCCCACCCAGGAGGCCAACATGGGGTCAAGTCTTACTGAATCGAATGATCTTGGCTTCCTCGCCGAGGCCATTTTGTACGCTCCAACTACCCGCGGACCCCCCCGTCCAGGTCCAGGGGAAGGGGTAAAAAGGGAAGAAGGGGGTTGGAAGAGGAATCTCCTCAGACCACCTACGCCCTAAAGGGCTGGTGCGATTCCATACCTACCATACCATGCCTACTACATACCACACCTACCCTACAGTACCATTCCAACACGACACCTACAATGCCATGCCAACCATACCACGCCACCTACCGCCCCGCGTGAACGAGGAGGGTATTTGACAACCGTGCTGTTCATCAGGTTTCGTGCTCCTACTCATCCAAGGAGGCCCTGCCTGAACGAGGAGGGCATCCGAACACCATGCTGTTCACCAGGTTTCGTGCTCTCCCATTCCTCCAAGGAGGCCCCGCCTGAGCGAGGAGGGTATTCGAAAACCAGCTCATTCATAACGTTTCGTGCCCCTCCCACCTCTCCAGGGAAGCACCGCCCAAGCGAGGAGGGTATTCAAAAACCATACTATGGTTTCAGGTTTCGTGCCTTTCCCACTCCTCCAAGGAGGCCCCACCTGAACGAGGAGGGTATTCGAAAACCATACTAGTTATCAGGTTCCGTGCCCCTCACACTCCTTCAGGGAGGCCCCGCCTGCCTGAGCGAGGAGGGTATTCGAAAACCATATTTTGCATTAGGTTTCGTGCCCCTCCCACTCCTCCAGGGAGGCACCGCCTTTCCGTGCCCTTTCCACCCTTCCAGGGAGGCCTCGCCTGAGCGAAGAGGGTATTCGAAAACCATGCTAGTTATCAGGTTTCGCGCCCCTCTCACCCCTCCAGGGAGGCCCCGCCTGAGCGAGGAGGGCATTCGAAAAACATGTTTTTGAACAGGTGTCGTGTCCCTTCCGCCCCTCCTGGAAGGCCTCGTCTGAGCGAGGAGGGTATCAGAAAACCTTCTTAATTACAAGAGGCGCGCGTGCAAAGGATCATACAATCACGCATGTGGGACATTAGGAGATGGCGGTGGAGCCGTGGTAGTTTCGGGGAAGCGCGCGAGGTCTGCGACACGCTGAGCTATGGCGTGAAGAACTTGTTTTGTCACTGCGAGCTAGTGTCGTCTCTATGACTCTTCGGGGCCATGGTGCTGGTGGGCGTCCCTGGAGCTTAGTGGGGATCTTGTGCGGGCCCGTGTGGGCCCATCCTCTGGCATATTGTCACAAGGTCCGAGCACGGCCGAAGCGAGCAAAGCGAGCACGATTTAAGCCACATTGGACGACGTATCTTGAGGGTGCTCCTTAATTTGGGTCCCCCCTCCTTGCAAAATCAGCATCTTGAACGCTCGAACGCCTCGCGGAACGCCCTGTCCATGTGCAGGGGGAGGGGGTGGGGGGAGGGACAAACCCTTCCTCGAAGGGGGAGGACGCGGGTTGGAAGAGGCAACGGTCCAAGTCACTCACGCCCTAAAGGGCTGGTGAGATGAATGCTTCCAAGGCCACGGGCGGCCACGGGAGCCCACATGAGGCCACAGGAGACCACCGCACCCGACCGACTCCGGATCCAGTCGTCCAGGCGTTCGATCCTGAAAAGTTGTAAAGTGTTGATTGACTGAGCTGATGTTAGGGATTGACTGAGCATCAAGTGAGGAAGATGAAGATAACTATGATCAGACCGAGGGGGAGATTCACTGCCCGCAGAGGGAAAGAGCCAAGGGAGAGAGACCGAAAACGGATAGGGATGCCCATCCGAGGAGAGTTTGTTGGAGGATGAGGGAGGAGATGGAGGAGGAGCAGCTGGCAGCTGGCAGCAGCAGCAGCCGCAGCAGGGAACAATATTTATTCCCAGCCGGCCCTCGCTTGGCGCGGCCGCGCGCTCGGCCAGGTTGAGACGATCACGACCGTTCTGGTCGGTTCGGGCGGGTGCGACGGGCAGGACGCGGCCTGCAAGGACGCTCCCCCCCAGGAGAGGATTGGGGGCGAGAGGACAGGGAGGAGGAGGAGGAGGAGGAGGAGGAGGAGGAGGAGGAGGAGGGGGAGGAGGAAGAGGATGAGGAGGAGGTGGAAGTATCAATACCGCTACCCCTCCCTCGTCCGTCCTCACGGCTGGATTCGCGTCGGAATGCGGGTCAAAACGCACCCCAGGAGAGGTCCGGAGAGTAGCAGTATCGGCACGTTGTCGTTACCCCAACAAGGAGGAGGAGGAGCAGCAGGAGGAGGAGGAGGAGCAGCAGGAGGTTGGTTACGTGCGAGGAGGAGGAGGAGGAGGAGGAGGAGGAGGAGGAGGGGGATGGATACGTGCGAGGAGGAGGAGGAGGAGGAGGAGGAGGAAAAGGAGGAGGAGGAGGATGAGGAAGGGGAGGAGGAGGAGCGCTCCGTGCGCCAGGGAGTGTGGTCCAGGGCGCAGATTCAAGACATCCAAGCGGACCTTCGAAGGTTCATGTAATTGCCTGTCGAGGAGGAGGAGGAGGAGGAAAACGCTTCGAGCATCGATGCTTAAAGTCTGGCAAGTGTCAAAAAGGAGTCGTCGTCGTCGTCGTCGTCGTCGTGGGAGGAGGAGGAGGAGGAGGAGGAGGAGGAGGAGGAGGAGGCCGCCCCTGACCGTACAGCCGAGCATCTGATTCAGAAACCTCCTCCCGAAGAGCTAGGCCAGCATTCCTGAATCAGCTTGCTGGAGAGCTGGCCCAGTTTCTCGAGCGCGTTCGCCCCTCCAGCGTTAACACGAAAACTTGGCCCAAGGTTGTCTCAAGGCACTTCGGGAAAGCTGGCCCAGGTTACTTAAATCATGTTTCCAGATGTAAGCCAACTAATTGTTGGGGGTAATGATGTGGCTCGTCCTTAGGTTGTACACCGCCCAGGCCAGGGGGGGCGGGCGGGAGTGTTGCCATCTGGGAGTCCATCTGCTCTTGACGGGGAGGAATGCCGATAGCTCTTGGAAGACGACGGCCGCCAATGCCACTTGATCGCAGACGCCTTGTTTCACTAGATCTGTCCCCGTCTCTCCTCTCTGTCGAGTGTCTCGGGGGACCCAGACAACACTGTCGTCTACAGACAACGCTGTCGTCCACTCCATCCTCGGCGGGGCCTGCATCTTCCACTGACGAGGGGTTTGTGCCTCTGGAGAGGGACGAGCCGCATTTCTCTTTCTGGACGACGCAGGGCACTTGAGCTGCCCCCCCCCTCCACGTTTTTCTAACGCATGCGTTCCCCACTTTTCGTCCTTGTCTCTCTGCCCTTTCGGCACGATCGCGCCGAGGACAACAAGACCCTGGAGGCCATGGTCGTGTCGCTCGGGCGGGGCCTCTCTCTTGCCTCCCGGCGGCCGTCGAGCGCGTCCGAGCGTCGCGCGGCACGGCGGCCAGGGTCTTTGCCAGATCCCCTTCTGAGATTCGTCTTCTCCTCGAAGGGCGATGGCTGTGCTGCGGCGGGACAGCCTGGCCCCCCGTTCTTGTTTCAGAACTCTGGCATCGGCTCATGGGGTTGTCGTTGCTGAGCAGAACAGAAACACAATTCGCTGGCCTAACGGGCCAAGGGCGTCTCAGGTGACTGGTTCACAATATTCTAGTTCGCGCGCGCGAGGCCGCCCCTGGAGGTCCCCAGACGACAAGTATCCCCGCAAGTCCTGGCAAGGTCCCGGCAGGATCCCGGTCAGGTCCCGGCCAGGTCCTGGCCAGGTCCCAGCAGGCTCCCAAGAGCCTTCCAGGAGCGCTTCGAGTGGCCTCCAAGAGAGCTCAACATGGCCCGAGACGGCCCAAAGAGCGCCTCAAATAGCCCTCCAAGACGCCCACAACGGCCCCAGAGGGCCCCTAGACAGCCCCAGAGGCTTCCAAGATGGCCGACGAAGCTCCCAAGACGGCCCCAAGAGGGGGCCCAGACGAGGGACTTGGACGGACATGGTGAGCTCTAGGCGCCGAAAGGTTCCCTGGAAGCCCGAAGAGGCCCCTAAAAAGCCCCCAAGAGGCCCCCGAGAGGCCCCAAGAGACCCCCAAGAGGCCCCAAGAGACCTCCCCAGAGGGTCCACAGAGCCAGAAATTAGTCATTCCCCTCCGGTGTTTGAGGGTTTTTGGCGTTTTCGCCATGGGAGCTTCCCGGCGCTTCAGGACGGCCCAAGTTGAAGAGGAGGCTTCCAGGCTCGCCCCAAAACGGCCCAACAGGCTTCCAAGAGCGCCCACGACGGCCCCAGAGGGCCCCTAGACAGCCCCAGAGGCTTCCAAGATGGCACCTGTCGAGCTCGAGGCGCACAGAGGTTCCCTGGAGGCCCCGAGAAAACTCCAAGAAGCTCCCATGAGGCCCCCGAGAGGACCCAAGAGACCCCGAGGAGGATCCCCAGAGGCACCCGCGACGCCCCGGGAGGCTCAGAAATACCGCCAAGAGGCCCCCGCGAGCCCGCCTATCGTCTCACTAACCCTTCCTTCTTTCTTCCTGCTTCTCCATCTCCCCCCTCTGCGCCAAGGACTCTCAATCCTCGAACGAAAACGCTCCGCCAAGAGGCTCCCGAGAGGCCTCCTTTCGTCTCACAAGCTCTTCTTCCGCCTCTGTGTCCTCCTCCTTCTCCCGCCTCTGTGTCAACGACGCTTACTCCTTAGACGAAAGGCGCCACAATAAATCATCACGACAGGAATCAAAAGGCTTCCTCTTCATCCTTGCCCTCCCCTCTTCCTCCTCCTCCTTCCCTCCTCCTCCAAACCCTTCTCTTCCTCCTCGTCATCCTTCTCTTCCCCTCTTCCCCCTCCTCCCCCTCCCTCCTCTGCTTCAACGAACCTCACCCCCTCTCCCCTCTGCTTCAACGAACATCCAGTCTCCAACGAAGAGCGCTAGAATAAAGCATCAAGGCGATACAATCAGCTTCCGTCTCCTCCCCCTGCTCTGCACCGCAGACATGTCACACCTCAATCCCACAAGCAGCCATGGCAGGGTTCCCGCCTCCTTCTCCTGCCTGTCCTCTTCGTACCCCGTCTTCCTTGTTCCGTTCCCTATCCTTCCGTCTGGCTCCTCCTCGTCCTCCAACTCCTTCTCCTCCTCATCCTCCTCCTCATCATCATTGTCATCCTCATCATCATCATCACACGACTCTCCTTCTCCTCCTCCTCCTTCTTCTCCCCCTCCTCCTCCTCCTCCTCCTCCTCTTCCTCATCATTATCATCATTATCATCCTCATAAGTATCCTCCTCCTCCTCCTCCTCATCATCATTATCATCACTCGACCCTCCTCGTTATCCCTGGTTCCCCCTGCCTGTCTCTGTTCCCACATTTTCGTGTTCGTCTTCTGTTTCCTCTATCACACCTCACTCACCTTGCTTTTCTTCCCCTCCTCTGCACCACTATCATGTCACACCTCAATCCCAGGAGCAGCCATCCAAGGGATCCCGCAGGTCCGCGGCCGACAAATACCCCGAGCAGGTGCCGGGCAGGTCCCCCGCAAGTCCCCATCAGAGATGGCTTTGCTCCTGCGCGCCGCCCTCAGGGCCTCCCAAGCGCCCAGGAAGAGGCCCTGAGACCCCTGAGAGGCCCCAAAAGGCGCGAACACACCACCACGCAGCCACTGTGATGCGAAATGGGCCAGCGGAATGATCGAAGCGATCAGATTCGGAGATGGGAGGGGGAGGAGGGAGTGACGACGAAACGACCACACGAACATACACTTGATGAGGTCTGCGCGGATTTCTCACATCGGCGCTGGGCCCAACACTGGCGCGCGTAGCGCGGCAGGGGCGACGCTGGAGGCCCCACCAGGGGGCCCGCCGCCGATTCGAGCAGTCCGCGCGGACCTCCGACAAGTGATGTTCAAACGGATATCCAGGAGACGATGGGCAGTGACGTGTTAGCCGGAGCACTCGACGCTTGGAGGGGGCACATTCGCCCCAGCTCCAACTTGGCTTGGGCTGGGGATCTCTCTGCATACGCTGAGAACGGTCAGACTCGTTCCGCGCAGCGCGACGAGGGTCGCAAGGCTGGCGGAGACGGAGTTGTCTGTCCCGAGCAAGTGACGTTCTGCGACACAGACAGGGCAGGGAGGGAGGTTGGGAGGATGGAGGTGCACCAGGTGAGCCAAATAAGCGCCCGCGCGTCCACTCTGAGACAACCCACGAACGCTGCAAGCGTAAGCATGCAATATGGTGCACAATAAGAGGCGCGCGTGCCAAGGATCATACAATCACGGGTGCATGCAGCACACGGTTTCGATCTGAAGGCGATCTCACTGGGACGGGAGAGTTTTGCGAAGGTCCAATCGCGTGTTTTCGAGTGCCGACCCCGGTATGCAGCGAAGCGCCCGGTCATTGCGCGCTTTTGTTTGGCTTTGTTGTTTGGCGCCTCTGGGACTCCTGTGGGGCTCTTTTGGAGCCTTTTTGAACATTCTTGGGGCTTCTTGGGTCGTTCTGGGGTTCTGTTGGGCTGTCTTTCGGGCGTCTCGAAAGGAATCGGCAGTCCAGGGACTCTTTTTAGGGCATCTTGTGGCCGTCTTGGCGGGGAGTCACGGGGGAAGCGAGGGGGGGCCACGGGGAGAGGGGGGGGAGCACGGTCGGTCGGAATAAGGAGACGGGGGCCGGGGGGGAAGCGGGGGGGCACGGTCGGGCAGCGGTGGGGGGCACGGTCGGTTGGAATTTGGTGGGAAGGGGGGAGGGGCACGGTCGACCCGAATGAAGGGTGGGGGACGGGGGGGAGGAGCGGAAGCGCACGGTGTGGAAGGGTGGGGGGGGGGACGGTCGGTCGGATTAAGGGGAGGGGGGCCACCGGGGGGCGGGGGGCACGGTCGGTCGGAATAAAGGGGAAGAGGGGCCACGGGGGGAAGGAGGGGGGGTGGCACGGTCGATCGGATTGAGGAAAGGGGGGCGGGGGGGGGAAACGGGGGTCCACGGTCGGGCAGCTGGGGGGGGGGGGGGGGGAGGCACGGTCGGCCGGAATAAACGAGGGGAGGCGACGAGGGGAGACGGGCGGGACACGGTCGGCTGGGATAAAGGGAGGGGGGCGGTGGCGGGAGCGCGGAGCCGCGGTCGGGCAGCAGGGAGGGGGGGGGGCATGGCCTGGAGGCGGGGGGGAGCGGGGGACCACGGTCGGGCAGCGTGGTGGCGCGGTCGGTCTGAAGAAAGGGACGGGAGCCACGGGGGGCAGGGAAGGGGGGCGGTCGGTCGGAGTCAGGGGACAGGGGGGGAGTCAGCGCCCACACATCCCAGCACTCCCAGCGCACACCGACACATGCCAGCACACATCCCAGCACACCCGGGGGGGGCCACGGCCAGCACGCATTCCAGCACATCACAGCACGCCTCCCAGCCCCCAGCGCACATCCCAGTATGTTCAACACTTCTCAGCACACCGATCCCAGCACACGGATCCCAGCACACCGAGGCAGTGCACCGACACATCCCAGCACATCCAGGCACGGTCGGTCGAAATAATGCATTGCGAGATCACATTGGTAGGCATGATAACTTTGTATGCCCTTGGTTGGCCTCGTGAGCAAGCTCCTTCGCATCCTGCAGAGGAATGGCGGACTCCTCCTGGCGCCAGAGGATAGAAGAGATATAGGCCGTGGAAGGGGATGTGGGATCCAGGTTTTCATGTGTGGTGTTGTTTTTGTTCCCTTACTTGCGGGAGCCTGCTGGGGCTCCTCCGGCACGGGCCTGTGTTGATTACTTATGGGGCCTATTATTCAGACATCTGGTTTCTTTTCTGATATGGCCTCGCTGTTTCAAAATGATGCTATTGGTCTGACTCTTTGGCTGTAGTCTGGCTTTGTGTGTTTATTGACTCTCACGGCGACTTTCTAGGAGTCGCCGCTTCACGGTGGATTCCGCAGCTGGCATCTGCGCACCTCCGTGCCTGGCCAGGGCCAGCCATGGCCCCAGAGAGGTGCGTGCAGAGGCCGTGTGCGCCATGGCGGGGCCCAGGAGCAGGCACGGCGGTGCTGCACAGGTGCCTTTCGCGGGTGGAGGCGGATGTCCCGTAGACGCACTGAGCAGTCAGCACACATCAGTCACCGATTCTGGGGATTCCCACTTTGTCTGCTAGACCCGCTGCCCGGTTTTTTGCTGATTGGCTCCTGCGTTCTCATAGACGGCACCTCCGCGATCTCATGCGATCTCACAGCTGCGCCAACCAGTCACTAGCGTAGCTGCCCTGAAACGTCCGTTTTGAAACGCTTCACGCTTTTTTAACGCTTCCGTTTTGGAACGCAGCATGTTGAACGTCCGTGTCAACATGTTGCGTGTTGGCTCGGCACTTGTTGGTCCACGTTTTGGCGATAATATCGTGCCAGACCTGCGTTTTCAGTCTACGTGTTGAGCTCCGTGTCAACACGCTACCTGCTGCGTGCCGCGTACGGGGGCATCTAATCAGCTTCCTCACCGAACGTGCTCCCCCCCTCTCTGCTGACCTGACTGCGCGTGCTCGGATAGGGGTGTCTCGTCGAGGGACGGCCGCGCGCACGCACCGATGTTGGCTCTGTGTCGCGTGCCGTGACCTTGCCAGGCTGCAGGGCGTTAAGGCGTTGAAGTGTGTACCGAATCGCAGGGCGCATTTCCTGGATAAGCCGGGGACTTGAGATGTGCACGTCTTTGGTGCATCACATCACGTGGAATACTCAGGAAACTCCTGCAGCTGCGGCAACCACTTAGGGGGCCCCCGAACGAGCGGTGTGGTGACCACGCCGCATGGTGAGTCGGTGGGGATCCGGGGTCACTGCACGGTCTTGGGGCTCGGGCCGTGCTCCGAGGACGGGCCGGGCGGCAGGGGCTTCCAGGGCTCCGTGTGGTGACGGGCCGCGCGGTGAGGCCGTTTGGGGTGCCGAGGCCACCGCGCGGTCCGCCGCCGCGCGGCTCCGGGGCCACGGGGCCGCCGCCTGGCCCCGCAGGGTGGACGGCGAGGGCGCGCTGGTGAGCCAGCAGCGGTGCTGGACCGTGCCCGGGCTGCCCGCGTGGCTCGCCGTGCGGGGGCCCGCGGGCGGCGCCCGGGGCTGCCTGTTCGCGGTCTACCCGGACACCAGGCGCCTTGCTGCCCGATCCGAGTCCTCCCCGCCTCCTCGTCGTCCACGTGCTCGTGCCCCTCGGGCTCTCCCCCCCTGCTCCTCGTCCTTCTGCTCTTCCGAGCACACCTCCCCGTCTCACCCTCAGGCGTGGCGGCAGGGTGGGCCCGGGCGTTCCGCCGATGACTTCCCCACCGTCCGAAGAAATCCGCAACAGTTGCAAGGATGGGCGGGGGCTGCGTTTTCAAACTGGTGCTCTCGCCTCAGTTTGCGCCACGCACCTGTCTTGACAGTTTTCAGCAGCTTCAAGGGTGGCGGAGGTTGGCTTCTAAGATGGGGCTCGCACCTCAGTGCCGTGCACTTTTGCTTTACACGCTTTCAGCAGCTTCGAATGTGGCGGGGCGTGGGTTTCCAATTAGATCTCTTACCTTACATTCGAAGTTGATGAAAAGGATGGGCCACCTTCCCAAGGGTACCCTTGCATCCTTGCCTCTACGATGTGCCCTGAATCACTTTCGACGGCCAGCCCCGCTCGAAAAGCTTCGACATGGGCGTCCAAGGGGCTCGTATCCTGTTCACGCATGACTGCTCTCAGTGTCGATTGTAACGCCGCGTACAAGCGTCTTTAAAGTTTGCAGCCGCTTCAAACATGGAGGGTGCTTCTTTCCTACATAGAGCCATCGCCTCAACGCGGGGGCACATTTTTTTTCAGAAGTGTGTAGCTGCAGGGATAGAGAACGGATTCGTTTTCAGAGTGCGGTTTCCGTGCACGCCTTGTCAAATTGGTATCAGTTAGCCTGGTGAAGGACCCAACCGTTTGCAGTTGTGAGTACCGCAGTTGCGGGTATCGCCCTCGGTGGAGCTCCCTATGGGGCCAAGAAGCGCTGTGCCGGTTGGGGGAGACGCATGTGGACACCGCCACTGGGGCCTTAGGTGGAGCTCCGTATGGGGCCACGAAGCGGAGCGCTGTGTGGGGGGGCGCATGTGGACATTGCCACTGGGGCCTTTGGTGGAGCTCCCTGTGGGCCACGAAGCGCTGTGCTGGGTGGGTGGGGGCGCCTGTCGTCACGACCACTGGGGCCTTAGGTGGAGTTCCCTATGGGGCCCCGCAACGCTGTGTCGGGTGGGGGAGACGAATGTGGACACCATCCTTGGGGCCTTCGGTGTAGCTCCATATGGGGCCACGAAGCGCTGTGCTGGGGGGGGAGACATGTGGACACCGCCACTGGGGCCTTAGGTAGAGTTCCGTATGGAGCCACGTAACGCTGTGCTGCAAGGATGCATGGAATACAAAGAGATCTTTTCAGTCGGCCCCGGAGGTCCCGGGCAGTACACACGCTCCTCGTGCGAGCACGCATCTAGGCCAAAATGGCTGTGGCAAACCCATCAGCAATCCTATCTGTTCCAAAGAGCATTGGGGGTGGGGTGGAGAGACACGACAGCGGGACCACTTTTAGTGGGACAGACAAGGATTGGGATGCCTTCCCTCTCACGGGCGAGCTCTCGATACCCCCGAAGCCAGTCACACACTCTTGAGTCCTGCTCTCGGCCTCTCGGGCCAGTTCCCTCCTGGAAGCTTGTCGCGAGCGGCTCTTCAGGGACGAGTTCAGCGCACGTTCCGTGAGGTGGTTCTCTTCGTAAACCAGGCAGACTGTTCCGCGGCAAAGTAAATCAGCCAGGGCGAGGTTGCCTTTCGAGGGGTCGGCCTTGGTTAAACTGTCGGCCGCCATGCGGCCGTGGGGCACCCATCGTATTTGGGATCCGAGGGAACTCATCGCATCTCTCACCACGGCAAGTTCGATCGCGCTTCGCCTATCTTGTCTCGAGCCAGCACTGTTCCTACTGAGAGTGTCAAAGACGCATTTCGCGTCAACTACCGAAATCGTGGACGCGCTCTCTGCCAGAGAGCAATGAGAGCTGAGGATGACCGAGAAAGGGGACTGACCAAGCTGCCAATCGGGCTTTCTCACATCACCGAACAATAAATCACGCCACAATATCTGTATCCACTGCGCCTCTGCGAGCGCTGATGAGAGACTCAGAGTCTCCGCGGCACTGGTGGATGAAACTACTCTCTTGAGACGGCTTGATCGCCAGGCAAGAAGGGAAGCTCGAGCTCTCTTATTTCCTCTGATCTCTGCGTCCGCCGCGACGACGAGAAAAGCCCCTTGAGCCCCCTCTCGGCGGGCTGACCCTGGCCCCCCGGCGTCAGAAATCGTGGCAAACGTAACCGTGAGAGGATCGATCGGCCAGATCACTATGTGCTGTGACGCGCTAGACTTGAGATGCCGAACGATCTTACAACACAGCAAGGCATCCTCGACAGTGGGATTCGGGAGCGCCGCAGATTGAAGAGAAGCCCCTCCCGCAACATCCGGTCTAGTTTCCCTCGCCAGCCACTGGATCTGTGCGATCATGGTTCTGTAACCCTTGATCTCGTCACTAGTCAACAGAGCCTGCAGGTCGCTTCTGCGACTCTTATCAAGTCTCATGGCCTTCAACTGTTCGAGAATGTATTTCTCCTGATCAACGAGAATCTTCCCGCCTGAGACCTGTCTCAAGTGACGGCCAGCGAAGTCGGACTCACCGATCTACCACTTCCCAAACTTAAAACGGCCCGTCAGTCTCGAGCGGAGTCCCTCTCGCTCGGATGGATCGGACGCCAGAATCAAATCATCCACCTCTATGAGGATGATCGAAAGAGGGGACCCCGTCGCACTACGTTTCACCCAGAGACAAGGCTCCAGAAGCGATTTCTCGAAGCCATCCGAAACGAGAAAATCCGTGAGGGTTCTGTGCCACAAGAGGGGAGCGTCATTAAGGCCGTATACAGGCGCGACCAATTCCACAAGTTCCCCCGGGGCGAGGTCTAAACCGTGGCACGGCTCACAGAAGATAGCTCCGGACGGCCTCCTCAAACGGTCACTCTGGCAAAACGCGTTCTTGGCATCTGCCACCTCGAGTGTCCACCCGAGAGAAGCTATAGCTTGAAGGGTCAACATCAGGCTCTCGGCCTGCGGCGTCGGTGCGTAAATCTGCAGATCCGCAGCGTCCGGGTCATGATGCCCTTGGACGCACCATCTTGACTTGGCCTCTGGGGCCGCTCCGACGCCCTCTTGGGGCTTGAATCTCCTGACCATTCTCGATCCGAGGCTGCGATCCGGGTGGCGTCTCCTAATGATCTGGGCCTCTTGGGCCGACACGACTCGGACAGCCCCAGACTGCAGGATACTGGTCCACTCCTTAGCATCGGAAAAAGAAAACAACCTCCTCTCCTCCTCGCTAAGATTCTTCAGGTTGACTTCGGCTCCTCGGCGGGCGGGAGGAGGATCGGACGACGACGACTCGGGAGAAGGACGAGGGTAGTTAGGATAACTCTCTCCGAAGGCCTCGGGGTCCCAGTGATACCATCCACAGAGTTCCTCCCACAGAATCTCGTCTTGGGCCTCGTCGGGCTGAAGAGAGCACCAGGTGCTGAGGTCTGGGTCATCCTCAGGCTGTCCCTCCGACTCTGGAGCCTCCCTCGGTGGAGATCTGGATCTCCCCCTCTCGAGAGCGGGGGGCTCCGGACTCGGTGGTACGGCCGAGGAGCTACTCGCAGCCCTCCTCAGAATACAATGTGGAACATCGTCAAAGGATCGATTCCTCCCTCCTTCTATCTCTCGCACTGCCGACAGCACGCGCCCGGTCTGACTCGGTAGCTCTTCCGACGGAGTCAGCTTGGGTCTTGACGACGCCGGTTCGCTTCCCGGATCGCTGGGAAGAAGAGAAGCTGGCCTCGCTCGAGGTCCCTCGCCTCTGGAGGCCCCTTCAGGCTCTGAAACAAGGGGAGGAAGAGAGGACACAGACGGTATGGATCTGAGAGAAGAGGGAGGGTGGGCAGGAGATGGAGCAGTCGAAACGCCCGCGTCTCTCTGAAGCGACGCCCCCTCGGGCGCTGCCGGAGGAGAAGACTGGGCGGAAGGCTCCGCTGTCGCCAGCGGCAGTTCTGGAACGGGTCTCGCGACGTCAGCCGTGACGTCCCAGGCTTCGGGGGGTGGAGGACCCTCTCCCTCCACGTCGACGGCCCCGACCCTGCCGTTCGGGCGCTGAAGCTCGTCTCTTAAATCGGCCAACTCTGAGCAGTCGAGAAGCTCAGCTCCGTCGGCCTCATCTCTGGCGGCCAACCTTACCTGTTCTACTGAGCACTTCAAAAGTCGAGTCCTCATCGCAACCCAAACCGTGGTTCCTTGCTGGAAAACGGTGGCCCCTGGTCCAGTCCACCGGGCCCTGGATCCCTCTCCGGACCCGGGACGCGGCCTTCGCCAAACGTAGACCCAGGATCCTGGAACGAAAACCTTGTCGGCGTGTTTTCTCGAGTTGCTGGCCGCCTTGAGACGTTCTCTAACATCTAATGACATAATTGCTTTGCGAGCCTCCTCTCGCAACTGATGCTTGCGGGCAAAAGCGGAGGCTGGTGATGACCCGTCTCTCGTTCCCCTGGCCAGGTCCTGGACTCCTATATCATCTATGGCATCGTCTGAGAGGAGGGCATGTGGGAGACGGGGGTTTTCTCCAAACACCATTTGATATGGCGAAAACCCACCTTTGTGAGTGAACCTGTTTTTAGCCGCTTGCACTTCGCACAGCAGATCCTCAAGCTCTCCCTTGTCCCGCAAAACCGCAACACTGGAGGCCTTCAGGAGGCCCTGTTTCACGATGCCCCCGTGCCTCTCGCATCTTCCGTTTTGCCATGGGCTCGTAGCGTCGCAAACGTGTTGATAAATCCCAAGACCCTCCAAGCCCCTCGCGAAAGCCCCTTGAAACTCGGGCCCTCCGTCACTCATCACCAGCTCTGGTATCCCCAGAGGACGAATCCACGTTCTGACGAAAGCTGACCAGACCTGGGATGCCGTTTCATTCTTCAACACTGTACAGACCTGGTAGTTGGATCCGTGGTCTATGACGTTCAGGATCGGGATGGATTCCTGGAAAGCATTTATATACAGCAGGTCCACCGCCACCAGCTTGTTGAAACGGTACGTGCGAGGCAGCTGCGCCTTGCGGCGCCAGTGGGGTCTCGCACTGGAGTCACATTGTGGGCACTGGAACTCATCTTGAACCCATCTGAGGATCTCTTCCTTCACCTTACCTATCTTGAGAGCCCTGATAAACTCCGACTTGCGAGGATGTCCAAGGTTGACGTGCACCTTGTGAATCTCATTCTGAACCTCTTTGGAAGGGGCCCTGGGGTCGACTCGCTTTCCTCTTTCGGCCTCCTGAGATCGAGCCTGCGGGAACTTAATGGGTTCTTCCTCGGGGTCTATCAGTTCCTCGGGAGGCAGCTCTGGCTCTTCCTCGGAGTCACTATCTAGCGTGACGGGCTCGGCGGATGCCGGGTAGTCGGCTCCCGTCCATGCGGAAGCTGGGCTGCTCAGATTCATCAGAAGTCGACCTGCCGCCAGCTCGACTCCGCGTGCCACCGCCATCACCAGTTCACGAGGATAGCGTTGAGCAGCCCTCGTCCTGGATCCACCGACGAGCATCTGGTGTTGATGATCCCCCTTGCACCGACGGGCACAGGCTGTCAGAATCTCAGGGCTATTAGAAGCAAAGTTGGTAGGCTTCTTTGACAGAGTCCCTGGGACCACCGATAAACCGAAGGCACATTGATCGGCCGTGACCGTTTGAACCCCAGGGCGACTCAACAGGTGTCTCAGCATGTGAGTGTCCCAGCTCTTCGCTGACTGAGGGTGTTCAAACCAGAATTCTCTCCCGTGGTGAATCTGATACTCGGCCACCTGAACGCAGATCAGGAGATACAGGAGCGCCTCCTGCTCTCTTCGGCGATTCTCCTCCGGATCGATCCGTGGCTCCTGGGTCCTGGAAACGCTGAACAGACAGCAAGGCGGGGACATGAGAACAATGGCCGGCCGATCGGCTCTCAGAGTAGACCAGAGGCCTCGTCTGTCCCTGGGTCTCCTCAAGTCCCAGCCTGTGTCCTGATCGATGGGAGGGGAAACCGGGTACCCTAGTCTTTCCAGCGCTAGAGAGACACGAGGAGGAGAGAAGAGCTCTAAGCATAGCGTTCGGTCCTCCTGTTTGAGGGCTGACATAACCTCCTTTCTATCCCTTTTCTTACCTGCTCTAATGCCACTCCCCCTCAAAACTTGCAGGGCCTTCTGACGTACCTGTCGTGGAACACCAGGAGAAGAACATGTTTCCTGCGTGGGGTTCTTCTTGCACTCGATGAAGGCCCAGGGGGATCTGGATGTTGTAAAAGACGAAGAGACGACTAAGCCCGAAAGCCCTTGGTCATCCTGGCTCTCTAAGGCCCCGGCCTGCGCCTCCCACGCGGTAACGCCTAAGCTGCTCCGGGGATAGCCCTCCAGAGCCCCAAGAGTTCCCGAGAACGAAGTCTGAGCCGCCAAGGTGTCCAGAATGGTGACCCCCGTTCCTCGATTGACAACTCGAAACCTTCTCATCATGGGAAGAGGGTCCTCAGCTTTCTTCCCTGAGGCCCTCAGGGCCATGTGCACCGCCCACGCACTCAACTCCTCTGGAGCAAGCTCCCTGGAGACCCAGCTCATCCGCTGCGAGACGTCCTCAAGGGAAACCCTGGAGGCCTGGACCAGATCCCAGATCTCTCCCGACACCCGGGACCGCTTTCCCAGACCTCGATCGATTCGAGCCTTGGAGGCTTCGAAACCCCAGGCCACCCAATCTCCCGGGCTCCTGGGACCGATCTTCCTCAGAATCTCCTGGTGTCCAGGATCGCTCTCGTCAATCAGGTGGGATCTCTGAGGCCCAGTCGGGTCTTGCGAGGGGTGATCTTCTTGACCCTCTCTTTTTGACTCTGCAACGCTAGCGTCTGGCGAAGCCGCCCGGCGCCCGTGAGACACGAAGTTGCTGTCGTACGCGGTGCCAACAGCTGGAGCGTCGAGCCGCTCCTCGATTATGTAGTGAGTCTCTCTCTGAGACTCAGGCTGGACGTCAAGCCGCCCGTCCGAAATGTAGTGGTCTGATGCCTGATGAACGGGATCCCCTAGTGGTCGTCCGTCTCGTCCAGCTTGCCCTTGATACCCTCGGTCAGAGCCTGGATGGATCCGATCATGTTCTCCATCTGAAGGTTCCGAGCGTCCCTGTCCTCGAGCATCATCTGCCGCATGATCTCCAGGTCGGAGGCCCTCTGAGTTGGAGCTGGCTTCGGGGGAGGTCCTCTCAGCTCGGGGTCCCACTCGGCCTGGCTGTGCCCTGGAGGAGCCTTCGCGTGCGCTGCCTTCCTCGCTGTGGGAGCCCCTGAGCTCGCGCTGCCCGACCTCCTGCTCCCGTGGTTCGGCGACCAGGCCACTCCCATCGGTGGCATCTTGAGCTTGAGCTTCGGCGCCGATCCCAGACTGCCCTCCTCGTAGCAGAGGTCCGAAACAGGTTCCGCTGGAACCGACCTGGCCAGATGAAGAGGCGGGCGATCTTCTGGAACCATCTCTTCCAGCTCGTCCTTCTTGATCCGCTGCTCCTGCTTGGCCCTCTTCTTGAGGTCCCTCTGCCGGCGGTTCTCCTCGATCTCCTCCTTGGTGAAGCGAACCATGGACAGTGACTTCCCGCATGTCCTGCACTTGGAGTACCTCGCATACTGGTTGACGCCGTGCCAGATCGCGCTCGGAGGATGCTGGCAGCCCTCCTGGTCCACGATCTGCGCCTCCAGCCGTCCTGCTCGAGGCACCACCACAGCCAACAACCTCGTGGCGGCACACACCCTCAGGCACATGAGCATCTTGATGACGAACCTCCTCCAGCACCGGACCGCCGGCACGAGGATGAAACTGCCCTCGTAGAAGAGCTCGATCTCCGCCTCCGACATCGCCTCCTCCTCGTACTGGAGACCGCGCAGTACTCCGTCTGTCCACGGATCCGGAGGCATGTCCCAGTTCTGCTCCATTTCGCTGTCCTCGTCGGTCAGCTCCTGGATGGACGTGAGCCTCTCGTCCTCGGAGTCTGGACTGATCGCCGCTGCTCGGCGGCCAGCCTTGTGCCTCAAGGCTCTCAGAGTGCGGGTGGCCTTGATCACCTTCGCCATCGTAAGCTGGCTTCTGGATGGAATCGAGCTGGCTAGAGCTGACGGGCCTTCTTGAGCCGAGAGTCGTTCCGGTGATCGGGTTGGCCCCTTTCCTGTCTGTCGTTTCTCCCGTCTGCCGAGACTCCCAAGACTCCCCGAGGCAAGGAGAGGAAGGACCTACGCTGGAAAGACTAGAGCCCTCAACCTCAGAAACTCGAGCCCCCTCACTGTCCTGGCTCTCCTGGAGCCTGAAGTCCGTGTAGCCGAACCAGCGGCCGGTCTCGTACGAAACGGGGCCCTCCCTCCAGTTGAACTCGATGCTCTCGACCACGTCGCGATCCGGGTCCGAATCGATCCTCTGGCAAGTCATCACCGCGCAGCTGATCAATTTCTCTGGAGGTACTGGCAAGTCATCCGTCTCGCTCGGAATGAAACTGTCCTTCCTGGGGTTCATGTGGATCCTCCTCAAGGTGTCGCCGATCTTAACCCAGCAGTCAGGCAGTGACCTCGAGGTCTCGACGAAGCTGACCTGCTTTCTCACGAAGGGGGGAAACTTGTCGGCAATTCTCTTGTCCAGCTTGAAGTTCTTCGGCTCGCAACCGATCAATGAGATTGCCCTGTGTCCCGACGGCAGCCTAATCATAGGCACTGCTTGTTTCTGGTCGCTGTCACCGACCCTGAGCTCGTTGGCCTCCAGATCAACTACGGCGTTCATGTAGTCTAGGAACCTGGCCGGCAGCAAAGCCGGACAAGGATGAGGTAGGATGAGGAACTCCACCACGCCGCAGTTGTAGAAGGACACCGGAACCAACGCCTTGCCCACTGGAGTGACACGTCCACCCACTCCGTGAGCGGGAGGTAGCTTGTCCAAGCCCGTCTTCACGATCTGCACCTCGAAGCCCTTGGCGGCGAAAGCCTCGACCATCTTGTCGATGTTCGGGGTGCCGATGAGGGCTTGACCAGCTGCAGTGTCCACGAGAGCCGTGTCGCCCATGTTCTGCAAGGTCAGCTCGTCCCCCTCGGACCCCACGAAGATGTCCAGCATGGAGGTCGCAGACGTCGCCCAGGTCGTCCCGGAAGTTCCCGATGGATCCGACTCCACCAGGTCAAAGAAGAACGAGCCCGTCTTGGCGTTCTTCGAGCCCTGAGCCTCTGCCTTCAGCCTGTCGCTCTTGCTGCGAAACGGCTTCCGGCAGTCCTCGCGCCAGTGACCACGCTCGCCGCAATTTGAGCAGCGCGATCTCTTCTTGCAGTCATCTCTCGTCATTTTCTTGGTCCTGCCATCCGTGCGTCTGCGATCGAAGAAGTCGCGATCGAGCCTCTTCGCGTTCTTCAGCTGCTTGGACTCCTGCCACGTTCGACGGCGTTGTGGAGCCGTCGTCTCACCGAACGCCTGCACTATCTGGTCCTCGTCCAGGTCTTGCTCGTCCAGAGCCACCAGTATCACGTTCAGCTCGTCCTCGTCGAAGTCGGCCTCATACAAACCGCAGATGCCGCACTCGTCGTCGTCCAGGTCTGACCCGACGTGGTAGGTCCTCGCCGTCGGATTTGCTGGAGTCGGCAGCGTGTTCTTCTCCACAACGTCGAGCTCCAACAAAGCCCGCTTCACTGCAGCAGCACTCTTGTCGGAGCCCATGATCGTTCTCAGGTTGATCTTGTTCTGAGCGCTGAGCATCGCGCCTTCTTCCAAGTATCGGGCCAACACAGCGTCTGGGAGAGTCAATCCGTATCGGGCGGCAGCAGCCACCTGCTGATCTCTTCGAACGACGTAGTCCGTGAGACTTTCTCCCTTGTGCAGCCCGTAGTCGAAGAGCGCCTTGTTGTGTGCCTCTCTCTCCTTGCCTCCTGGGCGTTCTCCGTTGAGTAATTCAAGATGGCTGACGAGCCTGCTGAGACCAGATGAGTGATCCAGATCTTGTCGCACGCCATCAAACTTGCCCTGCAGGTCAATCGGCAGGGTCTCTAGTACACGTCCTGCTCGGGCCTCTTCCGCGTAGCCTGTGCGCCTCTCCCAGGAGCGCAAGTTGGCCACGTAGATCTTCAGGTGCTCCATCCCGGGCCACACTGGCGGCGCCGAGAAGTCGCGGCTGGGCTGGTCTCGCTTGACAGGCCCGAGTGCTGCTCGACTGTCCCACCAGTCATCGCACTCCCAATCCCATCCTGTCTCGTCTGACCAAGACCAGCCTCTCCAGGACCACCACCCTCGTCCCCGGGTCGAGTCCTGTTCTCCCGTGGTGTTGTCGGTCTGGTCTCTCGTGCCGTCTTGGAAGCCTGACACGGCCTCGGCGGCCCTCGGAGCCTCTGCAGCATCCCTGCGCTCTCCCTCTGCGGCCTCGTCCACGCTCCGGCTACCATTGTTGGAAGACATGAGAGCGACAAGGATGCATGGAATACAAAGAGATTTTTTCAGTCGGCCCCGGAGGTCCCGGGCAGTACACACGCTCCTCGTGCGAGCACGCATCTAGGCCAAAATGACTGTGGCAAACCCATCAGCAATCCTATCTGTTCCAAAGAGCATTGGGGGTGGGGTGGAGAGACACGACAGTGCTGGCTGGGGGGGGCGCATGTGGACATTGCCACTGGGGCCTTAGGCGGAACTCCCTATCGGCCACGAAACGCTGTGCTGTGTGGGAGGGACGCATGTCGACACAGCCACTGAGGCCTCAGATGGAGCTCCCTATGGAGCCCCGCTTCGCTGTGCTGGGTGGGGGAACCGCATGTGGACACCATCCTTGGGGCCTTCGGTGGAGTTCCCTATGGGGCCACAAAGCGCTGTGCTGGGGGGGGGGATGCATGTGGACACCGCCACTGATGTCTTAGGTGGAGCTCCCGATGGGGCCACGAAACGCTGTGCTGGGTGGGGGGGGCGCATGTGGACACCGCCACCGGAACCGTCGGTGGAGCGCCGTATGGGGCCACGAAGCGGAGCGCTGGGTGATGGAGACGCATGTTGACACCGCCACTGAGGCCTCAGGTGGAGCTCCGTATGGGGCCACGAAGCGCTGTGCTGGATGGGGGAGGCAGATGTGGACACTGCCACTGGGGCCTTAGGTTGAGCTCCGTGTGGGGCCACGAAACACTGTGGTGGGGAGAAGCATGCGACCACTGCCACTGGGACTTTTGGTGGAGCGCCCTATGGGGTCACGAAGCGTGCGACGTTTGTGCCAATGTGGAGGAGAGGCGGCGTGCGAATCATGCCACTGGGGCCTTCGGTGGAATTTCCTATAGGGCCATGCAACGTACACTGGTATCTTCTGTTGAAAAACTCCCTCCCGCCAAGCTGGGTTTCACATTTTTTCCCGGAAAGGGCGTGGGCCCAGGGTTCTCTTTTAGTAGGTAAACCTGTCCCCCGGTGCCAACTTGAGGGAGGCCGGCGAATTTTTTCCCTGATAAATAACGAGGTCGAAGGAGGCCGGCGAATTAAAATTTGAGGATGTCTCGAGCGAAACGCTTGTTTTTGAAATCCCGATCGATAAATCACAGGGTGCGGGCCACTTTTTCGTGTGTTGAGGATGTCTCGAGCGAAACGCTTGCTCCGCAGAGTTTGCCGAGGATGTCTCGAGCGAAACGCTTGTTTTGCAGAGCCGACCGCGACGCGGAAAAGCGCCCCGCGCGAAGGAATTTCGATGATGTCTCGACTAATTCGTTTGTTTTTGTACGATTTCCTGGAATTTTGGCAGGATGTCTCGAGCGAAATGCACGACCCCACCCTAGCACGACCATACCCCAGCACGACCACACCCCAGCACGACCAGACCCCAGCACGACCCCACCCCAGCACGACCCCACCCCAGCACGACCATACCCCAGCACGACCACACCCCAGCACGACCCGACCCCAGCACGACCCTACCCCAGCAAGACCACACCCCAGCACGACCACACCCCAGCACGACCTCACCACAGCACGACCACGCCCCAGCACGACCACGCCCCAGCACGACCACGCCCCAGCACGACCACCCCCAGCACGACCACCCCCCACGACCACCCCACGACACCCCACGACCACACCCAGCACGACCACACCCCAGCACGACCACCCCAGCACGACCACCCCAGCAAGACCACACCCCAGCACGACCACACCCCAGCACGACCTCACCACAGCACGACCACACCCCAGCACGACCACGCCCCAGCACGACCACGCCCCAGCACGACCACGCCCCAGCACAACCACCCCCCAGCACGACCACCCCCCCAGCACGACCACACCCCAGCACGACCACCCCCCAGCACGACCACACCCCAGCACGACCACTCCCCAGCACGACCACACCGCCTTGGTTGAGTGGTTGCCTGTCGTCGTGGAATGTTTCGTGGGGTGTCTCGTGGAATGTTTCGCGGGGTGTCTCCTGGAATGTTTCGTGAGGTGTCTCGCGGAATGTTTCGTGAGGTGTCTCGTGGGATGTTTCGTGAGGTGTCTCGTGGGATGTTTCGTGAGGTGTTGCCCCGTTGGGTATCGTGAAAACGTGCCCATGCTCCACATGTCTATATCCCTTTCCGGGTTCGTGGGTCCATCATGTTACATTTCGGTAGCGAATTCCCGAAAGCTGGCCCAGTTTTTTAACGCTTACATTTTTTTCTTGATATTCCTCCGGACCTTTGCGGATCTTCTCCCAGATCTTCCTCAAGACCTTCCTCTTGATCTCCCCCTAGATATCCCCCTAGATCTTCCTCCAGATCTTCCCCAGATCTTCCCAGATCCTCCCCCGATCTTCCTCCGGATCTTACTCCAGATCTTTCCTGGATCTTTTTCCAGGTATTCCCCGGATCTTCATTGATTTTCACCCAGATCTTCTTCCAGATCTTCGCCCAGATCTTCCCCAGATCTTCCTGGATCTTCCCCAGATCTTCAGGCAGATCTTCACCAAGATCTCTCCCCTTTTCGGCGCACCTCTCACACGGTCCGCGGTCCCACAAAGAGCTCCACCGAAGGTTCCCGCGGGAAAGTTTGCATGCAATTCCACCCCACAGTTCGGCGCACCTCTCACACGGTTCGTGGCCCCGTAGGGAGCTCCACCGAAGGCTCCAGTGGGAAAGTTTAAATGCAGTTCCACCCCTCATTTCGGCGCACCCCTCACACGTTTCGTGGCCCCATGGAAAGCTCCACTGAAGGCCCTAGTGGGAAAGTTCACACGCAGTTCCACCCCCCATTTCGGCGCACCCCTCACACGGTTCGTGGCCCCATAGGGAGCTCCACTGAAGGACATAGTTCCGGCCCCGATTTCGGCACACCTCTCGCGCGTTTCGTGGCCCCATAGGGAGTTCCATCGAAAGCCCCAGTGGCAGGGTTTGCATGCGGTTCCACCCCCCATGTCGGCACACCCCTCACACGCCTCGTGGCACCATAGGGAGCTCCACCGAAGGCCCCAATGGCAGGGTTCGCATGCGGTTCCCCGCCCATTTCGGCACACCCCTCACGCGTTTCGTGGCACCGTCGGGAGTTCCAACGAAGGCCCCACAGGGAAAGTGTGCAAGCAGTTCCACACCCCATTTCGACGCACCCTTCATACGGTCCGTGGCCCTATGTATGACTCCACCGAAGGCCCCAGTTGCAGGGTTCGCATGCAGTTGCACCCCCACTTCGGCTCATCTCTCATATGTTCCGTCGCCCAATCGGGAGCTTTACCGAAGACGATGCAACCAGGCACGGAACTCACAACTGCATATGGTTGGGTCTTTCGCCAGGCTAATTTGAGGTTTTTTCCCGGAAAGGGCGTGGGCCCAGGGTTCTCTTTTAGTAGGTAAACCTGTCCCCCGGTGCCAACTTGAGGGAGGCCGGCGAATTTTTTCCCTGATAAATAACGAGGTCGAAGGAGGCCGGCGAATTAAAATTTGAGGATGTCTCGAGCGAAACGCTTGTTTTTCAGAATTTCTTGAGGATGTCTCGAGCGAAACGCTGGTTTTGCAGAGTTGAGGATGTCTCGAGCGAAACGCTTGTTTTCAGAATTTGCTGAGGATGTCTCAAGCGAAACGCTGGTTTTGCAGAGCCGACCGCGACGCGGAAAAGCGCCCCGCGCGAAGGAATTTCGATGATGTCTCGACTAATTCGTTTGTTTTTGTACGATTTCCTGGAATTTTGGCAGGATGTCTCGAGCGAAATGCACGACCCCACCCTAGCACGACCATACCCCAGCACGACCACACCCCAGCACGACCAGACCCCAGCACGACCCCACCCCAGCACGACCCCACCCCAGCACGACCATACCCCAGCACGACCACACCCCAGCACGACCCGACCCCAGCACGACCCTACCCCAGCAAGACCACACCCCAGCACGACCACACCCCAGCACGACCTCACCACAGCACGACCACACCCCAGCACGACCACGCCCCAGCACGACCACGCCCCAGCACGACCACGCCCCAGCACGACCACCCCCCAGCACGACCACCCCCCCAGCACGACCACCCCCCAGCACGACCACCCCCCAGCACGACCACACCCCAGCACGACCACTCCCCAGCACGACCACACCCCAGCACGACCACACCCCAGCACGACCACACCCAGCACGACCGACCCGATCGATAAATCACAGGGTGCGGAGCACCCCAGCACGAACCCACCCCAGCACGACCCCACCCACGAGCACGACCACACCCCAGCACGACCACAGCACGACCACACCCCAGCACGACCACACCCCAGCACGACCCCACCCCAGCACGACCCCACCCTAGCACGACCACACCCCAGCACGACCACACCCCACCCCAGCACGACCCCACCCCAGCACGACCCCACCCCAGCAAGACCACACCCCAGCACGACCGCACCCCAGCACGACCTTACCACAGCACGACCACACCCCAGCACGACCACGCCCCAGCACGACCACGCCCCAGCACGACCACGCCCCAGCACGACCACGCCCCAGCACGACCACGCCCCAGCACGACCACCCCCAGCACGACCACCCCCCAGCACGACACCCCCCACGACCACCCCCCAGCACGACCACCCCCCAGCACGACCACACCCCAGCACGACCACTCCCCAGCACGACCACACCGCCTTGGTTGAGTGGTTGCCTGTCGTCGTGGAATGTTTCGTGGGGTGTCTCGTGGAATGTTTCGCGGGGTGTCTCGTGAAATGTTTCGTGAGGTGTCTCGTGGAATGTTTCGTGAGGTGTCTCGTGGGCTGTTTCGTGAGGTGTCTCGTGGGATGTTTCGTGAGGTGTTGCCCAGTTGGGTATCATGAAAACGTGTCCATGCTCCACATGTCTATATCCCTTTCCGGGTTCGTGGGTCCATCATGTTCGGGTCAACTTGTCGCTGCGAAGTGTGTTCGGCCTAAGCCGCGGATCCAGATTCCCAACTTTTGGTATGCACTTGAAAGCGTCGCTTCTTTTACAATATTGCATGTGCGTTGGTTTTCTGGGTGGGTCGTCCCATGGGCGAGGCGTGGCTGTCGCATTCGACCCGTGCCCCAGGGCTTCGGTGTTCGGCCTTGATTTTCGCCGCTGCGTCTTGCGATTCACGTCGGTCTTCGGCCTCGGCATTCGTCTTCGGCCTCGGTCTTGCGACGCCGTCGGTCTGTGGCCCCATCCAACGAGGCACAACATGGTACGTCGACCTCGGCTTTGTGACGGGGGTGGCGGTCTTGATTCCCTGAGTTCTGCGTGCGCCATCGCTCGCCGACAGCGCGGTCGCCCGCGAGCCCCGCGACGCGCGGCTCGTTTCATGGCGCGCGGCGCCAACGGTTTCCTTCCCGCAGAGCGCGCGATCACGCGCTTGTTTGTATGAGTGCTGGCCCGTGCCGCGCAGCGTGAGGCATAAAGACACACGCGCACCGAGGTGTCGATGTCGCACGCTGTTTGCGCGGGGATTCGCCATGCACAGCCAAGGGACGTGGGCGGGCTCTCGGAAGGTGGCACCGCGCGCGCGTCGCCGAGTGCGTTTCACGCTGCGTCCAGCTGCCAGACGCCAGTCTCGCCACCGCGCCAGTCCAGCATTGAGGGCGGCGGCTGCTGGCATGATGATGATGACGACGATGATGACGGCGACGCTGTCTATGATGATGACGACGAGGACGGCGATGGTGATGATGATGTGCTTTCATGGAGCTCACTCGGGGCTTATCAGGGCAGTCTTGGGCTCCTGTGGGGCAGTCGCGCGGGTCGCTTGCGGTTCTCTTGGGTTGTTCTGGGCTTCTCTTGAGCCGTATTGGGTTTTTCTTGCGGCCTTCGTGGGGGCGTCTGGGAGGCGTTTGGGTCCGTCGGGGGTCAAAGAGCCCTCCGGGCCTGTCTTGGATCCTTTGGGGGGCCGCGCATGCTGTCTATGGGCTCTCCTGGGGACGTCCTGTGCCGTCTAGGGGGCCACATGTTGTGCCGAGGCCACCTTGGAGGTTTCCTGGCTCATTTTGGACGAATCCGGCGCCGTCCTAGGGCAGCGCTGGGGGCTTCGCTGGCCGTTTCGAGCTGACGGAATCCCGGGACAATTTTTCCCGGAAAGGGCGCCGGCCCAGGGTTCTCTTTTAGTTTGTAAACCTAATCCCCCGGTGCCAACTTGAAGGAGGCCGGCGGATTTTTTCCCTGATAAATATCGAGGTCGAAGGAGGCCGGCGGATTAAAATTTGAGGATGTCTCGAGCGAAACGCTTGTTTTTGAAATCCCGATCGATAAATCACAGGGTGCGGGCCACTTTTTCGTGTGTTGAGGATGTCTCGAGCGAAACGCTTGCTCCGCAGAGTTTGCCGAGGATGTCTCGAGCGAAACGCTTGTTTTGCAGAGCCGACCGCGACGCGGAAAAGCGCCCCGCGCGAAGGAATTTCGATGATGTCTCGACTAATTCGTTTGTTTTTGTACGATTTCCTGGAATTTTGGCAGGATGTCTCGAGCGAAATGCACGACCCCACCCTAGCACGACCATACCCCAGCACGACCACACCCCAGCACGACCAGACCCCAGCACGACCCCACCCCAGCACGACCCCACCCCAGCACGACCATACCCCAGCACGACCACACCCCAGCACGACCCGACCCCAGCACGACCCTACCCCAGCAAGACCACACCCCAGCACGCACGACCTACCACAGCAACGACCTCACCCCAGCACGACCACACCCCAGCACGACCAGCCCCAGCCCACGCCCAGCACGACCACGCCCCAGCACGACCACCCCCCAGCACGACCACCCCCCACGACACCCCCCAGACCACACCCAGCACGACCACTCCCCAGCACGACCACACCCCAGCACGACCACACCCCAGCACGACCACACCCAGTCGCACCCCCGTGGAATGTTTCGTGGCGTGTCTGGTTGAGTGGTTGCCTGTTCGTGGGGTGTCTCGTGGAATGTTTCACGGGTGTCTCGTGGAATGTTTCGTGAGGTGTCTCGTGGAATGTTTCGTGAGGTGTCTCGTGGGATGTTTCGCGGGGTGTCTCGTGGGATGTTTCGTGAGATGTCGCCCAGTTGGGTATCGTGAAAACGTGACCATGCTGCACATGTCTTTATCCCTTTCCGGGTTCGTGGGTCCATCATGTTCCCGGAAAGGGCTCAGGCCCAGGGTTCTCTTTTTGTATGTAAACATAGTCCCCCGTGCCCAACTTGAAGGAGGCCGGCGGATTTTTTCCCTGATAAATATCGAGGTCGAAGGAGGCCGGCGGATTAAGATCTGAGGATGTCTCAGGCGAAACGCTTGTTTTTGAAATCCCGATCGATGAATCACAGGGTGCGGACCACCCCAGCACGACCACACCCCAGCACGACCCCACCCCAGCACGACCACACCCCAGCACGACCACACCCCAGCACGACCACACCCCAGCACGACCACACCCCACCACACCCCACACGACGATCACACCCCACCACGACCACACCCCAAACAACGACCCGATCGATGAATCACAGGGTGCGGACCACCCCAGCACGACCACACCCCAGCACGACCCCACCCCAGCCAACGACCACCCCCCAGCACGACCACGCCCCAGCACGACCCCACGACCCACACCCCCAGCACGACCACACCCCAGCACGACCACACCCCAGCACGACCCCACCCCAGCACGACCACCCCCCCAGCACGACCACACCCCAGCACGACCCCCCCAGCACGACCACACCCCAGCACGACCACACCCCAGCACGACCACACCCCAGCACGACCACACCCCAGCACGACCACACCCCAGCACGCACCCACCCCCCAGCACGACACGCCCAGCACGCCCACGACCCCAGCACGACCACACCAGCACGACCACACCAGCGACCACAGCACGACCACACCCCAACACGACCACACCCCACCACGATCACACCCACCCGACCACAACCCAGCACGACCCGATCGATGAATCACAGGGTGCGGACCACCCCAGCACGACCACACCCCAGCACGACCCCACCCCAGCACGACCACACCCCAGCACGACCGCGCCCCAGCACGACCACACCCCAGCACGACCACACCCCAACACGACCACACCCCACCACGATCACACCCCACCACGACCACACCCCAGCACGACCACACCGCCTTGGTTGAGTGGTTGCCTGTCGTCGTGGAATGTTTCGTGGGGTGTCTCGTGGAATGTTTCGCGGGGTGTCTCGTGGAATGTTTCGTGAGGTGTCTCGCGGAATGTTTCGTGAGGTGTCTCGTGGGATGTTTCGTGAGGTGTCTTGTGGGATGTTTCGTGAGGTGTTGCCCCGTTGGGTATCGTGAAAGCGTGCCCATGCTCCACATGTCTATATCCCTTTCCGGGTTCGTGGGTTCATCATGTTTCCCAAAATCAATGAAGAGCCACATGAAGATTTGCGCGCGTCGTCTCTTGGGTCATTCGGGGGGGTTGCTGGGGCCTTTTTGAGCCGTCCTGGAAAGTATATGGGGGCTTCTTCGAACCATCTTGACTCCGTCTTGGGCCTCCGCGCGGCCATCTTGGTTCGTCTTGGAGCCATCCTTGGCCGACTAAGCAAGAACCTGGGGTCATCTCGGCGGCCGCGGTGGCCTTCCTTTGCTGTCTCGGAAGACTTGGAGAGCCTTTGGGAGTTCACGCGGCCGCCCAAGCGCGGCGCGCGGGGAAGCATGCGACGAGGCGGGGGGGGGCCCAGACGAATGGAGAACCCCTACCAGGCAGCACTCGGCATTCGAACGCTCCACAATCGCGGCGGCGCTGAGCCGCATGGCGCGCGCCGGCGCGATGGAGGCGGCCCCGCCGCCGCCGCGCGCGCGACGGCGCAAAGGGCGATCGCGTTGGATTTTCCGCGCGCGCGATGGCCCATCACCTCCGCCCCTGGAAAACGCAACGCGTGCTGCCTTCCGTCGGACGTGCTTCTGAGGCCGCTGGTGTCTTCCATCGAGTCATGGCCGAGTCTCGCCCGCCACTTGCCCTCGCGGTTCCGTGCGAGGTGCGAGGTGGACGTCTGCGCGGTCTACCTGGGGCGGTCAAACGGCGGTTGGGTGGCCAATCCACGTCGGTCAGCGCGCGGTTGGGCGGGCAGTCGGGGGGTCAACTCGGGGGGTCAACGCGCGGCCAGGCGGTTAATGCGGGGCTGGGCGGTCAATTCGGCGCGTCAGATCGGTCGGTCAGAGCGCGGCTGGGTTGTCAACGCGCGGATGGGCGGTCAAACCAGGCGGTTAACTCGGTCGGTCAACGCGCGGCGGGGCGTTCAACCCGCGGCTGGGCGTTCATTTCGGCCGATCAACTCATGCGCGCTTCGGCCGATCAACTGGGCCGGCCACTTTGGCTGATGAGCTCGTCAACGCGTGCTCGTGGTCAACTCGGCCGATCAACTCGGCCGATCAATTCGGTGAACCAACTCGGCCGATCAACTCGGCCGATCAATTTGGCCGATGCCAACTCGGCCGATGCCAACTTGGCCGATCATTTCGGCCGATCGATCCCGCCGATCAATTCAGCTGGGCCGATCGGCCAGTGAACTTGGTCGGTTAAATCGGGCGGCCAGCTCGAGGGCGGGGTCAACTCGGGCGGTCAATTCGGGTGCAGGCGCCCACGCGCGCCGCGGGTGCCTGGGCGCACCCCCCCACGCGCGCCGCGGTCGCATGGGCGCGCCCACCCGCGCTCGCGGTGGATGCCGGATTGTTTCCCGGAAAGGGCGCAGGCTCAGGTTTTTTTTGGGGGGGGGTTGCTCCCGGGTCTGACGGCTGTAGGGCCGGCGAATTTCTTTTTGCGATAAATAACGAGGTCGCGTAGGGCTGGCGAATTAAAATTTCAGGATGACCCTATTGAAACGCTTGTTTTTTTATTTCAGAATGTGTTGAGGATGTCTCGAGCGAAACGCATGTTTTGCGTTATGGATTGTCCTCCCCTGGGGTCCTGAATTCAGAGGATCACTCAAGTGAAATGCTTGTTTTCACGTGCCCAGGTCTTGAGGATGTCTCGAGCGAGACGCTTGGTTTCACGCCTCCAGGTTGCCCAGACAGATGTCTTGCATGAGGATTTGTTGAGGATGTCTCGAACCAGAGGCTCGTTTTCACGCGTGCAGGTCGCCCAGGCGGATATCTAGCATGAGGATGCGTCGAGGAAGTCTCGATCGAAACGCTTGTTTGCACGCGTCCAGGTTGCCCAGGCGGATGTCTAGCACGAGGATGTGCTGAGAATTTCTTGAGCGAAACGCGTGTTTTCACGTGTCCAGGTCGCCCAGGCACAGCACAGCCCTCGGCGCGGTACATCAATATCGATACCCTTAGCATTGCAGCCTGGCGTGTTGCCTGGCACGTTCCGCGGAGCGCCCCGTGGCGTGCCCCCCTAGCACGTCGCGCGGTGCACGTCCATTGGCACATTCCGTAGGGCGTCCCCTTGGCACGTCCCGAGGCGCGTGCCCATGGCACGTCCCCTGGCATGTCGCCCGGCGCGTCCCTTCGGACGTTCCGCGGCGCGCCCTCCCGGCACGTCCCCCTATCTGCTCAGGCAGCTCGAGCTTAAGAGCCAGATCAGTTCGGTCAGGACTCGGATGCAAAAAGGATCCGATCCACAACGCTATATATAGAGCACAATCGCGGCATGGCGCATCGTAGTTCAGCACGGCCAGCACAGCGCACCCGTCCGCACGGTACATCAATATCGATACATTCAACATTGCATTTTGGCACGTTCCTTGGCGCGTTCGCGCGCGCGGCGGCGCTGGGCCGGCGTGCGCAAGGAGACGTAATTGCGGCGGCCCTTGCGCCGCCGCGCGCGCGGCTGCGCTGAGCCGTCCGGCGCAGAAAATCGCAGCGAGGCTGGCTCTGCGTTTCCGCGCGCGCGGTGGCGCTAGGCTGTCGCTCGCGGAGAAACGCAACGGGGGGCGCCTCTGCGCCGCCGCGCGCGCGGCAGGCCTTGGCCGCCGCGCGCTTTAAACGCAGCGCGAGCCGTTCCTGCGCCTCCGCGCGCGTGGCGGCGTTTGTCTGTCGCGCGCGAAGAAATTTGACGATTGCGACTTTTGCGCCGCAGCGCTTGCGGCGGCGCTGGGCTGCTTGCGTATAGAAGCGCAATGGAGGCGGCCCCTGCGCCGCTGCGCGCGCGCGCGGCGCCCGCGGGCCGCCCCGCGCGGAAAGCGCAGCGCGGGCGGCCTCTGCGCCGCCGCGCGCGCGGCGGCGTCCGGGCGTCGCTCGTGGAACAGCGACGGGGCAGCCTCTGCGCCGCTGCGCGCGCGGCGCAGCGTGGGCCGTCTTGCGCGGAGACATCGACGTCGGGTTGTCGTGTCAGTTCCGACGCTACGGCTGTGGGTTTCCACCGTTGGCGTCCAATAGCATCTCGTGGAAACGCGGTCCTGTTGTGGGCTCCCTTGTCTGGTCGTGAACCCTGCTGTGTTCCACGGGCGTTGATGTGCCCAATTGTTTGCCAGCGTATTAGCGCAGGGTGCACCATCTCATCATGCGCGGCGTTTTTTCGCATGTCTTTGAAGGTAGTTTGCGCATGCCGATTTTGTCATGTGCTCAAACGTGTTAGACCGCCGTTTGTCATCGAACCCTGGGAGACGACCTCAGATTGTGCATTTCTAGATGGAAGTCATGCTGGGCCCGCGGTGCAACGAAAACCTGGATCGGAAATTCCGCGTACCAAGCGCACGTCGACGCGACAAAGGGCGAAGCAAGAGCCACGGCGACCGGCGACTACGACGACCCTCCTGACGTCCTTGCGGGCTCCACTTGCCCCCCCAGACAATCCCAACGCTTATCTGTGACTGCAATCTCGTGGCTGTCGGTTGGCTGGATGTTGGCGCCCGTATTCTGCACAAGAGACTTCATGCATGTTCATATGGGGTTGGCATCGACCGAAGGTGTTGCAGGCATGGCAGGAACCAAGTGTTGTCGTATCAACTTGTGTACCTCTAGAGCCACATTTTCACTGTGTAAACGACGGTCTTCTCAGCATCCGGTTGAAGATGAGTGATGGGCACTCTCGGTACCTCTGACGGAGATGTGAAGGATAATATATGCACGCCGCTTCAAGGAAACTTCTCACTCGGCTAGTGTAGCAACGCCGAATGCAGTACCGACGAGGCCATGCGGCCTTCAATTTGTAGGACGTCAAGACTCTTAGCGACGATGTCTGCAAGGTAGACCCTGCCATCAAAGAGTGTGGCGAATTCGAGGAATGGAAGAGGGTGCTTATAGAGCACAGGCTTCAGGCAGGTCGTTCCGATGGGGCACATCGAGGTACCAGTCAGAATCGGAAAGCCCTTGGGCGACTCGGCCGGGCTTCGTCGGGGCGGGCCCGCATGCCCAGAGAGGAGTTAGCCATGGCAGCACTGGGGGCCACGGAACGACGATGCGCAGCGGCATTCGCCGAGCCTTCGTTGGCCGTCGCGGGTGATGTTTGATCGCGTTGACGGCAGTAGTCTTGTTGACAGTCCTCGTTGACAGTCCGCCCCGAGTTCTGCGTGGCCGCAGTTCCGAGATTAAAATGGCGGTTCAATATGACACAAATGTCGCAGATCGTTCGTTCCTCAAGCATTTTGGAGGCGCCTTGCAGACATTTTGAAACCATCATGGAACAATGTTGCAAGCCGTATTGGCCTTTTGGGGGTTTTCTTAAAGGTCTTAGTGAGGCTCCTCTAAGGGGTTTGGGAGATCTTGGCGCCTTCGTAGGATCATCTCGGACCCCGTTGCTTAAAGAAGAGGGCGGCTGCACTCGGGGCCCCCCTCGCGGAACCCTCACACCCGCCTCTCGGGCCCTTCTTGGGGCGCTCTGGGGCGCCTCGTGGGCGCTCTTGGGGCCGTCCTGGGGCCTTCTCTGACCCCTCTTGGGGCTCTCTTGGGCCATCCCGGGGCAATCTTGAGTCCTCAGGCGTCCATCGGAGGCGAAAAGGTGAGAATGCAAGCAACTATGGTTTGCCCTAGGTGTTTGAAGTATGTTGGCTTCTTCGGGGGGTCCTCGGAGAGCTCGGAGAGCACTGCTCTTCATCCCCCTCCTCCGACGAGCTCAAGACGGGTTCAAGACGAGACCGTCTTGAGCCCGTCTTGGGGCCTCTTGGAAGCATATCGGACGCTATCTCAAACCATGTCTGGCTATCTGGAGCCATCTTTGAAGCCGTCTTGGGTTCTCGGAGGCGCATTTGAAACGGTCTTGGGCCATCTTGGACGCTCCACCCCCTGGGCCCACCCCCATCCAGGCCCAGGGAGGGGGGGGTAAACTTTCCCGAAGAGGGGAAGGAGGACCTGGAATAGGAAACGCCCTGGACCACCCGCGCCCAGAGGGCTGGTGGGTGTTCCATGCCCCCTCGCTCCCGTCCTCTCTGCTACGCACGGTTGCCTGATTATACACGAGTTTCTGCTCGCCCCCTTTCTACAATACCTTGAGGAGTGAGGGCCGTTTCGGAGTAAGCAGGCTGGAGGCCCTGATCAGACCACGGGCCCGAGCGGCTGTCAAACGGCATGTTGCTGTTCGCGCTGCTGGGGGGCCTGTCATCCTTCGTGCGTTCCTCTGTCTCCTCCCGATCCTCCTCCTCCCATCCCCCTTCTTCCTCCTCCTGCGCTTCCTCTGCCTGTCGCCCTCGTAGTGCAGCCGGGCGCCTTCTGGGCTAGGCTGCGCGCGGGGACCATACGTTCACGTTGTCGTTCGCCTTCTTATCATGATCATCGTGTGTTGTCTTCCTACTCCATCTCCTTGTCCACCTGGTGCTGCTTCCCCTCTTACCCCCGAGTTCCATCGGCATATTCCAGCTCGAACTGGATAGTCTGAACGGCGGCACCACCGCGAAGATGGTTAGCTCAGTGGCTACGAAGGGCGTGAATCCAGTCCCAGGGGGGGGAGGGCAGGGAGCCAGCATGAGCGAGCAAGCGAGCGTGCGCGGGAGGAGGAGGAGGAGGAGGAGGAGGAGGAGGAGGAGGAGGAGGAGGAGGAGGAGGAGAGCGAGGAGGAGGAGGAGGACCAGTGTGAACCCAAGATTCAGCAACGACGTTGGAACCCACCCTCCCTCCAAGCTCCCTCTCCATAGGCGCCTACAAGGGTTCCTGTCCATTGAGGTACGTGCCCCGTTGGCGGACAATCGTGTGAAAGTCCTGCAGCCTGCCAAAACAGCAGGACTTCAACGCCACGAGTCAACCTGATTGTTGCGTCTTAACGTTCTTGAATGCCAGACCACCAATCCTGAGGTTTGAGCACCGCGCACCAATGCAAATATTGCCCACAGATCATCCTGACCCGCTCCGACACACCATTTCTGGTACGCTGGCCATGAGAACAAGTTAAACCCTTGCAAAGTCTGAACACGAATTTGCGCGGCGCTGAGGCGAGAGCGACATGTCTTGAAAAGGAACCGCCCTCAATCCGTGAAGCTCCTGTAAATGTTTAAAAAGAATATGCGAGGCGCCTAGGCGAGACCCACAGTTTGAATACTAACCGCCCTAAACTCCGTGCATATCTTCGTCACCAAAATGCGCGGCGCCAAGGCTAGAACCACATGGTGAGAACGACCCGCCCTCAACCCGTGAAGCTCGTCCAACGTTTTGGAACGAAAGTGTGCGGCGCTAAGGCGAGAGTCACATCTTTGAACACGACCCGTCCTCATTCCGTGAAGATCTTGCAAGTTGTTGAGACGGCGCTCTTTGGTCACATTTTGGACGCGGCCCGCCCTCCATCTGAAGCGTTTTTCAGTTTTTCAGTTTGAGGCTCATAAGTGGTAAGGAAGTCTCAGGCGACACGCCCGGCCCGCCCTTCTGACTGGCGTCGGGGTGCGACAAGGAGGATATTCCCATAAGGAAAAGGAACGGAGGAGCAGGAGGAGGAGGAGGAGGAGAAGGAGAAGGAGCAGGAGCAGGAGCAGGAGCAGGAGCACGAACAGGAGCAGGCAGGAACAGGAGCAGGAGGACGAGAAGAGAGACAGACAGAGGGAGACAGAGAGGGAGATAGAGAACGAGAGAAATAGAGAGAGAGAGAGAGAGAAAGACATACGCAGGTGAATTTAAGCATTTGGGGGTATGTTAGCTGGGGAGGTGATCTGCGTGCTCTAAACTGCCCCAAACGGCGTGCTGGGATCCAGCCCCCGCGGGCCCAGCACTCCATCAGGCCAAGGCCCTTCGGGCCCAGCACTGCCCAGCACCTTCGAAAACAGCCTCTTCAAACGCAGCGCCCGTTCAGTTCAGCATCAAAAATCAGGCATCAAAAAAATATCATGTTCAAAGGAACGAGCTGAAAAAAAACAGCGTTCACGCGCATCAGTGGTGTAAAATCGAACTCAAAAATCACTGTTGTTGAGACAAACACACTCGAAAAAAATCACCGATTCTGAACCGATGGTTGATTTGGTTGCACGAAAAAACAACAACACACTCCCGCAGAGCACCCACGGCTGCGCTGACATTGCAACATGCACAAGAAATACGCATCAGTTTCCGCAGCCATTTTGGTTTTGCAGCTCGTTTCGTTTGCTCTGCCGTGGCATGATGTGATGGAAAATGACTTGGCACGGGCTTTGCTTACCCATGGGACGTCTGGAGATTCTCTGAGGGGATGCCGAGTTCACTTGACAAAAACTGCGATTGAACATGTTCTGTCGGTGTTTTGTGGACGGCAACCAGCTATTCGCCTGATTTCAAGATTGTCTAACTCTTCTGGGACGTACACAATCCTGGATGTTTGGAGTGCATTACAGATGAGCGCACTTGGAGGGATACCTAACCGTCGAAATACATTATTGGAGATCGATCGGGCAGTCACTCGACACCTCAGAGAGAAGCCTCGTGCTCTGGCGCAACCCTGTACCCCTTCGGCGTCGTATCGTTCTGCGACATCGTCAGAATCCCTGGTCCCAGCTCACGGCCCGAGCATCGGCGACGGCATCCTCGTCGGCGACTGTGAGTCCCCAGGGGCCCCGATGACACCTGGGACGCCCTGCTCTGGTATGTCTTCGTCTTCTTCGTCGTCGTCATTGGCGTCGCAGAGGAGGCGAGAAATGGTGCTGAGTAGTTTGCGCAATATGGATTCTCAACAGATGGCGGACACGATTTGTAAACTTCATGCGTCTCTCGTGTGTGCCAGAACGAACCGCGATAAATGGAGGGCCGACTGTCGAAGCCTACAGCACGTCAATGAGAAACTGAACAAAAAAGTGTCGATATTGGAAAGTAAGCTGGCTCCATCAACATATTATAAGTCTGACAAAGAGTTCGAGGGCAGAAAATTCCACAGGATTTCCGACTCTGGCATGTACCGATTGGGGATCAAGAGGTCTTTGGGGTACCAAAGCTGCGTATCGACTGCCTCAATCCTCGGCGTCCAGACCACCAGGTACACAGTCGCCAAGGCCGAGGAGATTACGAGGGCAGCATTCTATTCGCAGACTCAAGTTTGGTATTACCAGAAGCACGCGATGCTTCGTGAACTTGCTTCCTTCATCCTACTCTATCAGGACCTATGGGGACCCAAATTGGAAAGGAGAAGGAGGAGGAAGAGGAGGAGTGAAGATGAGGGGGAGGAGGAGGAGGAGGAGGAGGAGGAGGAGGAGGAGGAGGAGGAGGAGGAGAAGAGGGAGAAGGACCAGGGGGAGGAGGAGGGGGAGGAGAAGGGAGGAGAAGGGAGGAGAAGGGAGGAGGAGGAGGAGGAGGAGGACGAGGAGGAGGAGGAGGAGCAGCAGCAGCAGCAGCAACAGCGGCAGCAGCAGAGGAGTATTACGAGAGGCACACACCATGTTATCAGATAGGGGCGATGTCGGCACGTACTTGTTGACTCTCTGTGGTGCGCTTAGGCTTTCTTGGGGTCCCTGGGACCATCGGAGGGTGGGGGTGGGGGGAGTCAGATATGTTATCATTGCGCCTTTTTGCATCCTGACATCTTCTGCTGATCGACCCCCGACCCCTACCCCACCCAGCCAGAACGTAGAGCGCCGCAGAGCCACTATCCCCGCCCCCTCGGCCTGCTCATAGCACGTGCATCCCTGTTCGCCCTCATCCACGCTCCGGTCCTCCTCCTCCTCCCCCTCATCCCCCATCCTCCTCCTCCTCCTCCTTCCTCCTTCTCTTCCTCCTCCTCCTCCTCGACTCCTCCTCCTCCTCCTCCTCCTCCTCCTCCTCCTCCTCCTCCTCCTTGTGATGTGCCCGATTTTGACGATCCCTCAGGACAAGCTCGAGGAGCCCCTGCTGAGCTTCAGCCTGCACTCAATATGCGGAGACTCAACGAATTCAGCAGACCGACAATCTCATAAAGTTTTTGCCTCCGACGCTTGGACGAGCTTTCACATTCCGACGCTTCCAAAGCACCTGCACGATCTCCCGGGCGCTGACGTCCTTCTGCCCACCACGGAGTCCATGCATCATTACCCAGATCTGGCATGGAGTGGCATGCGCGATACCGCCGCGATGACTACAGACAAATGGGCCTTTCTTCTTGAAAAAACTGGCATGTATTCTTGGGCATCGTGGCAGATGGCATCGCACTTGATATCCAGCGCCTGCCCAGGCGACGAGAACAACATGCGACAGAGGCTTTCACTTGGAGGCAGCGGCAGCGACATCATACGAATACTTACCTGCATCCAGACGCACCAGGACAGTGGCCACGCCATGTGGAAGCACATCGTTGTGTACCTGGGCGGAACGGACGCTGGTGAGATTGGCGTGAGAAACATCGTCATGCGCACCATGTCGGAGTTTATGTTCATTTGGGTCATCTGGAATTTTTGCTGGATCCACCAAGTGCACCTGGTCGTGAAGAAGGCGATCGCACACTTCGACGGGCTGTACTCACGGATTGCTAAGATGACGAACTGCTGGAGGTCGCCTCACAGGGCTTCTCAGATATATGCGGCATGGTTGCAGGAATACGGCAAGGAAGACGCAGCACGGAGAGCGGGCAGATTGCCTCCACGAGCATTGATCGGTAGATTCGGGGCCACGCTGAAGGCAATCGATTTTTTTTTGCTAGCGTCCAAGGACAAATTGCAGTTCATATATCGCAAGGTTTTCACCAAACGGGACATTCGAAAACGCAACGGTGAGATAGTGGAAGATCCAGACGGAGAAGACTATACCGAGACGCTCGGCCGATGGGAACGAGATGCTGTGAACGCAACCATGGATCATTCAAATTGGACCGAGATGTCATCGCTGTATGTTGCAACTGGGCCCATGACGCACATGTTGTATTGGCTGGAGAAGAAAGCTAGAGACATCAAGCCAAAACTACGGAGGGACGTATTCAATGTTGAGCAGCCGATGGTCACGTCAGTTCTCCAAGATATGGTGTTCACCAAGGTGGACGAGATAGAGGACGAGTTCTACAAGCTGTTCAGTGAGGAAGCCTACGCCGATGCGACGAAGTGGGGTCAAGTATGGGAGTTTGCATCCGCAGGAGGGCTTGACTTAGCCAAGACCCGAGCTTCGTGCATCCAGCTTGCGCTCCAAGAAGCCGCCGACTTCCACATGCGCTTCGCGATTGAGGTCGGGCGCTATCCCTTGAGATTGTTCTGGATGACGCGCCGTTCCCACGACTACGCCTGCAACGCCAGAAGGACTATCAGCAAGGAGCTTCTGGACATTGCCCAGGACGAGGAGCAACGAGGAACGACGCCGTGGAAGATTGGGAAGTGTTGTGCAAGGGAGCTCCAGATCTGTTCTGAGAGTGGCACGTTGCCTTACGACCTGTGGTTATTGTTCGTGGCGATGGCTCGCATGCTCGCGCCTGACACGCAAGAAATAGAAGGCCTCAATTCGATTGTCAAGGTTATCCTCCGAAGGGCCCCTGCCATCGGCCTCGTGCTCTTGTCCGCGCGTCTGACGCTGAAGAAGGAGCTTGCCCGTCTACGGCTCACGCCTCAGTCACAGGAAGATGTCGTTCGCAAATGTCTGCAGGGTCACAATGACGCCAAGGCTGCTCTGCGAGATGCGACTCGTTTCGAAGCTGACCTCTACTTGGGGACGGTCCCGGCGAAGCATCTACATGCGATCGAAGATTGTGACGGGGTCGCTCCACCTCCTGTTCCGCTATGCGACGCTGAACCTCCTCTGCCTTGGCGGCCGAGGAAACGCGCTCGTCGAGCGCAGAAGCAAAAGCAAAAGCAGCAGGAGAGATGCATCGCGAAAATTGCAGGCGCACTGGTCCAGACATTGGGTACTTCACTTCCAGGGTCGACCAGAGCTGTTGCTATCCAGACTGTCGAGGGTGAGAGCAGTATGGATGCTTGGATGGCTGTCAATAGTTATAGAGGACTGCTTTGGTGGGCAAAGTGCTGCTGGCACAAGGAGAAGGACACGGTCGAGTTGATTATCCCATTGGAAATTTCTTCTCTCAAGGACCTCAGCTTCGACATACACACTGCCATGGTAGAGCACGGCGTCGCAGGGCCAACTGCGCTGAAGGTCGTGCGAGTGACGTGGTCTTTCGAGTCGATGCGCAAAGCTAGCGTGAACTTAAGGACGTTCATGGCAGGCCCCCCTACGCCGATCAGTGGCATGTGCACTTGCGCTCGTGGCGGCCATTCTGCCGCCGCCGACGCTGAGTGGGTTGACGCCTTGCGCGAGGCTCTGTTCCGCGATGATCCTGAAGCTGCAAGCGGGGGCGACCAGGGCGATCAGGGCGGGGAGGGCTCGGTCATTGAGAAGGTCGTCGGCGCCAAGGGTCAGCCCGCTGACGGACCTGCCGATGAAGCAAAGGCGAACGAGGTCATCGCATCAGAGATCTCCGCCGGGGACCAGCTGGGAACTGATGCGGAGACGCCCGAAGCCGACGAGGGCATCATGAAGGCTCTTGCCGAGGACGATGCTACGTTGACCTTCGATGACGCTCGTTTGGAAGAAGAGGCAATCCTACATCAAGCAGCTGGCATTATGGAGGTTGGCAGCCCTGCCGACGACGAGGTGCACATCGAGATCGAGCAGCTCATGACTGCCTTGGCTTCGTGGATGGAAAATGTGATTGCTTCGTGTAAGGCCTTGGAATGGGCGCGGCGCATGGGAGCCCCTAAGGACAAAACTATATCTTTGCTGGCAAACTATGAGATCAAAGACATGGGGGAATCCGCAACGGTGTGGATATGGTGGGACAACTACGTTAAACGAGAAGGCAGATTTTTCCAACTCGACGACAACAACGACGTCCCATACAAGAGACCAGCTGACCGCGTCAACATCAAGGACAAAATGGACAATGGAATATACAAACTCATCATTGGAGATACAGCTACTCGAATGGTCCGGGCAGCCGAGTTTATACCAGGCACAGATATTCGTCTCCGACAGCCTATGAACAGCAATGCCAAGCGAGTGTGGGAAATGATTTCGATCAATGTTGATTTGCAGTTGTACAATGTGGAGGGGGCTCTTTGTACATTATGCAGCAAGCATTGGGGGAGCGGGAAGACGTGCAAGTTTTGCCTCGCACCGTACCATGCAGAGTGCATGATGCATCAGAGGGAAGCAGCCTTCGCTGCTCTTGATGTGTTCTCTGGTGGTATCGATGAGCTGGTCGATGAGACGGGTGTTCCGTACGAGTCGATGATGCACAGCGTCGTATCTACCAGCTATTCTTCTGCAGTGCTTGACCAGGTCATGGACGGTCCATATGATTGGACGGCAGTTGTTGAAGGAGCGCTTCCTTTGAAATTTCATCATAATCTGTGTCCATGGTGCTGGGACTTATATGCTAGCTTCAGGCGCCGCCACTGCTGACGCATGCAGCGCAACTGGAGATGTGCTGAGTGATCGGGGGCATGTTCAGCCTCTCCATGCTTGTGGCAACGCTGACTTGGAACTCGGGGATCAGCGAGTCAGCTGGCCAGCAGGCAAGCACATGTCATCTTCCTCCTCCTTCTCCCCCTCCTCCTCCGCTACTCGTCATCCTGCTCCTGCTCCTGCTCCTGCTACTCCCGCCTCAGGACTCCTGGGGGGATCGGTCCTTCACCCCTGTGGTCGTCCACGCAAGTTCTCTAAGATGTTTCGAAGGAACTCCTGGGACAAGACCGCCGAAGATCCCTGGGGCTCATCAAGACTGCCCAACGACCCCCGAGGCCCGGGACTCCCCAGGACTCCAGGACCCTAGGCCACCCAAGATCCTAGAACTCCCGAGACACTTCTGGCAAGCAGCTGCAGCTTGCTCTGGCTGCGACCGAGGCTGCACTGAGAACCGCCCGTCGTCCGTTTGTGTGGCGCGTCAGGCTGACGCAATCATTCACATCCCTCTCCTTGTCCTCACCCTCAGGCTTCCTTCTCCCCATCCTCCTTCTTCTCTCTTTCCTCCTCTGCGACCTATTTTGCCCTGCCAGCTGGTGGGGTCAAATGTTCCTCGGCTGGCGATGAGCTTGTCCGACCGATGCCGATGCCGATGCCGATGCTCGGGTGAGTCCGTGAGTCAGGCGGAGAAGCGCAAGTTCGGTTAGGGGCTTGAGTTCATGCTAATCTCCTCGAGGAGCTCAGGCTCCTAGTATCAAACTCAGGTCGGCCCACCATGGGCCATATGGGCCATATGGGGCAATCGACAGCCTGCCTGAGGCCTAAGCTCCCCATCCCCCGAGTAACTCTTGCAAGGTCCAAATCAGTTCGGTAATATTCAAACCAGTTCAGTCTTGGTTTGGACGTCACGATCGTCGTCGCCGTCGTCATGGTCGTCTTGGTCGTCACGATCGTCGTCGCCGTCGTCGTCGGCATCGGCGGCGGCTTGGTCGTCGTCGTCGTCATCGTCGTCGGCCGCGGCCAAGAAGACGGGGGAAATCCTGTACAAATGATTAGTTTTGTACGTAATTTCCCCCCGCGCTTCCGTCTGCGGATTCACGTGTGATTGCCTAGTGGCGCTTTGCCGTACCAGGGCCAGCCCTCAAATAGAAACTACGTGCAACTAGGTGTAACTACGTGTAGTTAGGTGTAACTGTGTGTAAATACGTGTAACTTGGTGTAACTCGGTGTAACTGGGTGTAACTGGGTGTAACTAGGTGTAACTGGGTCCAACTAGGTGTAATTAAGAATAACTGGGTGTAACTGGGTGTAGCTAGGTGTAACTGGGTGTATCTGGGTGTAACTGCGTGCAACTGCGTGCAACTGCGTGTAACTGGGTGTAACTAGGTGTAACTACTCGTAACTAGGTGTAACTA